>CM043712.1:4265302-4432802 GCA_023969325.1 Oryzias curvinotus
GTTAAATGAAATCTGTGTCCAAACAAACAAGTCAACTAGAATGAATGTCAGATCCATTCACATGGTAGTTTCCTAAAGTTCACCACTGTTGTTTTTCCACATCCAGAGAATCCAAAGGGAACATTCTAGAACATTCTAGACACTGGATGGTCACATGACTTTATTCAAAGTCTGTCCACACATTGGACTGGAATGATGGACTGATCCGTGTTCATGACATCACATGTGTGTTGTCCGCTGATGCACTTGGTCTCTTTGACATTAGAGGAAATTAAAACTACCGTACATCAATCCTTGTAGTATTTTCCGAGATCCATTATGATAAATGTATTTCATTGCGTCAGTGGTTTAGGTGTTTAACAACTTGCCTCAGACAGATCAGTCTGGTTGAATAAATGGATTTATAGATTAATCGTTACACTCTTAAATAAATAAATAAATATATAAAACTAGAATTTCAATTCCTCACAGAAATTGCATCTGATTGCTAAAAGCCATGTTTTTATTGCACGTTTGTGAACTTCTGCTGCTGCTCTGAGTGCTGTAAAAGGAGCTAAAAGAACATCTGTTATGCTGATGTTATTTTAAGGTGGGTGGAGCCTTTTTTTTTAAGATTCGGGAAGTTTGTATGAGCAGGAGATTAAGGAAGGAATTTGTGTCTCATGCTACACTCACCGTGTCCCGTGTTGTGCGTTCAAGAATGTGCTATGCTCAGTTTCATGAACGTCCTGTGGTGTTCACACCAGACAAGGGGGTGACTTGTATGTAGAGCCTGTAAATGGGCTTTACAATTAGCATAGCGTCACATAGAAGTGAGGCACTAGTGGGATTAACAGCTTTCTGAAGTTCTCTGCTGGTGTGAAGTGTGGTTGACATCCTCACCTGCAGGCACCAGGCAGCTTCCCTTAATCTCCATTGTATCTGCTCATCCCCTGTTGGCACTGGATTTAAAAACTAGAGAGTTTACAGAAAGTTCCTGAACTGGACAAGTCAAAAACCAAAGCATGTTTGTGATGCTGCATCGCTAAATATTTGTATATATATATATATATGTGTCTGTGTGTTTTGGCTCACATATAAAGCACAATAGCAAATGATAATTAAACCTGTTCTATTCCTTGAAACAGTCTGGAAGACAAAGGAAGAAAGCTGTCATGATGCCCCGTGTTGTCCTCACCCCTCTAAAAGTAAATGGAGAACATGTCTCATCAGGTAAACCCAGACGCACACACACACACACACACACAAACATAAACAAACACTTGGTAGTCACTAGCTCTGCTACATGTCCCATTTCACAAGATGTATGCATAAATGAGTGAAACACATCCCTTCAGCTTTTCCTTCCACTCAAATATTAGGCTTTGTAGGGCTGGTATTGATTGTTGCAGTTAAAATGGGGGTAAATACATTTTTAAGAGACATTTGTAGAGTTGCAAATTACAACCGATACCCGATATTTTCCTGTCTCTTGTAGCCGATACCGATACTCAACCGATATGTTGCGAGAGTCCCGACACCACGACTCTTGCTGCTTCATCACAGCAGTGATCAAAAATCCCACACCATCACAGCTCTGCTCCAGAGCGGTTCCATAAAGCAGTATAAGAGGGTTACTGTCATTATTACTGTCATTTTCTTTATCGGCAAATATGTAAGGGTTAATGGCCGACGAAGTGTGCGGTTACTACTTTTTAACGCACGACGTGGAAGCCTGAACCGTCCGACGTGAAGCGGAGGACGGTTGCTTCCGCGAAGTGCGTTATAAAGTAATAACCGCACACTTCCAAGGCCATTAACCTGCTTATACCATGGTCACTTACAAAAGCAATTCATATTAACCAGGTTTTAGTCCTTAATTCTTGTTTTTTTTCGATTTGGATCGCTTTTCTCACAAAAATCGGACTATATGTTACGTGATGCGGCGCATCGTGCCGCATCACGTAACATATAGTCCGCGTCGCGCAGCACCACCGCTGCAGTCAAGATTCGGCGATATAAATATGCTGATTGTCCCGATGGGTTGAATAAAGCATCAATTCAGAGGGAAAGTTAATCGCTTACCGCTTGTTTTTGCTCAGATGATGAAGCAAAACGTTGTTTTACAGAAGCCGGCGCAGTGATACAAAACATTTAAGCTAGCTGACCGGAACTTTTCTTTTCACCGTGCGTTTATCATTTTTTAATGCATACCCAGCAGCCAATCAGAATCGAGTATTCACCCGGACCATGGTATAAGCCTGGAAAAACAAGTTTGTCAAGCAGTCTGCGTATATTGTTACATGGTCTTTTAATTATTCTAAACCTAGGAATAATCCTGCTTTCGTTTATATGTTCATTTTATCTTCCGGGTTATGGGGCACACTGTCAGTTATGGGGATTTTTCTGTATTTAACACATACAAAAGGCGCACCGGGTTTTAAGGCGCAGGCATTTCTAAAATACCGGTAAATCATGCATGCTAGAGTGTGTTTTAAAAAAGCACTGGAAGCAAATCTGAGTTGGTTGTGATTTATTTTTCATTTTTTCAGTCATCAATCAGCGTCCAAAAATCCATCAAAGTCCTCATCTTCTGTATCTGAAATGAACAACTGGGCTAAATTTCTATCAAACATGTCAGGTCAGGTTCCCGTTTATCACCGTCAGAGTCTGTGTCGATGGCGTGCGGATCCCCATGAATGATGCCGGCAGCAGTGCAAGCAGACACGTTAGGTCAGCCTAGCTTCTACAATCCATTCACAAAGTGTGGAGTAACGTGCACCGTAAAAACACGGTCATTTTGGGCTACCCTGACTGACTTGCTTTAGTGTTTCTGGTGGGACTAGGTATGAGGCCAACCAAAATCTCTAGAAAAGACGCATGTTTAGCACATTTTACTTTAAAAGCAGAACGATGGATCTGAAAAAGACCTGAATTTTTTTTTGGTGAGATGGGGTACCGCTGACTCCTAACCAGAAACTAGCTCTGCCGCCATTGCGTTGTTTTTTGACGGCAGAAGTGTAGACATCTGAATTATTGTCTCTGGCGTCTGAAGTGATGCTTGTTTGCTGCTGTGGTAGGACCCATAAAAAGGAACCGAGGGGGGGTGGATGTGGACTTTGAAAACACCCGGCTCCATCCTTGTGAACACCAACATCAGGGCTCTGATCAACGTCAGGACGTTCTCTGCCTTCCCGGCACACTCCCAGCAGCAGCTGCTTCAGCTTCTGCCGGAAGTTGATCGACAGGTGGGTAGAGCCGACTATCGGTGCCGCTGCAGGCTGAGTGACCCAGGTTTAGATCAGAACCGTCTCTCCACTGTTCCTGCAGGTCGGGCCTGATGGCACAGCCAGACTGAGTAGTTCAGCCCTAAATAATGAATTCTTCACTCATGCCTCTCAAAGCTGGAAAGAGAGATTGGCTGAAGGTAAGTTGATGCTTATTATGAATAAATAGGAGCTCCTATAAGTTATAATGTACACAAAAATAAAACCTTGAAGCCAGAAAACTTTCTGGTTGATTTGGGGTCAAAATCATTTCTCATTAATTTAAATTCAACTCTGTTTGATTTTTAATGCTTTTATTCAGATGGCGCTCCTCTGTCTGGTGGTTTTAGTAAACCTGCCACATTAAATGATGGAGCAAAAGGTTTTTTTGTGGGCTTATAAATTGAAGCTGCTGAACATAAAATGTATTTGCAGTATCTCAAAGTGAAAATGTGCTTCTATCATTGTGCGATGCACAAACTGATCATGTGTGGGAGAGCCAGCATAGAGGAAATAAGGTGACCAAACAATTAAAGAGAAAATGCTTAACGGCTGTTGTGTGCATGAACTCTTCATCTCATTGAGTTGATGCACTTTAGTGAGGACTTCTGACAGCAATTAGTGTGACCGCTTCATACTGTTGTGGACTGTAAAAATCAAAGTTCTTAGAGGTAAAATAAGCCTTCAATTGAATATTTCCCATTCTCAAAGGCCCACTACGACGGAGTGCTTTGCTTGTATGAGAATGAGAGACTTTAAAATAACAAGCAATCAAACATATTTTTTGAAAAGAAAAAAAGGTTTTGAAAGCAAATATTTCAAATGTTCTTTTGCTACTTAGAAAGTTTTGTCTGCAGTGTTTTGGCTTAAATATCACTTCATAGAATAATTCTTAAAGCATGATACGCTTTCATCTTCAAAAACGTGCAGTAAAAAATGTAAACACTAGTAGGTTTTTGTGAACATGCAGCTCATACACACAAAGCCAGTTGAAACCCCACTTTTATGTCATATCCAACCAGGGAGGGGTTCTCATTATCACAGGGTAACTTCTAATAGCAGACAGACACGGATGTTTGCATCAGTCAGTAGGATCAGCCTCTGGAATGGCTTTAAATGTACATATAGCAAAAGTGTCTTCAAAATGAATGAATGATTCAAGTATTAAGGCTATTTGTTGTAGTATGTAGTTTTGATGTGGATTAGTATAGTGTATTAATAGTTACTGTAATGAATGTATAACAGACGTTGGAAGAAAGCAGTGATATCAAACTGATTAAATTCATAAATAATCAAGCCGCCAGCTACAATATTGCATGTTTCTGTAAATAATGAATGTGTAAGGTGTGGGGAATAAATGGTTTTCTCTTCTGCCGTCTCCCTCTTATAGTGTTATTAAAAATTACTATTTATTTTTTTAAAGAAGTAATTATTTCTACATTATACAGGAAGAGTTCAACAGCATGCAGATGACATGTTGCTTAAATGTGTTCCATTTAGGAAAGTCTCCACATTATCTCCTTTCTATGGAGGGGTGATAAGAACCTGCCTTATGTTAAAAAATGCATAAGATAACAACCCTGTCAAGAAAATGTTGTAAAATCCTCATATTATCCTTATAAACAAGATGTTTCTTTGTATTTTCTTTTCATGTTTTTTAGTAAGTAAAATGATGGAGTGAAATGTTTCACTTCAGAGATGTTTTTTAGCTTTAAATACGCTATTGAGCTGGAAAAGGAAGAATTTGCTTTAGATAATGTTTTGCTGATATATTTAATTTATTTTTAACATTTGAATGGATTCAATGCTGTTACCAAAAACTGAATATCAAAAGATTTTGAACAGTCTAACTTACTTCAGATAGTGTTTGTTGACTTTTATTTCTTTTTTCTTGTGACTGCAGCAAAAGACATTGCTTTGTTAAAAGCACAAGTTCCATTCCATTCTATTCCATTCCAGTTTTGGTGCTGCACCCAAACAGAACCGAGCTAAAACGGAGCAGCACAAAGGCAGAGGAACTGCTCTGATGAAATCTCTCTCCATTGTTTTTTTATTTTTTAGGTGAATTTACCCACGAGATGCAAGTCCGTTTAAGACAGGAAATGGAGAAAGAAAAGAAGGTGGAGGCTTGGAAGGAAAAGTTTTTTGAAGAGTACCACGGACAAAAGTGAGCACCAAGTGATCCTCCTAGAACAAAGGAATTTACACTCAGGTTTTATTGTCATTGGCGTTAAAACGCAGTATGTCTGCTGTTATCGCTATGTAGGGTAAGGAAAATGTTTGAATCCCAATGATTGTTTGAGCCTACTAAGATGGCAGCATGAAACTGGTGCTGAATCCATGAATTTTAAACAAAGGAGATGCCACTACTGATGCAACAGTGGGGTTTCTGAAACATCCAGTTGCCAAGAGGACAAGCAATGTGGTTTAGCACATCACTGTGAATATTAGTTACTGTCTGTCAGTGGTGGTGTCGTTATGGCCGTAGGGTCATTTTGTATAACAAGGTCAAATGGGTCTTTGTAATCCTTTAACGTGCTTTCAACTACCAACACTCCTCAACCAGCAGATTCTGAAGTGGAGAAGAGCAGCTTCGTGCTGATATGCAACACTTAACAGTAGTGAATCTTTACTCAATCAGTCTAGTCCTATCTTCTTTCAACTGTAATTCATATTTTTCTTTAAAATGTGTTTTCTTTTCTTTTAAAAGTCAATTGCACGGATGTTCGGTCTAACTGTTTGGTTTTCTGCAGGTCTGGCCTAACTCAAGAGGAATCACTGAAGCTCACTGTGAGTGAAGCTAATGAAGTAGCTGGTTCTGTACTGGAGAGCGACGTTTCCTTGGTGGCAACTGGTCCTTCGAAGAGACGTAGTGTGGGCAGAAGGAGGAGGGATGGCAGGATGAGGAGACGTACGCGCGTTGACCTTCGTCGCAGAGCTCGTCGGACGCTCTGCAAGGTCTCTCCAGCCTTGCAGTCTACAGAAGCAGCTGAGCCCAGTGCTGGACTCGACATTGCAGCAGTATCCATTGACTCGTCTGTGGGCAGTAACGCAGTGGTTCAAGCAGAGGTGGTGCTCCAGGCTGACTGTGCAGTCGAGCTCCCCAACTGAGGATGCCTCTGAAGAGCAGAAGCCCTTCACACCAGAAGCGGTTGTTGTGGCTGCTCCAACTCCTGCTCCGAGTCGCAGTTCCAGTCCAACCTCTACCAGCGCCAACGAGGAACCTGAGGTTGCAGCTTTCCTTCTACCCAAAGAAATCCCACCAGTATTGGCCTCCACCAGCTCTCCTTCCTCGTCCTCCTCCTCCTCGTCTGCTTCATCTCCTGCGTCTTCAACCTCATCACCTGACAGACAAGGAGCTTTTGCATCGGGTCTGGACTCATCTTCATCTTCCTCCTCGTCATCCTCCAGTGCAACACTTCCGGCTGATCCCTTGGATGATGCAGCCTCTGTGGTCACTTCCATCACTGGTGGCACTGCCACCAGCAGCCGTGAGAGCAGTCCGTCAGCCAGCCCGGCCACCGCTGATGTGCTCGGCAGTGAGCAGAAGAGGCGACAAAATGAGCCTGAAGCTCTTCCCAGCTTTCCAGAGAAAAGGCCACGACTTGACAGCCGTCAGTCCTTTCGTACCACAATTGACGGTGTCTGTTCAGAAAAGCCGCAGCCAACAACCGAAGAACCGAAGGTGCCACCCATTCGGGTAAGAATGTGCAACTACGAATCTGAAGACTGTCCCCCACTTCATTGGCCCCACTCGAGAAAAAACAGCTTCTTTAAATTGGACTACTTTAAAATGATTATATAGTAACAGTTTCTACACTGCCTAAAGGAATATAATCACATTAAATATTAGTTCTTATCAAAAGTACCAGGTAATTGGTTGTATTGTCTTTTACATCCAATCTTCTCCATGAAGCAAAAAGCTGTTGGAGTAACATGGTAACCTGTCTGAGGTTTAGGTCTGGACTTTATGAATCCTTAAACCCATCTTACTGCGATAAGGAAGAACATCGACAGCTCACCGTAATAGCTTTTTATTATTGTTCACCATTACTCAAACACCGAAATTCAAAAGTTTCATATGGTTCTAATGTGCTGTTTCTAGGCTGAACTCAATGAAGTCATTTGGTACTGTAGCTTTTTTTGACATTAATAATACCAGGATCTGAAATGATTCATTTGTCAGTCTTTTTTTATTTTACTTTTAAACTGTAAACTTTTGCAAACTGATACCACCCAGCAGCAATTTTAAACTGATTACTCAAAACCCATGCAGATGCAAAAAAAAAAAAGTTACCCTAAAAAGTATTTATTGTATTTATTACATCGGATTATATGGCACAGCATCAATAAATGGTCTATTTTCAAACTTATGTCATATTTGATGCACACAGAACCATAAGGCGCATTAAGAGACTCAGAGATAGGTCAGTCTGTCCAACTTTATTGACTGTTTACAGTAACTGTAAAACTTGTTCGTAACGTGCTACATGTTAGAAGCCTTAGCCACGTTAGTGTACTTACAATAACCAACTCCCAACTTTGTTTGCAACACGTAAGTGACAGACTGATGCTGCTGAAGCAGATATACATACAAACTATGACTACACTAACTCCCAACCTTGACAGTATCACGTAAAAAAAAGCCACTACACGTTAGCCACGTTAGCATATTCACAATAACACCCAATGTTGTTTTTAGCTTCTTTAAAAAACACTTACATTTTGACGGCGCGCCATGTACCTCTCAAAAGCACTTCATCAGTAAACACAACTAGAATGAATCCACATGTTGAAGGTCAATAGCACGAATAGCTAATAAACTTGACAAAGTGAAGTAAGAAAGCCCTTTTCTGAATAAAAACACCTCAAAGAAAATAAAATTAGGTAAACAAACTACCATAGTAAAAATCAATAATAGGAATCTGGAACTTTTATCGTTTATTATTTTTTCATTACAGACATATTACATTAAAATAGACGTGTTTTCATAGACCTTTGAAAATAATGAGCTTGGTATACTGTTGTTGCCGTTTGTGCTTTTGCAGCAGTGATGTGTGTAGATGTGCTGCATGATGCACGTTGTAGATGAAGTTTCTTATGACAACAGGATAGTAAATACTGAATGTGATGGCCGTGGAGTCTGCCAAGATCTTTGACATGGAGCACTTGCCAGATGATGTCATTTACTTTAGTGGTCTTCAACCTTTTTCACACCACTGACCGGTTTAATATCAGACAATATTTTCAAAGTCTGCGTTTAATATTTTTTAGCTTCCGGATTCTGAAAACCATATTTTTCACATTAAATTTCGGATACAAGAAATTTAGTTTAAAAACAATCTATAGAACATTAGTACAGATGACAAAGACTCAGTGAAACAAAGTTGTTGGCAAAGTTGGCAACGGTGATAGTAGTTGCCATAGATGTGACTCGGAGCAACTCAGACCAATCACTTTCAACTGGACTCAACATTCCGTATCAGGAAGCAACGGTACTTCCTGATTGGGAACCTGAGAAGGGAGAGTCTGAGCTGTGCATTGTTTTTAAAGTCAATGGTCTCAGGTCATTTCAGGGCAAAAAGATTGATCATTTTGTTTTCTGTTTTAATAATAATAATAAACTTTATTTGTATAGCACCTTTCTAAAAAAATCACAAAGTGCTTCACAGTAAAACACAATAAAACACCGAATACAGAGAGAATTAAGAAAATGCTATTTAAAAAAAGATACGTTTGTAGCTGCTTTTTACAGAAAACACTGAGTCTGCAGATCTGAGGCTGATAGGAAGGGAGATCCAGAAGGATGGAGCCACTGCTGCAAAGGCTCTGTCACCTTTAGTTTTAACCGGGTTTCTCTAACAACCAGCAGACCCTGGTCACATGACCTCAGGGACCTGCTGGGAGTGGACGGCTGCAAAAGGTCTTTTATGTAGACCGGTGCTTGGCTATTAAGAGCTGTGTGTGTTAAAACCAGGACTTTAACATGCACTCTGTGGCAGATGGGGAGCCAGTGTAGCTGGACTAACAACGAGATGACGTGTGAAAACTTGGATGATTTAGTTAAAAGCCTTGCAGCAGCGTTCTGGAAAACCTGGAGCCGTTCTAAAGATTTTTTGCTCAAGCATGTGAAGATGGAGTTGCAATAATCAAGACGAGAAGAAATAAAAGCGTGGATCAGCATCTCCATCTCAGAACGAGACACGATTGGACTCAGTTTTGCAATGTTTTTTAGATGATAAAAACCAGAATGTATAATTGACCCGACATGTGAGTCGAGGGATAAAACCGGGTCTAGAGTCACCCCAAGGTTCCTGACAGACGGCTTACTAAAGGAAGCAAGAGGACCGAACCACTTTTACAGAAATTGTGAATATTTTTATCACAGAGGAACATTTTCTGTGCCAAAGTTTCTTAAAAGATGCCAAATTCAGACTTGCTTTAGGGAAATTCATAAATGTCTGTTTTACAAGTTTTCACAAATCAGCAACTTCCTTCTTTGTCAAATTCCTGCGGCTGGTTAAAACTGACATTTTGTGATGAAGATGAAGACGTCAAAGTGGAATGCTAACAACCGGATGCTAACTTTCACTGCGACTCCACCGTCCTAAAACTGGAATTTTCTAAATATGATAAACATGAATCCACTCAGTCTGCATCTTTATTATCTGCATGCGTTAAACATTTGAGAATCAGTCACCACATATTAAGCAGAGCAGCTTCTGGTACATGAGAACTACTGTCTCAATGAATCCATATTTAGAGGAAAACTCCGGCTTTTGTCTGTACAAAGCAGCTTCATGTTTCTTTGAAGTCAAAGACTTTTCTTCAGTTTCCTCACTGATTCTTTTCTCTCTAAAGAAACTTTCCAAATACGTTTCATTGTTTGTTTTTATTAGCTCTTTAGCTTTGGGCTACCAACTAAGCGCTCCGAAACCTGCTTAAAGTCACATGATGCGTCAAGACTGACAGATGTGGTGATCAGAACCCACTAGTTTTCCAAAATAAAACCTCCGTCAGTATCAGAAAACAAAATAATCTATTTTTTCTGTCTGTGGCCCTGTACCAAGTGGCCCACGGACCGGTACCAATCCGCAGCCGGGGGGGTTGGGGCACACAGCTCAACATGTCTCAAGAGATATTTCTTTGAAAGATTTCTTTACAATCCAACCTATAAAAATAAAATAAACATCACAATTTGTAAGACAAACTGGCACAACTTCATAAAATACTCGAAAAAATAAGCTTGAAAACATTTTTCCACACTTTTGGTCCAATCACTTGTCAGGGACAATCCAGTTAATAAGTTTATGAAAATACTGCATCTTATGGACCACCAATCCAGGAACATATATCGATGTGCACTACACAACTCTTACACGTATTGATGGCCGTCTTCTGTCTTTTTTTCTCCTAGATTCAACTATCCAGAATCAAACCTCCATGGGTCAAAGGGCACCCCACTTACCAGATCTGCCCACGGATTGTGCCCTCCGGAGAGGGCTCACGCCGGTCTGGAACTGGGGGAGCACGAACTCTGGCAGACATCAAAGCCCGAGCCCAGCAAGCCCGAGCCCAGAGGGAAGCCGCTGCTGCTGTTGCGGCCTCTGGCGAAAGGACAGGGACGACCAGTGTCGGGCTGCGGCCTACTCTTGGGCTATCGGATAGCAACAGTGAACGACGAAGAAGAGAGCACCCAGGACCAACCGAGCCTGGAGGAGGGGGGCAGGAAGGAGCCGGAGATGAGAAGAAGGCGGCCAGTGAAATGGAGGAGCAGGAATCGTCTTCAGACGCTAATTCGTCTGGAACACAATTACAGCTTCAATATGTAGAAGCTCACTGTTCCCCTTCATTATCCAACACATCCACCTCCATGTCTGTGGAGTCCCCACAGGCCCCCAGTCCCTACCAAGAGGGGTCAGCTAGGGCTCTGAAAGTAACAGAAGAAGTAGAAGAAACATCAGCAGCTTCCCAGAGCTCCCCCTGTAGGTTCACAGACAGGCCTTGCAATCTCTCCCCAGATCCCAACATTACATCCAAGTCATTGGGCACCCAATCTTTTCAGGCAAACCATTTGCAGGAGTCAACCAATGTCTCAGAGATGGCAGGCAAAGGTTGTGTGAAAACCATCCTGACCCAAACATCAATCCCTGATTCCATCCCTAGGTTTGGGACTCAGGGTGTGGACATTTTACAGACAATTGCCTCTTCTTCTCAGAACAAAGAGCTGGAAAGAGAAAAGGAGGATGGACCCTGTGTCCAGCATAGTTCACACCATGAGGAACAGCAGGAAGTTTTGTCGCATTCACTGGTGAAACAGCCAGCGGGTTCTCTTCTTCAATGTGATGTGAATCTTAGCATCAGCAGAAAGAAAGAAGAAGATGCAAATACACACAGTGACTCCACAGAAACTGCTTCTGACTGTGAGAATGAAGGCCAAGAGGACGGGCAGCAGGAGTTGGCGGACCAAGAATGGCACTATCCTCTGAGTACCCAGAGCCCTGGTACTCAGAACCAGCAGCTCATTGTGCAGTCCACTATGCTGGGTCACAAGGGTCAGACAGTCATTCAACCTTGCTTTCCAAATGGTCTACCTGAGCTTCAGCATAACCACCCTGATTCCCAGGACCACCATTCTGTCATTACGGCACCTTTGCCTGGTCTCAGAGAAAAGAATGCTGTGGTAAAGATTAAGCTCAAAGAGGACCGTAAAGCCTCCAGAACGACTTATGTTGAAGAGTGCCAAGGATCTTTAAAGTCTCCTGTCATTCATTTAAATGTTGCTGCTGCTCCCAAAAGACTGGCTGGTCCAGCCAGATCTGTTTCAAGCGTGGAGGCCAACAACCCTCTTGTTACTCAGCTTCTACAGGGCAGTCTTCCCCTTGAAAAGGTCCTCCCTTCACACTCGGCCAACAGGCTGGAGATAAGCCGACTACCAGGAACTCAATCTAGGACACCAACTCTAAAGAACCCAGGAACTCGCAACAAAACCGAGGTCCCAGTCCAACTTTCTAGTCCAGAAGAAACCGCTGTTCCTCAGGTTCTTAACCTGTCATCAGTAGAGCAATCTGGTTCCTGTCAGTCCCCAGTTATGTCAGACTACCACCCTCCGATGGCCCCTGGTGCTGTTCCAGTTATTACTTCTGCACCACCCTCTTTTTCTTCTTCTGGATTGTCATCCAAAACCAAACCAGATGTGTCTCTTACTGCAGTGGAGTCTACTGTCAACAAGTCTCATGGCTCCCACTCATCACAGGAGGTTGTTGCCAACCAGTGCCAAGATACTCATGGGAGTATACCTGTTTTACCCTCCCCTCCCTATGTAGACCCCTGTCCCCTGGAGGGGGTGGCAATCATAAAGGTCAATCTACGACCTCAGCAGGTGTCTCCTGCTTCCCCTCCGAAACATGAAGCTAGCACACGACCGTCTTGCCAGGCCTTGGCCAAGGCTACGTCAGCTTTAACCCATGGTGTTCTCAAAAAGGAACCTGGGAATTCAATAGATGGGTACCTGTGTGGGGGAGCCATGGAGGGACTTCTCAACATGGAGCTGACACTGGCAAGGATAGCCAAAAAAGACCATGGAAAAGTTTCATACTCATCCAGCTCCCCTTCACCCTTATCCTCATCTCCCTCACCTTCCTCCTCCGCCTCCTCTCTGCCCTTCCCGTTGTATGGAAAGCTTCCCAAACAGAGTGGATGTGTGGGAGCTGTTAGCTACACAGCCAACTTGTCAATGATGGACAACAGTGGCTTTACCCGGGGTGTGACTGAAAGCGTGCTCCAGCTACGCCCTCGTCTGGCGCCCAGCCATGCTACTCTCAGCATCCAAGCATTCGCCGACAGTGCAACCGACGAGGTGGCCCTGAAGTGCTCCTGCCGCCTCAAAGCCATGATCATGTGCCAAGGCTGTGGGGCTTTTTGCCACGATGATTGCATTGGACCCTCCAAACTGTGTGTGTCGTGCCTTGTTGTCAGATAGTGGGTTTTGGTGGATTTGCTGTGGGAGGTATGGTGGATGCGCACACGCCCTGTAAATCTGGTCTGTTTCTTTGGTTGTTGCTGATATCAGATTTTTAAGCTGTATTGTTTATTGATATTATTATTATTATTGTGAACTTGGAGCATGATTAATTGTACATTTTGCCATTTACCTCATGTTGTCTTGCTCCGCTTGTTATCAGTGGTAGGTCACCATTTTTTTGACTTCTAGTTTGCTCCGCAAACTAGAAAGTATTGTCTCTTTGCAGAGTTATTTTTTTAACCATTGAAAGGAATAAAACATTGCTTCGTTATTTTAAGTTTGAATAGTTTTTCTGTTCATTTTAGTCAACTAACGAGATGATTACTCATCGAAAATTTAAAGATAAAATCCAGAATCAGCGTTAAGTTGAAAACCGTTGCATCATTTCATAAACCATTTAAAGAATTGCTATGATGTATTTCACTAAAACATGTAAAAACAGATAAAAAAAAGAGCTGATAAGGAAAACCTCTAGATAGATGCTTATTTTTGCTAAGAACTATTTTTCTATTAAAAAATGGGCTTTAGAATTGCTAATAAACGTCTGCAGCTCCTAAGGTGACTAAAAATTAAGGGCTATGCAACACTTGAAGAGTAAAAATAACATAATTGGAAAATTAACAAGCCCAGTAATACTACTATCCAAATTAAATATTTAGGATTACTTAATACCACCTGCTGTCACTTGGGGATTGTTGTTTGAGGAAATTCATATCCATTAGACTAAAAATTATTTGGCAGTTGCGTGTTTACTTTTTCCCATATAAAAAGCTGAGAGTTTGGTAGCATGTTCTTGAACATCCAGATTTTTTTTGATCATCTTTTTGCTGTAGTTTAAATAATTCAAGTTAAAAAGGGACCAATCTGATGCCTCAAAAAAAGTAGGTGGCTTTGCGTCAAGCGTTTGAAGCCTTTGATTCTTCCAAGCCCGCTTCAGTGGAAGGGGTGTTCAATTCAATTCAATATTATTTGTAGAGCCCAAAATCACAACAGTCGTCTCGATGGGCTTCATACCGTAAATTGTGAAGTAAACATGAAATCAAAAGGATCATGAATACATAGAATTCAATGGGAAAATACTCAACTGAACTAACTAAACAGAATAAACTGAACAGGGCATCCCTGCCCTTAGGGTGTGGCCTTCTAAAATGCTCAGTGCTGATTGGAAAGTGGTTGTCATAGAAATGTAGACTTAGACCAACATGGACCAATCACGGCTTACAGAGGACGACCGGTTCCAACATTGTTTTGGACTCACTGCGGAAAAATGGCAACAGAATTGACTTAATTTGGTTGGAGCCTGAAGCAAGGCATTTTCTAAGGGTGACATCCATAGACTGTAGAAACAATGGACAGCTCCACCCCTCCCTTCTTTTGTTTTCAGACAGGAAGTATTGCTGGTTTCAAGAAGCCAAAATCCCATAGACATCAATGTAGAAATAGACTGATATTACGGAGTCATTTGACAGATTTTGGGTAGCCAATAGCAGCAGACTTCATCCATGCTGTCTGTGAAGGCCTTTTCCTTCTTATTTTTCTATTTTTCTTGCAGCGTAAGAAAAAAAACTTTTCCTGTGACTTTTTTGCTCAACCCAGATGAACCAGGAGTGAAAAACTATTTTTTAAAAAAAGGGAATAAAGGTTAAATGCAAAATTACTGTTCAAAAATTCCATTCAAATGTTTGAATGGTTCTCTCTTAATGGCGTGTACAATTCTCTCGAGCCGCGTTATTGACTGGATAACGGGAAAGCTGAGTACAGTCTGTTTCCTTCACAATAATGTGCAAAACTTTATTAAAATTCTAGAAATTAAACCGTAATTATGCAAATAAACACAAACCAACTCACGCTATAAGTTCAAAAACACGGATGTGAACAGTACCTTGGAACTACAGCAGATCCATTCAAATGTCTGTATAACTCATTACAATTTATGGAGGACATGGAGGATGTTTAGAGATCAGATTTATTTATTTTAAACATTTCTACAAAACCATGTGTAATCACGTTCATGAGATCAATCAGTCTCCTGGTATTAGCTCCACTCCCGCTGTAAAACTGCTTTCCCCCACTACTTCTGTGTCTCTGCGACCCACATTAGTTCAGGAGGGGAAAAACAACAACTAGAATCAAACTAGACGATCTTGGTTTCTAAATTGCTCTGGCCATCTGCTATGCCGGGATCCAGCGGGGCGACTGCGGGCTGGCGTCCTGTCCAGGCTGTATCCCTCCTTCGCCCAACAGTAGCTGGGACGGGCTCCAGCAGCTCTGCGGTCCCAGCAGGTTAAGAAAATGGTTCCAAACTGTTTACCTGTGCAGAGTTGTTGCTCTTGTGACTTATTTAATTGTAAAAAGAGTTTCCATTACAGTTTTTGCGTAACGTCCCTTTCAATACACCTCAAAACCTCCTCTAAGCACAAAAGCTTATTTTTCGATAAATGTGAGTTTTTTTCCGAAATTGTCATGTTTTCATTAGGCAAATTTAGTATCGCAAATCCAATTTGCGCAATTTCATATTCAATATAAATGTAGCATTCAAGAGATGGTCTCACAATAAGCTCACTCCTGTTTGGCAGCAGTAGTTGCCATAGATACGATGACTCAGAACGACGAGGCCCAATCACTGCCGACTGATTTCAACATGGCAGCGCCCGTGTCAGGAAGCAATGGTGAGGGATTTGGCCTGATTAAGTCAGGTAAGGCATTTTCTATGGGTTGTGTCACACCTCAATTCGTCCATCGTTTTTACAGTCTATGGGAACATCACACATGGTTCGTCGAGTTATTATAACACAGTCAATGTTTGTACTACCTCCTGACTATCTGAAAAATGTACTTTTTATTTTTATCCACAAAAGCTACAATTCCCAGAGGCCCACCCCTTCACATTTGGTTTCACTCTAAAGCCCCACATGTCCCCTTTCGATAGAGAAGACGGTATTCAGTAGTACGCAGCAGTTGAAAGATATTCAGGTTTAGAAATGTCCTCTACAGAAGACACATTGCATTGCTGGTAGTCAGGAACATCTTCTTCTTTATCTTTCGGCTTTTCCCATCAGGGGTCGCCACAGCAAATCATCCTTTTCCACCTCACTCTATCATGAACATCTTCTACCCTAACATTAGCCAACTTCATGTCCTCTGTTAAGACATCCATATATCTCCTCTTTGGCCGTCCTCTTGCCCTCCTGCCAGGCAGCTCCATCTCCAACATCCTTCTACCAATATATCCACTATCCCTCCTCTGAACGTGTCCAAACCATCTCAGTCTTGCTTCTCTGACTTTGTCGCTAACACAGGCAACATGAGCCGTCCCTCTGATGAACTCGTTCCTTATCCCAACTAACCTGGTCACTCCTAAGGAGAACCTCAACATCTTCATCTCCGCTACCTCCATATCAGCCTCTTGTCTCTGTCTCACTGCTACCGTCTCTAACCCATAGAGCAGAGCTGGTCTCACCACTGTCTTGTACACCTTTCCTTTGAGTCTTGCTGACACTCTTCTGTCACACAATACTACTGACACTTTCCTCCACCCGCTCCAACCTGCTTGCACTCACCTCTTTGCCTCTTTTCCACACTCCCCATCACACTGAACTGTTGACCCCAAGTACTTAAACTCCTGCACCTTCTTCACCTCAGCCCCCTGTAACCTAACACTTCTACCTTGATCCCTCTCGTTCAGACACATGTATTCTGTCTTACTACGACTGACCTTCATGCCTCTTCTTTCCAGAGCAAACCTCCACCTCTCTAGCTGTTCCTCCACCTGCTCTCTACTCTCACTGCAAATCACAATGTCATCTACAAACATCATTGTCCATGGAGATTCCTGTCTTACCTCGTCTGTCAGCCTGTCCATCAGCATAGCAAACAAAAAGGGACTCAAAGCTGATCCTTGGTGTAGTCCCACCTCCACCTTGAACTCCTCTGTCTGACCCGCAGCACATCTAGTAGTCAGGAGCATATTGGTGTAAAAATAAGTATTTGGTCAGCAATCACTTTGTAATGGAACCATGGTCAAATGTTCCTGTAGGTCTTCTGCAGATTTGTACACAATATCATCCTCAATGCTCTCACTGATGAATGGAGGTTTTTATCCAATAGCTCATCATAGAAGTGATAATCATTCATCCTTTCTCTATACAGGGAGATTGTACTGTCCTCTTTACTGAAAAGCAGATCTGAAGCATGTTTCCACCCACATGCTTCACAATAGGTGTGTTGTTCTTAGGATCCAGCTCAGCCTTCAAACAAGCTGAGTGGCGTTTACAGCAAAAGGTTCTGTTTTGTTTTTTTATCTGACCACATGGTTATCTCCTAATCCTCATCTTTTTGGGATTGTTGTCATGCTGAGAGACCCAGCCATGTTTCATCGCCAAAGCCTTTGCTGATGGAAGGAGGTTTTCACTCAAAATCTGACGATACATGGTCTCATTCATTCTATCCTTTGTCCAGGGGTGTCAAACCCACGTCCCATGGGCCGTATCCGGCCCGCCAGATGGTTTAATCTGGCCCACCCATGAAGAGTAAAAATTATAAGGATGTTTGAAAGAAATGTATGCTTCTAGTCCATTTCTGTGGCGAGTCATGCTTTTTTAAAGAAATAAGCGAAATGCGCAACTCCGCCACTAGGGGGACCAAAGGAAACGCAGAACAGGGTTAAGCAGCACATCTGTGCACGTACCAAAAGCGAACAGCTCTGTGTCTGGGTAAGATGTAGTTTGGTTCCGCATGAGACTCACTACTGTCATGTTGCTATAAGAATGATCAGTGACACCCTAATGACCAAACTGTTGTCAAAAAGAAATAAACGGTGGAAGTGCTGAGCTTTCCAGGAAAAATGAACAGAGTTTTATTTGTTCAAGGAGCTGAATCCAAAACCTGCATGCTTGGTGTGTCATCAACAGGTCTCAGTGCTCAAAATAACATTCAGCACCACTATGAGACTCACCATAAAGGAAAGTTTCACCATTTGGAGTTTAGAAACCAGAAGAATCACCAACTATTAGCTGGACTGAATAATAACCGTCTGCATTTCCTGCAGCCGTGACGTCAGTGATGGAGCAGAGACTGACACCTGATTGAGAACAAGTTGGAGCAAACATCCAAACCATTTTCAGATGCTGAACTTATGGAGAAATGCTGAAGGCTGCAGAAGTCTTGTTCCCCAAAAAGCAGTGGACCTTCGCCAACATGAGTCTGTCAAGGATCACGACTGCAGAACCAACATCTCTGAGGAGACTTGGACGCCAAAGGAAGGAATCCAGTCCAGTCAGCAAGCAAAAATAGAAAAGAAGAAAATACTCAGTCTGTATTGTTCGACAGACTCCCCCCCCCACCCCCGCCACAATCTCACCTGCATTTTCGTGATAATTGTGGCAGAAAAAGATGGAAGTTGCAGCTCTTTTTTCTAAGATAAAATAAAAGTTAAGTTAGAAAATTAAAAATCTGCTTGATGCGTTTTCTTTGTGGTTTCAAGACGTATAACAAGGACGACTCATTGTACGCTGAGACCTGTCCCTTTAAGCCAATGCATCATGGGAGATGTGTGAAATCTGACGCTAAAGGGCAGAAAGACCAGCGTCTCTGAGCTTCATGGTTTTGTTCTCTTGTTCCACGGTCTGATACCGAATTCTGTGGAAAGCTACACCGCTAAAGACGAGCTTTAGCTGGTATTTCTGTTAGAACTGAGAGACTTTATGAGCAGAATCAGAACAAGGAAGTTAAGACTTTAACCACTTCTGATTGGTCAGACTGATGACATGTGATTAAGCCTTCAAGAATGATTGGTGGAGACAATTCAAGGGGCGGGACTTTTCCGCAAACAGCTTTAGATGCACCGTCATTCTTAACAAAATGTCTTTAATAGAAACAAATAAACACAAAGAAAAAAAATTATTTCATGATCTTTCATATTCCTAACTACTCAGTGTTTTATCAGGACCTGTTTGGATGAACATAGAGCTGAAATCCTGGAGATGGGAAATGTTTTTAGATCAGTTAATGAGGGCAATTTCCCACGACACACTTGACCATCTCCCACGGCACACTAGTGTGCCGCGGCACACCGGTTGAAAAACACTGGACTAGACCATTTACAGTTTGTTCAGCAGTGTTATGGCTGATGGAACAAACGAGTTCTTATATCTGTTGGTTTTATATTTAGCTGCTCTGAAGCATTGTCCGGATGGTAATAGAACACAGTCAGAAAACAGAGTATGATATGGATCCCTGATGATTTTATGAGCAGAACACTCATAAATTTGCTGCAAAGATGGAAATTTGCATGTCCCTATAGCTGTTTTCACCATGTTACCAATCTTGTTTTTGTTTTGAACAGCCAAACCAGACACAGACCATAGCGCATAATACTTTTAAGCACCGATGTATAAAAGGTCCACAGGATTTTCCTACTAAGATCAAAGAGCCTTGAAAGAGTCGTGAAAAGGTCATCCTTTGGGCTAGACGGGCACAGAGAGTCAGTGGGAGCATTCCAGTTCAGCAGACTGTCCACATGGACCCCCAGGTATTTAAATGATGTGACAGTTTCTGTGGTATTGTTATTGATTAGTGACAGGGCTGTGTGCTCTCACCTTCCATGGATCAAAGATGATCTCCTTGGTCTTTGGTCTTTTATAAGATGATAGTTATCACACCAGATTTTTAAAGAAGGAGATTTCATCCATGTAGAGAGAATGAGGGTCATCTCTGAGCAAGAATCACAGTATCATCTGAGAATTGTATTATGCAATTGTTTGGCTCACTACTCCTACAGTTGTTCGTGTACAACGTGTAAAGAAAGGGTGAGCTAACACAGCCCTGAGGAATGCCAGTTCTAGAGAACTTGACCTTGAAATGTTGTTAACCTTGACCCACTGAGGCCTGCAAAGGCTAATCCTGGGGACACAAGTCACATGTACCAAAAGAGAAAACAGCGGTTCCTTGTGGGTTAACCTTTATTTTAAGTCTAATGTGTTCACAACCATTGTAATACAGAAACAATGCAAAAGTAATATCTAAGCTCACCAAATAAGTACCACATACATGCAGAAAGCTTTCGCATGGTGTAAAATTGTACTTAAGGGGGAAGGGAAGCAAAATCCTGTAAAACAAATGTCACAAAAAATCTTTACAAAATTGTTTAAAAATTTGTGTTACAAAACATTTGCGCATAAAAAGATTCCAGTACTTTAAATAAACAATAAATATATAAAATAATTTTTAGCTGATATCCTAAAATATTTAGTCTTGATCAACAGTGCAGAGGAAATTATTTTTTGTTGATTATCCAAAATCTGAAGTACAATTATTCAGTAATACTTAAACAAGAAAATAACCAATAATAAATAGTTCACATAATATAATAAGACAGACATAAATAAGTTAGTTATTAAAGTAACAATTGCACTTTACTGAAAATATTACACATCAATTATAAGAACCTACAAGCTAATGAAGGTGCAACAACAAGATGCTCATGTGTACTAATGACATTTATGGGTGAAAATGGGATATGCTCCTTTACTAAGAATCTATTTAGTTCAGGCTCAGAACTGCACTCCATGCTTTTGTCAGTATTTACTCCTCACTGTGAGTCTGCACACACTCCACTTTTAAAAATGACAAAAGTAACATGCAAACAGAAAAAAAGAATCCAAATAACAGGACAAAGCTCCAGCATCGAGGAATTCATTGTAGCATCTAAAAGGTTTGGACCAAAAAACAAAGGGCTGTCATCTTGAGGTGGTCCATGGACCTTTTAGTCCGTCATCACACTTCAATGCCCTTTACTGCCTGGTTGATGGACTCCAACAGCGCCCGGTTTTCAGGGTTCTGGTAGCAGTCTTTGTTGGTGAACATCTGGGTCAGCGTGTCCACATAGCTGTCAAAGTTCTGCTCTGTCAGTGGCTCCTGCTGAACAAACAGGTTTGCAGCCATCAGATGCCTTAGAACTCACATCTGCGCAAAGATCTTGTGTTTATGCCTTCCTTTCATGAGGTGTACCACAATACATTAGCACAGGGGTGTCGAACATACGGCCCGCGGGCCGTAACCGGCCCGAGAGATGGTTCAATCTGGCCCAGTTGTGAAGAGTTAAAATAATAATGATCTTTAAAAAGAAAGCACATTTCAAGTCCATTCCTGTCGAGGTATGATTTTTTTTAATGAAATAACCGAAATGCGCAATTCCGCCTCTAGGGGGAGCAAATGAAAAGCAAAACGGGTGAAATAGCATATCTCGAAACCTAACAGCTCTGCGTCTGGGTAAGATGCAGTTTGGTTCCCTGTGAGCCTCACTACTGTTACATTGCTATAAGAATGATCAGTGACACCCTAATGACCAAAATAATGTCAAAAAGGAAAAAATGGTTGAAGTAAAGTCCTGAGCTTTCCAAGAAAAATGAACAGAGTTTTATTTGTTCAAGGAGCTGAATCCAAAACCTGCATGCTTGGTGTGTCATCTACAGGTCTCAGTGCTCAATATAACATTCAGCACCACTATGAGACTCAGCATAAAGAAAAGTTTCACCATTTGCAGTTAACCCTTGTTCTATCCTATGACCCCCCCCCCCTTCCATTGACGTGTTCTCCTACCATGACAAAGGTGGATAAAGGTGGAGAGGATTTCATGGAATTCATGGACTTGTGGGGTCTAGATGACCCAGCTACCAACGTTAAAGTGCCTAGGATAGCACAAGGGTTAAATTCACGTTTTATTCTTTTCAAGTATTTGGATTGACATCTATGTAAAGTTATGGTTTTACTGTAATTCAAAACGTTTCTTTTAACCCTTGTTCTATCCTAGGCACGTTAACATTGGGAGTGGGGTCATCTAGACCCACTAGACAGAGCTCTGAACCTTTGTCCTTCAATGATTTGTGATCTTCACTGGTGTCCATGGATGACATGAAATCCTCTCCACCTTTATCCACCTTTGTCATGGTAGGAGAACACCTCAGTGGAAGGGGGGGGTCATAGGATAGAACAAGGGTTAAACCGGTTCAAACTGAGAAAAGGTAGAAATGTTATCTAAAACAGAAAATCCTCAAAACAGAACTTACCATGGTGGGCAGGTGAATATTAGCCAAACTGTGGATCAAAGCCTGACTAAGGCCAGATAGTTCCAGGAACAAGGCCTCATTTTTCTCCTCCATCTGTATGTTCTCTTCCTCGAGACTCTTTAGGTTCTTCTCCATTGAAGATATCTGAAGCAGAAAAAAAACAGGGTCCAGTAGTTTAAAGAAAACAGAATCAGTCACTGATTTCAACCAGAAATGTTTCATAAGAAGGTGGTCAACATATTTACTTTGCACTTCATCTTTAAGTTTAGAATTGTGTCAAGCAGCTATAGAACTGTCTTAAATCGTGTGTTTTTTTTAGGTATAGTGAAGCTTTTAATTTGGAAGATCAACAACCTTAAATTCTGTCACTTTCACTTTATGACGTTCATCCAAAAATGTTCCCTCTGCTCTGGGTCGGTCGGATCTCGTTTGTCTTTTAAAATATCCTTCTCACATAATGCTCACACTGAAAACATTGTGAGGTGATAACTATTGTTTGTATGGTACAGTTTAACAAAAGTTCCATGCTGCATTTATATTGGGAACAGACACCAACCCAAGAATGCACACCTGTAACACAAACTACACTGACCACAAATATAATGAAACACTTTTGTTATTGCTCCCAGTTTTTATGGTATGAACTCAAAGATGTGAAACATTTTCCACAAACACAAAATAACCAGTTCTCTAAAATATTGTTCACAAATCTGTCTAAATCTGTGATAGTGAGCACTTCTCCTTTGCCAAGACAATCCATCCCACCTCACAGGTGTGTCATATCAAGATGCTGATTAGACAGCATGATTATTGCACAGGTGTGCCTTAGACTGGCCACAAGAAAAGGCCACTCTGAAATCTTCAGTTTTCCGGGGCGGCTGTGGTGCAGTGGTAGGGCGGTCGACCCATAATCGTAATATTTCAGGTTCGATTCCCGCCTTGCACGCCCATGTGTCGAAGTGTCCTTGGGCAAGACACTTAACCCCACCTTGCCTCTGGTGGGAGGTTGGCGCCAGTGTTCGGCAGTGGAGCCACCATTAGTGTGTGAATGTGTGTGTGACTGGGTGGATGGGACTGTGACTGTAAAGCGCTTTCGGCCTTCGTAAGAGGGTAGAAAGCGCTATATAAGCATACGCCATGCGTTTTGTTTTATTGAGGGGGTCAGGGGACTCAGACAACCAGTCAGTATCTGGTGTGACCACCATTTGCCTCATGAAGTGCGACACATCTCCTTGGCATAGAGTTGATCAGGTTGTCTATTGTGGCCTGTGGAATGTTGGTCCACTCTTCTTCAATGGCTGTGTGAAGTTGCTGGATATTGGCAGGAACTGGAACACGCTGTCGTATACGCCGATCCAGAGCATCCCAAACATACTCAATGGGTGACATGTCCGGTGAGTATGCTGGCCATGCAAGAACTGGGATGTTTTCAGCTTCCAAGAATTGTGTACAGATCCTTGCAACATGGGGCCGTGCATTATCATGCTGCAACATGAGCTGATGTTGTTGGATGTACGGCACAACAATGGGCCCCAGGATCTCGTCACGGTATCTCTGTGCATTCAAAATGCCATCAAAAAAATGCACCTGTGTTCATCGCCCATAACATATGCCTGCCCATACCATAACCCCACCACCACCATGGGCTACTCGATCCACAACATTGACATCAGAAAACCGCTCACCCACACGACGCCACACACGCTGTCTGCCATCTGCCCTGAACAGTGTAAACCGAGATTCATCCGTGAAGAGAACACCTCTCCAACGTGCCAGACGCCATCGCATGTGTGCATTTGCCCACTCAAGTCGGTTGCGATGATGAACTGGAGTGAGGTCGAGACCTTGATAAGGACGACGAGCATGCAGATGAGCTTCCCTGAGACGGTTTCTGACAGTTTGTGCAGAAATTCTGTGGTTATGCAAACCGATTGTTTCAGCAGCTGTCCGAGTGGCTGGTCTCAGACCATCTTGGAGGTGGACATACTGGATGTGGAGGTCTTGGGCTGGTGTGGTTACACGTGGTCTGCGGTTGTGAGGCCGGTTGGATATGCTGCCAAATTCTCTGAAACGCCTTTGGAGACGGCTTATGGTGGAGAAATGGACATTCAATTCCCTAGCAACAGCTCTGGTGGACATTCCTGCTATCAGCATGCCAATTGCACGCTCCCTCAAAACTTGCGACATCTGTGGCATTGTGCTGTGTGATACAACTGAAGATTTCAGAGTGGCCTTTCCTTGTGGCCAGTCTAAGGCACACCTGTGCAATAATCGTGCTGTCTAATCAGCATCTTGATATGGCACACCTGTGAGGTGGGATGGATTGTCTTGGCAAAGGAGAAGTGCTCACTATCAGAGATTTAGACAGATTTGTGAACAATATTTCAGAGAACTGGTTATTTTGTGTATGTGGAAAATGTTTCACATCTTTGAGTTCATACCATAAAAAATGGGAGCAATAACAAAAGTGTTGCGTTTATATTTTTGGTCAGTGCATTAACAGGGGGGTGTTCCAGAAAGCAGGTTCTGCTAGCTCCCACGGTAAGTTTGAGGCTAAGGAAGTGGATAACCTCAGCTTTCAGTTCCAGAAATGGAGGTATGTTTCAGGGTATGTCAAGTTGTCATAGCAACTCGTGCTCTGAACATAACCTGGTCTGGAGCAGGTTTAGTTGAAGGTTAGTTTGTTTTCAGAGAGGTGCAGCAGCATGGCGTGTCCATTTGAAGATGATTTAGTGGATGAAGAAGCTCAGATAATACTTTTTCCACCGTGAGAGGCTGATAAGACCACATATGGATGTTTAAAGAGAAACTTTTGACTTTGATCTAACTTCATTATTTGCTTCAGTGAAGATAAACCATTTTTTTGGTAAGTCAGCTTAAAAATAACATGTAGTTTTCAGACAATTATTTTACTTTCATTTAAATTAATTCTGTTAAGTATTGCAGTGTTTTAGTTTTAAGTGTATTTAAAACTCATTGTTTTATCCCTTGTTCTATCCTAGGCACTTTACCATTGGGAGTGGGGTCATCTAGACCCACTAGACAGAGCTCTGAACCTTTGTTCTTCAATGATTTGTGATCTTCACTGGTGTCCATGGATGACATGAAATCCTCTCCACCTTTATCCACCTTTGTCATGGTAGGAGAACACCTCAATGGAAGGGGGGGTCATAGGATAGCACAAGGGATAAAGACACTTTCAGACACTTCTTCTGTCTATTGTCTGACCAGCACACATTCTAATCAATTCAGCTATTTCCTGTTTGTTCACTGCCTTCATCTGCTGTCATTGTGTTCATTTCCTGTTGCTGAGATGACTCGATCACAGTGTGTTGATTTTAAATGACCTTGTATAAAACTGAAGTGCATGACGCTCTCATTAGTATTGGACGAGTGACCTACTGTTAATTGTTTCCTTGGAAGCATTTTTCTTGTTGCTCCTAATGCAGCCGTGTCTGCAGCACCACTTTGTTATGAAGTAGTTTCAGCACATCCTCCATGTTTGACCACACTTAGTGAGAGCTCACATACTGTAGTCTCAGAACCACAAGAGATTATCGTAATCAGCTCTAATAAGAGAACATTCCTGTTTGTGCAGCTGAAAGTGATAACATGTACTGAAAGGTTGTGTTTGTCATGCTTTCATATTTTTTGCTATGGGTCTCAATACAGTTTCTGTTTGTGGAAATGCTAAGTACAACTGTTTAGGGAAGGTTCTTCCCATCATTTTGGCGTGCTGTACGTTAGGATTGGACAAAGGGAGCCTGCACACAGTTTTTTTTCCAAATGTAACAAAATTCATAGCTTTCTTTCAATATGGTTGCAGAAAATGTCGAAACACACTAAGCTGAGGAAAGCTCACCTTTCTTGTAGAGCCGAACTCACCTGAGTGTGCAGATGCAGCATGTCAGCCTCTATTTCTGAGTTGGACTCATTTAACTCACTGATCTCCTTGTTGAGCTGCTTGATGTCTTCATCGTTGTCCAGAACTGAGTGACAGTAAAAGCGGTGAGATATCTGTCTACCCTGACATTGTCTTCCATAGCTTCCCAAGCTAGCAAAGTTAACGAGAAGCAAAAGTATTTTGAAAGTTCCTTTTGGCAGAAACGAGCCAATGAGGAAACAGAAGAAGAGTCGTCGATTTCACAATAAAAAATTCATAATCCAGCTGTCCAATGTTAGGAGTATGCTGCTAATAAAGTTGTTCAAATTTCACGTTTATGATTATTTTTTTAAAATAACAGATTTGGGGACTTTTTTTGTTTTCATCCATTGCATCTTTAAAGTAAGCATCTGATTTTCTATGTTGACATTTATGATTTGGGGGGAAATCTATGTTACCTTTTAACGGTTCCTAGATGAAATATAGTGCACATTTAAATTTTAAAGTAAACGATCTATCTACTGGGCACAGTGGTTGCAAAAAGGTATTAGAACAATTGGGGATTTAGTCCAAGGGGATATTTTCATGTCGTATGATGACATTAAGATGAAATATAACTTGGAAGGACATGGTAACTTCTGGAGGTATTTACAACTTAGAGATTGCTTGAAAGGGAAAGTTGGGCTGTCGCAAGATGGGAATCCAATAGAAAACTTTCTAAGACTACCCACACTGCTAAGCAAGGCATCCAAATGGTATAAAATCTGCCCATGGCTAAAAAAAACACAAGCAAAGGACTTAAAACAATATGGGAATGAGACCTGCGTTGTATAATCGATGATGATTCATGGCAAACAATTTTTTCTGACAATGGAATTTACATCAGGGAAGCCAGAGGCAAATTTATTCAATATAAAATACTTAACAGGTATTATCACACTCCATCTAGACTTCATGTGATGGGAATCAGTGAAAATGATCTGTGTTGGAAGTGCCATAAGGAGAGAGGTACCTTTATTCATGCAATATGGGAGTGCCCACTTATTTCTAGATTTTGGAGTAAAGTGTTGGAATGCATACAGGGCTGGATAGCATGTCAACTTCCTGAATCAGCAAGAAAATGTCTCTTAGGGGATAGAAAAGAGGCGCCGCTACGAAGCAAAACTACTTTCAGAGTATTGAATACTGGACTGGTGACATGTGCTCGTCTGATTTTGAAATTATGGAAAGAACCCCAAATCCCAACGCTAAAAATGTGGAAAGAAAAAATGATAGAAAATAGCGCCTGTGAAAAGATGTTAGGAAGAGTGAGTTGCAAAAATATATATGTGGCTGAAAAATGGGACAGCTTTTGTCTTTACTTATCAATGATGCCTTAATGATGACACGTTAACCCTTGTTCTATCCTAGGCACTTTACTGTTGGGAGTTGGGTCATCTAGACCCACTAGACAGAGCTCTGAACCTTTTTTTTTCAATTTTTTGTGATCTTCACTGGTTCAATGGATTACATGAAATTTTTCCACCTTTATCCACCTTTGTCATGGTAGGGAGAACACGTCAATGGAGGGGGGGGGGTCATAGGATAGTACAAGGGTTAATACACTACGTATTGCAAATTGTTATCGGTAATCCTCACTTGTTTATGTTTACATTCTGTTTTTATTTTTATTTTAGTGTTTTTTGTTTTTATTGGGGGGGGTTTGTCATACATGTTAACTATGAAAACTCAATAGAATACTTGAATTACATTTAAATTTTAAAGTAGCAGCAGATACTTTAAAGAGGACGAAGATAAACAGTACTCTCAAAAGGAAAGGGAAACTGGAAGCTAAATTAAAACCTCAGACGTCCACTTTAGCCTCGTACAGCCAGTCGGTTAAAATATCGTCTGACAGTAAATCGGTCTGTGACCTGAAAAAGTTTGCAGACCACTGCTCTACAGTACCTGCGGGTTCATGAACTCAGCTTCCTTAAGTACACAAACTACGCTGGAGACAACACCATTACTTACCATCACTTGCTCTGAATTTTGCAGTTATATACTCATCTCCAGGGAGTTTTGTCTTCTTTTTATTGGCCGATGCCCTGGGACATCCTGACAGACTGTAATCCCACAGAACAGAACAGAAAAACAAATCCTTGAAGAACCTTCATCAACGTGAAACATTTTCTCTTTCTGTTTTTTTCTGTCTATAAATGTTTATCATTGTTGTAGTTATAAATGACAGTAATCATTTAGGTTCTAATGTTTTTGTTTTTTTCTCTTTCATGGCCTCCTTAACCCCAAATGATCAGAGCTGATGGTCACCCTTATCAAGTCTAGTTCTGTAATGAATTTGCATTTCTACTCTCTGTTCACGGAGTTCCTCACTACAGGGGACTACATCAACAAATATGTAATGTCATTATTTGAACGTATTGGGATGGTCTCGACTAAAATTAATTACTAGCATTATTTAATTAATTTCATTTAGTGTCTTATAGTTTGTTCATAAACGAAACATTAGATGTTAGAGCATGTCTTGATGGTCTTTAGTAGGAACCTCTGTTCCTACGGTATAAAATCCTACAGTTCTACAGATGTATTAATAAAGATCTTCACCTGCGGTGTGTCAGGAAACTGCCATTAGCATGGCCAGAGCCATCACAACCTGGTGTTGGGCAAGTTGGGCCCTCCGTCTTGAAGGCCTTCCAAGAAAAAGGAGTGCCATTAAGGAGTCCTTCCTTTTGCCGACGAGCTGCTAGTGGACAGCCGTAGGCACTGCGGTGGGTAGCATATTTCCCACTGATGTGGCCCAGACTATCACAGCCAGGAACAGGACACCTGCAGACAGGCAGACAACGGGATGATCTGCTGGTTTGGTTCGCATGTTACAGTTATCACCACCGTGCATCCCTTAACATCTACAGGCGAAAGGGATAGTGATACACCTGAAGGAACTTGTTGCCCTCTCTGTTTGTAACCTTCCTCTATTCTAAGTGTTTCCGTTCCCACCTCCATCTCCTTCATCCTCTGTTCCTCACGTCACCCTACCTCACCCACCTCCCTCTTCTTCTCTTTTCTGTCGGGTCCAAAATGAAATACACACAAATATAATATGAATAAAGTTTAGCCTAAAATACAAAAGGGGTTTATCTAAATACACAAAACATGTGTCTGAAGCTACATAACCCCCTCTTGTATCCCCCCTATCTATCCAACAAAGGAGACCTTCAGTTCTTTTTTGCTCAGTGGCTGAACAGGACAAGGAACAAAAATGATTTTATTAGCTTTGTGCAATCTCAATGTGTCTCTGAAAGTTTATTTTCTTCTCAAGTTTTTTCTTTTTTTCTTTTGGTAGCAAAAAAAAAAAAAAAAGTTAGATGATGAAAAGTACTATATACTATGTACTAGCTACTAAGACATTTGTCAAAACAGACACAGACTCACTTCAGTAGCTCTGAGTCATCTTTGTCATCCTTGGTTGGTGTTGTTTTCACTCCCCCTTTCTTTGCTCTTGGACATCCAGAAAGACTGGCAAAGAAATACAGTGCAAAATCAGCACCCATTATCTGGGAAGCAAAGACTACAGCAATGAGAAGGGAAACTTCTCTACTTTGTTTTCAAATCAAGACTACTCATCTTCCTTTTCAAAAGATCCCTTTGTGTTAAAATGTCAGCTAACCTTCCAGTTCACGCTCTCCTACACATCACATGTAGTTTTTATTATTTGCAATTCCTGTCATTTAAGTAGACTGTGGATATGACAAGCAAGACGGGACAAAGGCTCCCACCTTCTGTGTGAGGCGTAGTTCCCAGTAATGTGGCCTGATCCATCACAACCTGGAGTTGGACATCTGAGGCAAATACAGACAACCGCACATCACTTACAAAGTGTTGCATGTTATGTGTTTTTGCTTTGATGTGGACAAAAATATGTCTTAAAACACGTTTTAGCAGATTTATTTATTATATGTCGACATATTTGAAATGTTTAACATGGACAGAGTTGAAGCTGCAGATTAGTCAGAGATCAGGTAGAAGATAAGATTCACCAGAAAACACATACTTTAGTTCAGCGGAATGGGCAGCCATGAGGGTCCGCAGAGATTTATCAGCAAGAGGACAGCCTGACAGACTGGAAGATTAGAAAGGGAATGTCAGAAAACCAGAGGGAATTCAGAGTGTCATGTCAAGTATTTGACATGAAATGGGTGTTTTACTGAAAGACGGAGAGAAATTGAACAAAAAGCAGACAAGAAGAAGAGCTGTGAGAGCATTTGATGTCATTTTGACATTCAGCGGTTCCTCGCTAAATCGCGGTTCACCTTTCACGGTCTCACTGTTTTTGCTGATTTTTTCAGTGCAATTTTGTATGCTTCTTTTTTTTTAAACAGACAATGGATCTGCGTGTTCTGTGTCCTGATTGGCTGTAAATCTTGTCAATCAATCTCCTCCGTGCCGTGTCTCCTGGTCAGAATGTGTTCAGCTTTCCAGATCCTCATAAATCTCTGATCGTGATCAGATCTTTGTTTTCATTCTCAAATATTGGACATTTTTTTCTATGAAGGTTTGAACTTTGAGAGTTTAATCCAGAGAGAAAAGTCTGAAAATGTTCACGTCTGTTTGAGAAAAGTAGATAAAGTATGTGGTGAAGAGTTTTACAGCCTAAAACATCTGCAAACTTACTTCACAAATTTCCCCTATTGCAGGTTATTCAGAAAGTAACTTTTGTGATAACCACTGTATTTACCTTTTCAGAAGTGGAAAGTGTGAGAATTATTGATCTTTGAGAGATTGCAGTACTCAGAATCTATGACTGTCTGCAGACCAGGGAGTGTCCTAGTTATCAGTCAAGGCTTCAACTGAAGGTAAGGAGAATTCCCTAATTTTATCTGATTGACTATTATTTAAGTGTTCAAAGAACTTTTATTTCTGCCATTTTCTACTCTTCCTCTGCTGTTTTTTTTTAAGTTTTAGCAGCTTTCTCTCCTGACTCTTTTCTAGTAAAATATCTGATTGACTTTCACATCTTAGTCCTTACTTCCATCTGCAGAGATAACTGAAGTAATTTTATTTGAATGTAGACCCCTGATTGGATAAGTAATTTATAGGAATAAATAAGTACAGAATAGATATAGAAAAATTCCCGGAAAAAAAAGTTTCATTTCAAATCTTCTCTGGATCAGGAAATCAGAGAAGCCACAGAACATTTGGCCTTTTGAATGTTAGCAAAAGGTCCTTAACCCTTGTGCTATCCTATGACCCCCCCCCCCCCCCCCCTCCATTAACATGTTCTCCCTACCATGACAAAGGTGGATAAAGGTGGAGAGGATTTCATGTAATCCATGGACACCAGTGAAGATCACAAATCATTGAAGAACAAAGGTTCAGAGCTCTGTCTAGTGGGTCTAGATGACCCCACTGTCTAGTGGGTCTAGATCAGTGTTTTTCAACCAGTGTGCCGCGGGAAATTGCCCTCTTTAACTGATCTAAAAACATTTCCATCTCCAGGATTTCAGCTCTGTGTTCATCCAAACATTCTGATAAAACACTGAGGAGTTAGGAATATGAAAGATCATTAAATACTTTTTTCTTTGTGTTTATTTGATTCTATTAAAGACATTTTGATAAGAATGATGGTACCGCGATTTAGCTGCAGCTACAGCTGTTTTTGGAAAAGCCCCGCCCCTTTAACTGTCTCCACCAATCATTCTTGGAGGCTTAATCACATGTCATCAGTCTGACCAATCAGAAGTGGTTAAAGTCTTCACTTCCTTGTTTCAATTTAGCTCATAAAGTCTCTCAGTTCTAACTAAAATAGCAGCTAAAGCTCGTCTTTATTTCATGTAATCCAATCAGAGATTGCAGAGGGACTGTAGGTCAATACAGACTATCAGCTTTTCCCTTTTTTGTTTTTTTTAGATGCTGGTGTGCCGCGGGATTTTTGTCAAGGTTAAAGTGTGCCATGGCTCAACAAAGGTTGTAAAACACTGGCCTAGATGACCCAATGTTAACGTGTCTAGGATAGCACAAGGGTTAAAGATAGATGCACATCAGACTTGTTCAAGCGTGTTCAAGAACCCGCGTTTAGCATTAGGTATTCAGACAGGACTGCTGTTGCATATGTGCTCCCAGTTGGAAGGAGCTTGGTTATCATTACCAACATTTACACTTTAAAAAACATGTTTCAGTTAACTAATAAGACATTTTGCTCTTCTGAGGACTGTGTAGAGCAGGGGTGGGCAAACTACGGCCCGCAGGCTGGATCCGGCCCGCCTCCATGTTTGGTCCGGCCCACTGAACAATATCAGAGGCCCATGTTTTTATTTTTTAAATTTGGCCACACGATCAAGACGTGACATTTTCTTCCCCCCTTCTGCAGTTTGTGTCCTGATCTGAAACCCTCTAAAATCTGTCAATCAGAACAGAAGACAGTCTCCCTTTCTATGTCCCAGTTCATCTTTCCCAGTTTATCTCATTCTTTTAGAGCGATTATGCTGCCTTTTTCAAACAGCTCTCCCTGTTCTGTGTCCTGATTGGCTGGAGACCCTGTCAATCAATCTCCTCCGTCCATGCCGTGTCTCCTGTACAGAAACGTGGAGCTCTTCAGATCAGAAATCTGTGATCGATCAGATCTTTGCTTTTATTCTAAGATCCTGGACCTAATTTCTATGAAGGTTTGAGAATTTAAACAAGAGAAAAGTTTGAAAATGTTCATGTCTGTGTGAGAAAAGTGTATTTATGCAGTGAGGAGTTTTACTGCCATAAATGTAAAACATCTGTAATCATTCTCTGTGGATTTCACCGATCATGGTTATTTTAAGAACGTAACTCCTGCAATAAACGAGGAACTCTGTTCTGGTGAAAAAGTAACACAGATATACGTGTAGCTGCAGCAGAAGACACAGAAATTTGCTTTTTTTTCATTATTACTGGATGAGAAACAGACGCTCAGAACACAGCACAGCTGAACAAACTGTGAGACGTGTGATGAGCTCAAAGTCTGTGCAGAATTATGACGGGAGAGGATCCATTATTTGTTTATTTATTTATTTTTATTTTTTAAATGTATCAGTATATTTTTCCTGAATTTTTGTGTTATTTGGTCATTGTTTTATTTTATAAATAATGTTATTTATTTTCTTAAAAGGATCATGAATGAATGAGACTTTATTCATACAACACTTTACAACTCCTTGAAGGAACCAAAGGGCTTCACAATAAAAGAGATCTAACATGGGAACAAAAGTTTTAAACTAAAAACTCTAGAATATTCTGTACTAGAATATAATTTTCAATCCAAATGTTTTCATCTACATTCCATGTTGTATCATTCTCACTCCACACATCTGCTCCTGGTCCGGCCCTCTTATCCAATTTTAGAACCCATTTTAGAACTGGCCCGCCAGTTAAAATAATTGCCCACCCCTGGTGCAAAACCTAAAGAGGTGAACAAGGTTTCCCAAACTGTCGCAGCTCTCATCCAGAAGGACAATAAACTGACCGACAGAGAAGAGGAAAGTGGGTGTTGGACTTTACTGCTGGCTTCTTAAAGTCAGTATAAGGCAGGTGAGGTGCTAAGTCTTGGTATCAGAGCATCCATTAAAAACATCACAAGGTTAATCCACCAAACTGTTCCCAGCCGCAATAGAATAACAGCTTACCGCTCCCTCAGGGAATGGTCAAATGTCAAGAGCATGAAGAGCATGTTTCCTTCAACCAGGTGTGTGACAACTCATTAGAATTTAAAGACACAGAAGCAACTGTGCAGGACTGTGTAGGATGAGAACCCTCCACCAGACCTGACCACTGAGGCAATATGGAGAGAATTCTACAAGTTGCATCGCAATGTAATGTGGAGGCAACTCTGGTTCTACATTGAAATATTTGAAGAGAGTAGTGTCTGGTTGTGTCAGAATTCCTTCCCAACTCACTATATAGTGCACTGTATAGTGCGTTCGCCATTTTTGAAGGGCTGTCCAAATCTACAATTCCAAAATCGAGTGCCCTAGAAATTTCCCAGAAGTCTCTGCGAAAAAACCAGAGTGCATCAATGCTCACTAGATCAGCGAATAAAGACCACAATGCATTGTGTTGGAACAATTTTTGCTCAAAAAATTACTTAAATGTATTTTTTTTATAAACCATCAATGTTTTCATCTTCAGAAGACAGTGGACTCATAAATAATCATCATAAAACGCTCATATCACTTAGATTTTAACTTTGTGAAATCGATGCCGTCATATCTGCCGTTTAAAAAAAAAAGTAGTGAGTATGGTGTCCGAATTTGCTTTTAAAATCCATGGCAATACATAGTACTGCACTACATAGTTTTTTACTAGTTAGGGGTTAGGGTAGGAATTCCAATTCATAGTATCTGAAACAAATCATCAGAATCTGGACACTGCTAGCAAACACTATGTATCCAATGCTAAGAATAGCAATAAGGATTCCATACTCACCAACTGTAACCTGTTCATCATACAACGCTTTAACCCTTGTGCTATCCTAGCCACTTTAACATTGGGAGTGGGGTCATCTAGACCCACTAGACAGAGCTCTGAACCTTTGTTCTTCAATGATTTGTGATCTTCACTGGTGTCCATGGATTACATGAAATCCTCTCCACCTTTATCCACCTTTGTCATGGTAGGAGAACACCTCAATGGAAGGGGGGGGGGGGGTCAGAGGATAGAACAAGGGGTAAAAAATAGATTCTGCAGCAAGTGGAGCAGGGCCACCAGATTCTGGTAACTATTTCTTACCAGATTTTAATATTTCAATTACAATGTATTTATTTGGTAGATAAATTGTTATCCATGTCTGTCCATAGTGCACACTATGTTTTATTTAATTCATTCGTCATCAAGTGCTTATTGTACCACATATAGGTTGTGTTTATTGAAAAGGGGCACAAAACACTTTTGTGATGCCAAATGCTGGTAAGCCTGAAAGTATCTGGGCGAGCCATAAAGTTTTCCTCTTCTGTGGAAGCCTTACCTTCGATGTGATGCATAGTTGCCAGTAATGTGTCCACTGCCATCACAGCCTGGGGTTGGGCACCTGGGACAAGGAATGCACCCATGGATTAATGTGAAGCAAAAAAGAATTTCCAAACATGTTTTTTTTATCAAAGCATTCAGTTGCTATAGGAGGCCTACTGTCTCCGTTGTTGCCCCTAGATTCCCCCTGTGGTTTCCTACTTGCACACTAGATATTGAATGAAAATTAAAACAATGAGGTCGGTTAATGAGGCCTGTCAGGATGCTGATGGCAACAACAGCCTCATACCTGGAGCGTTGCTCTCCTCCAATAGAGAATGCCTCCCCCATGTAGGTTTTAGGGGTTTCTACCTAGGAGGGTGGTTCACTGACCGTTGCCCTGCTCAACTTTCCTTCAGTCAGTCCTTTGCTCATTTCTAATTAAATCCTAAAATTCCCCTTCTGGTTCCAAACTGGATGAGGCAGAAACAGCAACGGCACAGTTTAAGTTATTTAAAAAGTCGCTATGCTTCACCTGCTATCACATGGCTTTCTGTAACTCATTGCCTTCTTCTTTCAGCATGTCAAATTCCCAGGCACATGACATCTCACTGCTGACTCTCTTCCGTTTGAACTTCAGGCTTTCAAGAACCTTTGTCCAGAAAGTGTGCTATTGTCGGCTTTCAAAGAAGTGAGGGCACCCTCAAGTCATAGGAAGAACTGATTCCCATATTTGTCCCTATGCTGCCATACTAAATATCCATAAATATGAAATTCCACCTCACCTCACCTTTGTCCCCACTTCATTCATCCCCATTTATTTCCTATAGGAGCAGCTACGTCTGAAACCATACAAGACATTTCTTCAGCCTCTCTCAGCTGCCTACACCTCTGACATCCAACCCAAAACTGAGGCCATCTTTGCTGCTCAAAACTCCCTGAAACCATGAAAACGGTGATAAATGTCCTATAGCTGATGGTGTCTGAGCATTTCATGTGTCTCCCGTGGTCGGGCTGTGTCTGCTCATTAGATCATCATCATGAGCATTGTTGTTCAAGTAATGCTGTTCTGGGATTTGCTTCATGATCCAGACTTATCAGAAAGGCTTCAACTGCTGCAAATTATGGCTCATATCAAATTGTCGGCATTGGTCCATTTGGCTGCTGGGTAACGTTATGCTTATGGCTTTCATTACATCGTATTGTGAATCTGTACAACTATGGCTCCCAAAAACCCAAATGCAGGTTTGTTTGGCTCCTGGGCATTGCTAAAGCGTGGATCGATCCCTTACACCACATGTGTCAAACTCAAGGCCCACGGGCGGAATGTGGCCCGCCATGTCATTTTATGTGGCCCGCGAGCAGGGCTGTGACGATGACTTCATCACCGCACTGTTCTGATATGGTGCGTGATTGGAACTATAATAAACACATTAAACACATTCATATTTGCTGATCATTTCCTTTTTCTGCTTGTCCTGTGTTCAGACTTTCCTTCTCTCTTTCAGACTGTTCTCTCCCACGGCGCCTGTCAGTGTCTCTCGTCTCGCTCGCTCTCACTGTCTGCCTCTGCGCTGCACGTACCACGCGGCTCCCTTTACACACAGGCGGCGCTTTCAGAAGCACACAAACTCATTCTACAACAGAAGTTTCCGTCTCCCGAGGAAACACGACAAATTTACTGCGTTCTAATTATTAATTTCCATTCTATTCATTTCCGTTACAAGCTGCGTGCGTTCTTGAGTGCGCGACACGGCCGCCCGCCAGAGGATTTTGTGTTGGGGGGGTGGGGTGGGGGTGGGGGGTTGTTACTGTTCTCCTTCACTCTGTAACACCAAACATGAACGTGCACTTTTAGATTTCGAGGAATATCACTACATGTTTTGTTTGGGAACTATTTTGTGAAGCGCAACGTTACGTGTCTATATAAATAAAGGCGGAGCCTCCTGCTCCGCCTTCTTCATGGGTGTCAGGCTTCATGGCTGCCGGAAAAGTGACAAAGTGTCTGCAGTCTGTTTATTACTGGACAATAGGTAATATTCTGAGAAGATGTCTGTACCAGAGAGCACAGGTGAAGGCTCACCTGCAGCTAGAGAGCGGTCTGCTGCAGAGGGATCAACACACACCCCCAACACACTTGTGCGCACCTTTCTCACACGACGCAGCGCACGGACACAGTCACAGTCACAGTCATTCTACAACACCCAGGTAGTTAGTTCATTTGTTAGATAGGTAGCAGTTAGTTGTTTCTGTTATTTGTTAATAAAGAATAGTACGCTGTAATTGTATTTATTTCTGATGTGGCCGCCGGGGGTATTTTTTTTTTTTGAGGGGTGGCTGCGGTTAACCGCGACACCGCGCCCCCTGGTGGTTCATCCGACACGTCACAGCTCTACCCGCGAGAGCATAAAAGTTTTTAATTTTTTAAAATAAAAATTGGTGTGTATTTATTCATATCTAGGGGGAATCAGACTTGAAATATGGGATTGGGCAACTGAACATTAGGACTTAAACACTGTCCATATAACCTAACCTGACAGAATCAAATTTACGAGGATTTATGCTAAAGTAACAAGCAAACATGTTTCTATGCAACTGTAATTGTCCCTTTAAAGAGTTATAATAAATAAATAAATGAGTTTTTTAACACTGAGGAGTAGTTACATTTATTTTTCATTACATTTAGTTACATGCATAAGTTACATCTGGCCCTTTGAGGACAGCCACTATGCTGATGTGGCCCTCGGTGAAAATGAGTTTGACACCCCTGCATTACACAATGCCAGATCTTCCTATGTTCATTCTCTGTCCCTGCCTGCCTTGCTACCCACACTCTCAGTTCCAGTCCTGGTCTTTAATCTGAATCTCCAGTCCTGATCTCCAGCTTTCCTTTCCAGCGGCTGAAAATACAAGCCAGCCTGCTCTCCTGCCAGTCAGCCCCTGCCCAGTCCAGCCTCTTCACCTGATTAGGACTTCTGGTCTCAATAAACTGTCTAACCTCCGTCTGCTGCCTGCTACTTTGATCCACCAGTCCCTCACAACAATCCCTCTGCATTCCAGTTAGTCTTGCCAGCAGTCCTCCATCCCATTCCCCATAAGTGGTAATGCCTTTGCATTATCTGTCCCTTAACACTAATTAGCTTCTTGGCTCTGGGGTTTATTTATCTATTTATCTTTTGGCTCCAACCAAATGAAGTCAATTCAGTTGCCATTTTTTTGTGATACAGACGTCGCCATGTTGGAGCTTATCCCAAGTGCATAAGACATCATTGTCCCAGAACCTAACCACCACTAATATATGGACATTTTGGTTCTGCACATCTTTCTGTATCACACAAATTATTACTCATATTCCCAAGATCTCTTCTAACTGAAGCCTGTAGTCTGTCCTCAGTTATCCCCCAAAGAAATACTTATGTTTTGAAAAACAAGTCAGCAATAAATCGATATCTTGACCAAAGTTCCTCAAGTGAAGAGGATTTAAAGAACAGAGACTTACACAATAATGTCTTTTTTGCTGTCTTTGGGCTGAAACTTAACTTTGAAGTTAGTGGTTGTAACTTCACCAGGGTACTTCCTGTCCCCCAGGCTCTCCTGATCATCTTCCTCACCTTCAGATGAGGAATACGAAAGAGCAGTGTAGTCCATCTGAAGAGAATTGGTAACAGAATACACTTTAAGCCAACTAGAAAATTGTAAGATGTACACTACATCGATGTGCTGATTACACACTGTGTAAATCTGTTCTAATGGAGATGCATGGTGTTGATGTGGGTGTGTTTACCACCTCTTCTTCATCTTCTTCCTTGACTTCAGTTGATTTTGTGAAATCTAGAGGCCCCTCCCAGTCATCATGAGTATGTTCCTGAGATGTCACTTCCACTGGTTGAGAGGAAGTGTATGAGGATGATGAAGGTTCCGGAGACGGCGTGTCATCCGTCTTAGCCTTCTTCATGCTGAGGTCTAAGGTGCCATTCTCGTCTACCTCAATGTCTGACTCCTGCAAGATTTTAATCAGGTTAGGCTGTTCCATCCACAGATAAGCCACCCTCTACTGGGTGTTGCTGTTGGTGCAGTCTACTAATGTAGTAAATGATGTTGAAATGATGTTATAACGTTCTTTTGAGTGCAGGGAGAGGCTGGGTCACCTTGGTGTAGGGGGTCTGGGGTTTGGTGCTGAGCGTCTCTGGCCTCTCCCAACAGCGTGTTGATAAGTTGAGGATAGCAGTTGCTGCCATGTGGGCTGCCTCTGCCTCTTGGCTGTAGTCATAACCACTGGAGGACAGGGCGGTCTTAGGAAAACTCTCTGAGACAGCATGAGTCGGTGAGGAAGCCTTGCTAAGTGAAGCTGTGTAAAGATTAAACAGTTTCATTTTAAAATTGAACAATGTGAAAGAAACAGAGCTAAACAAATTAAAATATGAAAAGACTAAAAGATCAAAATAGAAATGAATTTCCATTGAAAATAAGAATAAAGTGGAACTTTTTGATATAAATGCTATTCGCTGTGTTTGGAGGGAGAAGAAGGGCCGAGCTGCATCCCAAGAACACCAGATGCACTGTGACGCATGGGGGTGGAAACATCATGCTTTGGGGCAGATTCTCTTCAAAGGGGACAGGAGGACTGATCGGTTTTAAGGAAAGGATGAATAGATCCCAGGTAAGATTTTAGGTAAAAAACTCTCTCCATCACTGAGAGTGTTGGAGAAGAAACACGTCTGGATCTTCCAGCTGGACAATGATCCTAAACACACTGTCCAGATAATGAAGATGGGGCTTCACAGCAGTGTCTAGCAAGTGTCTCGACTTCAACAGAGAATCTGTGGGGGGAGTTTGACAGTCTGTGTTGCTCAGCAACAACCACAAAACATCACAGCTCTAGAGAAGATCTGCATGGAAGAATGGACCAAAATAGCATGAAGCATGAAGTCTCAAAAATTACAGTGCAAACCCGGTGAAGACCTACAGGAAACCTTCGGCCTCTGTCATTAAAACTTCAGGTACATTATAAAGTATTGAGATGAATCTTTGCTGGTTGGTGCTAAATATTACATAAATTATTTGTCAGACTGGGATTTTCGGGATTCTTCTTTACATTCTTTCAGAACAGATCAAACACAGCTTTTGAAGTGGAAAACCTTCAAACTTTGTTGGTGACTGAACAATACTTATTTGCCACACATACAGTGTGCCTGTACATTCATGGTCACCACAGGATTTCTCCTTCTGAGTATTATTATTTGATTGCGTACTGAAATAACTATTTTTTGTAGAGACATATTAAATCACATTAGGTTTACACTACTGTCTGCAGTTTTAATAGTGCAGTTAAATTGAACATGGTCAGGTACAAGGTCCAACGTAATCAAGTTCAAATTCACAGCATTTATTTGTTTACTGCATTTAATTGACTTTTGTGGTGATATTGATGCTTGTGATGCTTTATGTACACACTTTTTATTGTTTGGTCTTCTTTATCTGCACAGTGACCTTTAGTGACCTGAAAGGCACTTAAAATGTAAGTTGTTATTATTATTATTATAAAACAAAAACAAATTTTAAAAAAGGTCAGATTTCTATCCCCCAATGTTAACTATTGCCTAGATAAAAAAACAGAAAAAAACAATAAATTCAGGTGGAATATAATGAGATTAAAATGGTACCATTTTGTTTTTTTTAATCAACTTTAAATTTTACTCAGATCAAATATTTTTTTCAGAACCCCCTGATGAGAAAAAACAAGGACCCGATTACATCGCCTGGATTGGCGTCACCGGGGCCCCACTCTGGAGCCAGGCCCAGGGTTGGGGCTCACAGGCGAGCACCTGGTGCTCGAAAGAGCGACGTGGGACCACTCTCCTATGGGCCCACCACCCGTAGGAGACCTCAAAAGGGGCCGGTGCATTGTGGTTTGGGTGGCAGTTGAGGGCAGGTGCCTTGGCGGCCCAAACCCCGGTCATGGAACTTGGCTTTTGGGACATGGAATGTCACCTCTCTGGGAGGGAAGGAGCCTGAGCTGGTGCGAGAGGTTGAGGGATACCATCTAGATCTAGTCGGGCTCGCCTTCACACATAGCCTGGGCTCTGAAACTTAGTTCATAGAGAGGGGTTGGACTCTCTACCATTCTGGAGTTGCTCAAGGTGAGAGGTGGTGGGCTCCGGGTGGGGGACAGGTCTCTAACTGTGGTTTCGGCTTACCGGCCGAACAGCAGTTCGGAGTACCAGGCCTTCTTGGTGGCTCTTGAGGGGTACTGGAAAGTGCCTCAACGGGGGACTCCATTGTCCTCCTGGGGGACTTCAATGCCCACGTGGGCAGTGTTTTGTTATTGGACTTCTGTCCTCCTCATAGTTTGTACATAACGAACACCATGTTCAAGCACAAGGGTGTCTATCAATACACCTGGCATCAGGACACCCTAGGCAGGAGGTCTAGGGTGATCTAGGGTCTAAGGTAGTTGTTTCAGGTGACCTTCGGCCCTGTGTCTTGGACACTAGGGTGAAGAGAGGGGCAGAGCTGTCCACCGATCACAACCTGGTGGTGAGCTGGATTCACTGGCGGGGAAGGAGGCCGGAAAGACTTGGAAGACCCAAACATACTGTGAGGGTCTGCTGGGAACGTCTGGCTGAGCCCTCCATCAGGGAAGTCTTTAACTCCCACATCCGGGAAAACCTCAACCAGGTACCAAGGGAGGTTGGGGACATTGAGTCCAAGTGGACCATGTTTTCCACTTCCATTTTTTCTGCTGCTGCTCGGAGCTGTGGTCACAAGGTCTCTAGTGCCTGTCGCGGCAGTAACCCCCGAACCCAGTGGTGGACACTGGAAGTAAGGGATGCCGTCAAGTTGAAGAAGGAGTTCTACCAGGCCTGGCTGGCTTGCGGGACTCCAGAGGCAGCTGACAGGTACTGGCAGTCTAAGCGAGCTGCGGCCTGGACTGTTGCGGAGGCAAAAAGTCAGTCCCGGGAGAAGTTCGGTGAGGCCATGGAGAAGGACTATCGGTTGGCCTCAAAGATCAACCGTCAAGCAAGGTTTGCCAGAAGGGGAAAGCAGTTCTCCACAGGCACCGTCTTCAGTGCAGGTGGGGGGCTGTTGACTTCGACTGGGGACATTGTCGGGCGGTGGAAGGAATACTTTGAGGATCTCTTCAATCCCACTGACACGCCTTCATTTGAAGAAGCAGAGAACGAGGACTTTGGGTTGGGCTGTCTATTAAGTCACTGAGGTAGTCAACGAGCTCCTCAGTGGCAAGGCCCTGGGAGTGGATGAAGTCCGCCCTGAGCACCTCAAGTCTCTGGATGCTGTGGGAGTGTCTTGGCTGACACGTCTCTGCAGCATTGCGTGGCAGTTGGGAACTGTACCACTGGACTGGCAGACAGGGGTGTTTGTTCCCATCTTTAAGAAGGGGGACCGGAGGGTGTGTTCCAACTACAGGGGAATCACAATCTTCAGCCTCCCTGGGAAAATCTATGCCAGGGTACTGGAGAAGAGAGTCTGTCCGATAGTTGAACCTCGGATTCAGGAACAACAGTGCAGTTTCCGTCCTGGTCGTGGAACAGTGGACCAGCTCTACACCCTATCTAGGGTGCTGGAGGGATTGTGGGAGTTCGCTCATCCAGTCCATATTTGTTTTGTGGATTTGGACAAGGATGCCCCTGTGGCATCCTGTGGAGGGTGCTCTGGGAGTATGGGGTCCGGGGAGCCTTACTGAGGGCTGTCCGGTCTCTGTATGACCAGAGTAGGAGCTTGGTTCGCATAGCCGGCAGTAAGTCAGACCTGTTCACGTTGGAGTCCGGCAGGGTTTCCCTTTATCACCGGTTCTGTTCATAGTTTTTATGGACAGAATTTCTAGGCGCAGTCAGGGGCCAGAAGGGATCTGGTTTGGGGACCACAGGATTTCCTCTCTGCTTTTTGCAGATGATGTTGTCCTGTTGGCTTCATCGAGCCAGGACCTCCAGCGTGCATTGGGGTGGTTTGCGGCAGAGTGTGAAGCAGCTGGGATGAGGGTCAGCACCGCTAAATCTGAGTCCATGGTCCTCAAATGGAGAAAGGTAGTTTGCCATCTCTCGGTGGATGGAGTGTCCCTGCCCCAGGACTCGTGAACAAGACCCCAAGGTCTTGGTGAGGGAAGGTGAGGGAAGACCGGAAAGTGAGATTGACAGGTGGATCGGAGCAGCGTCCGTAGTTATGCGGTCGCTCTATCGGTCCGTCGTGGTGAAGAGAGAGCTGAGCCGAAAAGCAAAGCTCTCAATTTACCAGTCGATCTACGTTCCAATACTCACCTATGGTCATGAGCTCTGGGTCATGACTGAAAAGTCGAGGTCCCGAATACAAGCGGCTGAAATGAGCTTCCTCCGCAGGGTGGCTGGGCGCTCCCTTAGAGATGGGGTGAGAAGCTCAGTCACCCGCGGAGAGCTCGGAGTAGAACCGTTTCTTCTCCACATCGAAAGGAGCCAGTTGAGGTGGCTCGGGCATCTAGTCCAGATGTCCCCTGGACGCCTCCCTGGAGAGGTGTTCCGGGCATGTCCCACTGGGCAGAGGCCCCGGGGAAGACCCAGGACTCGCTGGAGAGACTACGTCTCTCGGCTGGCCTGGGAACGCCTTTGGGTCCCCCCAGAGGAGCTGGAGGAAGTGGCAGGGGCGAAGAAAGTCTGGGCATCTCTGCTTAGACTGCTGCCCCCGCGACCCGGTCCCAGATAAGCGGAGGAAGATGGATGGATGCATAAATATTTTTATTTTTTAATTTTTTAAATGGCTTGATTAAAGGTTTTTTGTCTGTTTAAACTGAACATAATCTGTTCAAGAAAGGGGATTGAGTATTGTGACAGCCATGTTGTCATCACCATTGGTGCCCCTAACTGTATTACATGTCACCTGTGTGAGTTTGACCATAAATGCAGCCGATCCCGCCCTTTCTAGGACAGCAGCACAGCCTAAGTTCCGTCTCAATACACTGGTTATAAAAAGCCAAATTTAATAGGTCTACAAAAACAGGAGTTTGCTAGTCACAATTCACAACAGAATGTTGTCAATGGACCACTGCAAGCAAGAAAACCACACCATGGACTGGGAAAAGGCCAAAGTCCTCCGCATTAAAGAAAACAGACATCGCAGATGGATCATGGAGGCGGTGGAGATCCGAAAGCGAGCCCACACTTCCATGAACTGGGATGAGGGGGCCTTCCTGCTCTCTCATACCTGGAGCAACATCCTCCAGCAGCAAACAGACATCAAGGGGCGCCTCAGTCACAATTATCTGTTTTTATATACGTCACATCAATACTATCTGGTGAGGACTCTGAAGAAGACGGAAGACGTCCGCCGAAACATGACAGGTATGTGAAAAAACACAACGTGTCTGATAGCAGAAGATCCAAGAAGTCAGAACATTGTCAATTTGTGGAGTGTGTTAAAAAAAAGTATAAATGTAAAAGAATCCTACCCTGCAGAACATAGTCATCCCAGTTGAAGAGTTGATGAGTTTTATAGCATGTGCAGATAATCTGCATCAATTATTGAGCTACTGTGAAGCTTCCATGACAAGGTATCAGCAAAATGGCAATTTCTCATGCTGAACTCAGAGTGAAAGGATAGTGAGTCAGTAGCCCTTACCCTTTGAGGCTTTGGCTGTGGTGTCAGTGATACCAGCTGTTTTTGGAATAATCATACGCTTCCCAAATACTTGGACATCAAAGCTTGCATAGTCAAAGGACACCTTGGAGTACTTCTCTAGCTCCTTGGCTAGGTTGGCTCGAGGTGTTGTTGTTGCTGTGTTTGGTCGATAGTTTCCATACTGAGGGATTTCCAGCTGTTTCACAAAACACATTGGCCTGGGGAGGAAAGAAAGGCTTCAGTGTCCGTTAAGAAATATCAATGAGCAGAAAAAGCCTGTATTACCTGAGAACTCTGTCAGAGTTAGAGGATGGCTCTGATGCTGCAGCCTGTAAATGAACTGGTTTGTCCTGCTGCTTGTTCAGTTTAGAAGATGCTGCAATCGGGCAGCCAGACAAACTGACAAATGACACAATCACAGACAGATTAATGGAAAAACTTTCACAAATGAGCAGAAATTGCATGTGCTGAAAAACTCAGTTATATGCCTAAAGTGTATGTTTAGATTGATTGAATACGGTTTCTAAGCTATCTCTACAAATTTGGTAAATTTGAAAAGTTGTGATTTGAGCATAAAACTAATCAACCAACAGTTTATACTGTATATATTTTGCATTCTGTTGTTGAAACTGTTCCCTATCCTTCCCAAAACTCAAACACGTTAATATTTGATTGACAGGGAGGCCTTGGAGGAGCCATCGCCTGTGATGGGCCCACTGTTTTCCCTGTCATGTTTCACTTTTGATCATTTTTGATCATTTGGTTTCTAACTGGATTTGCTGTCTACTGAAAATTCTTTTCAGATGTTTTTTTTTTTCAAATTGTTTGATAAAATGTCATGAACTATGATGATGTTGTTCTGAGTTAAATGTGAAATTACTAATGGTGCAATTTGTTTTCAGAAAAAAGGGAGGTCAACAGGATAATGGGTCCAGATTTAGACCAAATTAATTATAGCTAATAGGAACTAAGAGGCAGAGGTATAGTTGTGCTAATTTTTTTAACCCTGGAAAACCCAAGAACATTTTTCTTCTGGACTTTTAAAGCCAATTTGACTTTTTTTTTTAATAGTTTATTCATTTTGGGTAGCAGCAATCTACAGCAGCCAAATAAATGAATAAATAAATAAAGGACTAAAAAGAAAAATTTACAAAAAGAGTAACTAACATTACAATAATTTAAAAGAACTAAAAAAAAAACTGCTGGCAAATTTGACCCTGTGGGTTCTTCAGGGTTGTGCAATACTTTTGGCATATAAATCAATACTAAGAAGTTAACAGAGCATCATTGCAGGAATTATTACCGTCTAGTTTCTTTCCAACAGAACACTTTCTGTTTTTTGCTTTACTATTTTGATTTTGCAGCTTAAATTTGCCCTCAGATTGTCTTCTCTCCTCCATGTTGAATGTTTGAAGCTTTTGATCAACAGATTTCTGCTGTGTCCAAATTCCCACCCTACCCCTAACTACTAATAGGGCGAGAATATGTAGTGCCCTGGATTTTAAAAGCAATTCGGAACCCATGCTCAGTACGGTTTTTTTTAAACAGCGAATATGAGGTCATCGATTTCATGAAGCTGAAATCGTCCACTTTCTTCTGAAGATGGTCTATTTCACATGTGTCAAACTCAAGGCCTGCGGGCCAAAAGTGGCCCTCCATGTCATTTTATGTGGCCCGTGAGAGCATAAAAGTTTTAATTTGTTAGAATAAAAAATAAAAATTGGTGTTTATTTATTTATATCTAGGGGGAATCAGATTTGAAATATTGGATTGAGTAACTATACATTTGGACTTAAACACTGTCCATTTAACCTAACCAACCTGTCAGAATCAAATTTAAAAGGATTTATGCGAGAGTAACAAGCAAAAAGAGGTTTTCTATGCAACTCTAATTGTCACTTTAAAACGTTATAGTAAATAAATGAGTTATTAACATTAAAGAATAGTTACCTATTTAAAGACGTTGGTAGTCTATTAAAATAATAGATTTAAATGTTTTTTGGGGGCAAAATTAGACACAATGCATATTTGTGCATATCTAGTGAGCATTGATAAACACTGGTTTTTCTCAGAGACTTCTGAGAAATTTCAAGGGCACTCGATGTTGGAATTGTAGATTCGGACAGCTACAAAAAGGCGAACGCACTATAAAGTACACTATATAGTGAGTAGGGAAGGAATTAGGACACAGCCGTTACGTAGCCCGCTTTCAAGTCCTAAAGGTGTGGCTTTCTAACCAGCTCACTCCTGATTGGTGACAGTGGTTCCAATAGAAACAATGACTCAGACTAACTTGGACCAATCGGTGCTTACTGATGTCATCCAACACTGCAGTATCCACATTTGAAATGAATGGAGACTGAATTGACTTCATTTTGCTGGAGCCAAAAGTGAACCGTTTTCTATGGATGGCATCACACAGACTCACTCAATGGTCAATGGTTGGTCGCATTCTAAGAAAAGCAGATGCCACACATCTGGAAGTCTGGATTTTTACAAAACCTAAATGCTGGTAAATAATTCCACATTTTGTTTAAATTGAACAGGTTCTGTATAAATCAAAGGGATGACTATCTAAGGCCTTTTTGCAATATTTCTTTGAGTAACTTGCTCTTGTTTCCAGGTTATCTAATACGAAGAGACTAGACAGCTTTATATGAGTATAATCAAGAGAATGAAACATCCCAGGACACCAAATGACTTCAGGAAAATAAAGTCACAGAGCAAAAGTACACGTGAACAAATCTGTTGGCCTCCTTCAGTTAATGAAGCAAACGCTCACAAAGGTCGAAGAAACAACTTGAATCTGACAAAAATAATAATAATGAAAATTCCATGAAATGTAACTAGTGAAAGTCAGGCATAGCTTTTCAGCCATGCTTCAACAGAAGTATTTACAAGAATAAACCATAAAACGTGCCAACACAGCCTCTGCTCTGCTCAGAAGGGCAGCACCAACACAAATGATTCTCAGTACCACAACCAGGGCCAGTGTATGTTTGAGCCACTGACCTATCACTCAAACATGGATAGTCAGTGGTAAGAAAGGCTGCAGAAACTCCTCCCACCTGTGACAAGTAGGTCAGATTTTCAAACGCAAAACCCAGGAAACAAGAGCAGACGATGCAACAGAGAATCTGAGGGCAAGTTTAGGCAGTGAAAATCAAACTGGTGAAGCTGAAAACAGAACATATTCTGTTGGAAAGACATGAGCAGCAATGCTTTATGCAGTGATACATACATTATCTTTGCATATTGAATGGTTGCATATGCAGAAACATATCTTCTTTTCCCCACTGGAGATTTTTCTCTTTTAACTTCTTAACTTAGATTAATTTACCTAAAGTATGGCTCAAAAGATTTGGCACAAATATGACTTTATTCACAGTGTTCAGGCCTCACCTCTTCATTTGAGTGTTTATTCTAGAGAAATGTTTTCAGAACAGCTTACAATACTTTACTGATGTCCATACATCAGTATTAGGTTTTTTTTAAGTGTACATCAGTGCCTGTTTCACACATGTATAATGTGGAAGTTGAACTTGCTAATTTATTTTGTGTATTTTTTTAACATAACTCACATATAAACTTAGTTTTAGGCTAAAGCAGTTATAGACATTCATTAATTTAACTTTTGGTTTGGTTGGTGTTACCTCTGATGCAGGGTCACAGTGAATTCTGTGCACTTGGAGTTTTATACACAAACCCACGCATGATGTGGGTGTGTGTGAGTGTGTGTGTGTGCGTGTGTGTGCTCTGGGGTGCTTTGTTAACCTGCGATGCGTATTGCGGTTACTGTTCACGTGGCCTTGGCCTGAGCAGCCAGGAGTGGGACACTTCAAGACATTCTCATGCATGGCCAGGACTACAGACACACAGCACATGTGAACTCATGTCAGTATGTTTAATGTGTTCTGATGGTTTAATAGCAGTGGTAGCAGCATTAAAGGAGCCATATAAAACCATTATTCATTTAGCGTTTTCAGTTTTTTAAATGACAGCAGACAAAAGAAGCTGCAGGGTTTTTGTGTGACTTCCAAACAGAGACTGTTGGTTTTATCAACATCCTGCTTGAATAAAGAAAGACCCACTCTGATCTTCTGTTGATCTCTTTTTAAAATGTTCCCAGTTGTATTTCAATAATGATTATGCCATTTTTATGCTAAATCAGAAAAACTGGGTTGTTTTCCAGGACATAGTTCCTGCAGAGCAGTAAGAGATCATGAGAAAGTCACCTCTGAGTTGTGGGCGGGACTGTTGGTGTGGAGTAAGCCTGCCGCCCCCCTCCCTGCCCCATTGCATAAATACTGTCTTTTCCAAAGATATTTTTTCATGTGCTCCGGATTCACAAATGATTTGAATAAAGAAATACTCAGAAATGCCACTTTAAACCTAATTTTCTTTAAAAATGTCATCCATCATGAGAAAATTGTCACAAGAACAAGTTATAATCGGCAAAATCACTATTTTTATCAGAGTGGGTTTTTAACATTAAGTCACAAAACTGTAATATAACTTTAAACAGAGGTACAATTTGCAGAAAAGGAAGATGGAGCTGGATGAAAGGAAAGACTCCACCTCTGTCATCTTATTTGACAGAAACAGAGCAATAACATCGTTCTTTATAAAAAAAAAAGCCTAATTGGACTGCCTGTCAGTAGTGAACAAAAGCAAGTGACTAACAGACCTAAGGAATCTGAGTCATTCCATATGTCTCCTATAGGGCAGCTGCAATGCAAAAGTGGTTAATGTTGGTGTTAGTAGTTATCAGGAACAAGAGTTTGCAGCAGTGACAGGATTTGTAGTACTGGTGGGATCAGCACATCTGTCCATGTAACAAAGTGACTGAGCAGGCACAAGGTTAGGGTTTTATTTTGAAAGGCGATTGTTTTACAGTAAACTCACTTTCTGGAGGGATGCGGTCTTTGTGAGGACATCCGGACAGACTGCGGTGATGGGGATATAAACCAGTCACATGGCCTGTTCCATCACAACCCGGTGTGGGACACTTCACTTCTTTTTTGTCTGGGTAAAACAGAGGGAAAAGTTTACCAGCACAAGTATGAAGTAGTAAATAAAAATATGAAATATTTGTTTATTAACTTTGTTTTTTATTTAAAAAAATATTTTTGCATTTGCAAGACAAATGTTTTCACGTGTGTCTCGTCTCACTCGTCTCGTCGTGCTGCCTCATCATCCCACCTTAACGTTTCAGGAAGAATTTGTGTTTTTTTTTCTTCTTTATTTTTGAAGCACCACTCAGGCTCCTGAACTGTTTAAAAGTTCTTGAGAAGCTACATTAAACATTGTTGGAAATAAACAGCACTTTATTTCCTCAGTCATACTTTTAGAACCTTATTAGCTAAGGCACATTCATTCTATTTTTTTTCTTATACTGAAAAATATTTTGTTGTGGAAATCAGACAATGTTGACTGTTCCCTTTCTGTATTTGAAGTTACCAAAATAAAAGCACTATGAATTTGCAAGTGGAGCTGAGTGGGCTCTTGGAAACATAAGTGACTTTAGGCCCACTGATGAGAGAATACATGCCCTGAAGTTAGCCTTTTTATAGGAGGGAAGAAGAGCTGGTTTGATTAGATGCTGGTTCTCCTTCCTCTGTCAGACTGACTCCTCAATAGAAACCATCACTGAAAGAAATCCACAGCAAACCCATCTCCTCAGCTGGAATAAAGTCCAGGCCTCGAGGGCCGCATTCCTGCATGATTTCTAACATACCCTGCTCTGGCATGTTCTAATTGGCTGGACACACCTAAACCAGGTAATCAGTCATGAGTAGGGCTTGGATTTCCAGAAATCATGCAGACACAGCGGCCCTCAAGGCCTGGAGTTGCCCATCTCTAAATGTAGACTTTAGCTCACAAACAACAAAACGGATTCTGTGTTTTAATCCTTTATCTGAGTATCTGTGGGGAAGGGACATGAGGGTTAGAGCAACGTGGAACAAAGCTCCTACTGAGTTGTTGTTGGTCACCTTTTGCCACAATAAATCAGCTTTCTCTGATTCGCACATTTGTTTGGCAGAGATTTTTACACCAGATGCCCTTCCGGACACAACCCTGTATTTAACCCAGACTAGAGACTGGCACAGAGACCCAGACCTGGGTCCACTTGTGGCTACATAGTGCCTAACTATGTAAGGACCCACACCGGATGTAGCTCATTACGACCCCTGGGAAATGAACTCTAGTTTCCAATGTGGGATTCCTGTGCTTAGCCAACGTAGCTATCGAGCAATGTTACACGCACTCATGATGTAACCCTAAACCTAACCCAAATCATTGAAGAAAAAAGGTTCAGAGCTCTGTCTAGTGGGTCTAGATGACCCAACTCCCAATAAGTGCCTAGGATAGCACAAGGGTTAAACTGCAATGTAATCATTAGTGAGGTGGCTCCTTACTGATCACGCACAAATGCTGCACGCACAGGGTGTGCACGTGATGTGTAAGTGCCCGTAGGATGTCCACACAAGCAACACTCTCTGATTTTCGTAAATTATAACAGTCAATCAAGGAGCGCCTGCACTACAACAGTACCAACGGGCTCCTTGTGCAGTGTGCAGGGTCTGGGTCTGTGTGACGGGCCTGCATCTCACCTACTTCACCACTATTTACTCTTTTGTGTTGTGTAAGTGTTCACTATGACCCGCCACCCGCAGCATGACTGTAGAAACACACGAGCATGAATGTTTTCTCTCTACTGGTTCACTGAGCGATCGATGATCCTGAGATTTTGTCAGTTGCCTGTGTTCCCCGTACAGGTTTGCCCATTTTGCATCAGCAGACAGCCCATACCCCCCCCCCCCTCAAGGGGCAGTTGTGACTAAGGCTTTACTGGAGTAAAAAAATCTGCAGGGTTTCAGGTGAGAATTAAATCCTAACTAGAAATGCATGCCATCTGTTTTTAGACTATTAACATTAAGGTAGACCGTTATTTATCTGTGTCCACAGCTCAGATGAATGCCAGTGTGAGTACCTTTGTTGAAGTAGCTGCTGCGGCGGGCGGCTGCAGCGCTTTCCGATGCCTTAGTGGAGCTGCCGTGTGGTTGGTAGTCTGAGGAGCTGAAGCTCTCTGAACCTCCCTGCACCTCCTCCGCCTTCAGGGCGATGGCCTGCTCCAACAGCCCAAGGTTGCCCCGGGTCATGTCCCAGTTCTCAGAGTCATCTGTAATTCCTGAGCCCACTGAGGCGTGCTCATGCTCCTCTTCTTCCTCCTCTTCATCTTCCTCCTCATCTTCATCTTCTTCTTCCTCTTCCTCATCCTCAGATGGAACTTCTACTACCAGTGTGGCAGGAGAAGCATTGCCCGAGTCAAGGTCTCCCTCTTCATCTTCATCGTCCACCTCATTTGGACTCTTCTCCTGCTTCTCCTCATCATCTTCCTCATCCCCTTCATCATAACCCTGTTTACTTGCCACAAGGGAGGTGACTGTTTGGTCCCTGAGTGATGTCTCTGAATCAGTTCCCTGAGTGGCTGGAACAGCTGCTTCCGGCTCGGTTCCTCCTCCGTCCTCGTGTTCCTCTGCCTGTTCTCCTGCCTCCTCCTCCTCGTCCCTCTCTGGTTGCTCCTGTTGGGATTCTTTGACCTGAAAGTTATAATCTCCAGTAGAATACTGGTGATCAGAGTTTTGCTGCCTCATCATCGGTCCGGTTACCTTTCGTTTATCTAATGCGTTACATTGAATTTCCTCTTTCTCTTCCCTTTCCTCCTCCTCGATTTCTGTTTCATGAAGCTCAGTAGCAGCAGTTTTCTCTGATTCCTCACATTCTTCTACATAATCAGTCATTACCAGTTTGACCTCCTCACTGATCCCATGACTCTCAGCCTTGAATTCGGAAGCAATGGTTATTTCCCTTAGATCATCGTGCAGAGACTGTGGTGTTTTTGCATCCTCTGCTATCACCATTGGGCTGTCCTCTGTGGACGTCAAGCAGAGATACACGTTCATCAAAGCTGGATGATCATCCTATTCAGCATTTCAGCAAAGTGTTTTGTGGGAATCAGTCATTAAAGAAATTCCTATGACTAAACATAAGATAAATCAAAACAGATGGACAGTGGCTCCGTGTTTTGCCTAAATAACAGAGATGTTGTAGTTATTCTTCCTGGTTTGGCTCCACTCACCTTGTGTCACTTCAGTTTTTGCATTAATTGTGTCTTTGATAACATCTTCTCCTCCTTCCTCATTGCCTATGCGCTCTTCTTCCTCTGATGAGTTGCTTTCTTCTTCAGGCCTTTTTGTTGGCAGGTTTCTCTGTTTGGATGCAGGCTGGTTCTCCTCAGCTTCAGCCTCTTCTAGCTTCCGTTTCTTTACAATTGGACAGCCCAGAACACTGGATGGAGGGAAATGTGTTCACACATGTTTCACACTCCTGTCGTTAGACATACACAGAAGTGTCACTAACCCCAGTTCTCTCAAGATAAGTTACCGCTGACTAATGTCTAATGGTGCCGAAACACAAAGAATGACAAAGGTGAATAGTGACTCGTTTTCCTGATGCAGTGGGCGGAGCCGAACAATTATTTTACACAACAATTGAATATCTGAGACAAAAAAGCCACTTATATATGGCTGTCTGGCTATGCAGCTGCTCCGAAGGGGATTGGGGGTTGTGTGTGGTCCGGGGTAAGAGCAGAGAAGGCACAGTTTTAATATAGTCGGACTTGTTTTTATATTATTTGTAGATTGTTTCATATGAAAAGTGGTTATGGAAAAAAAGATTGATTGGATTGGATTGGATAACAGTGACAAGCGTGTCAAAACATTTGACTGCATTTGTTGCCGCACAGGAAGGTTTGTTAGTGTGACCTACCTTCTGTGTCTGGAGTACCTGCCACTGACATGCCCTTTGCCATCACATCCTGGGGTGGGACAGGTGCTGCAGGATCACAAACACTATCAATAGCCACATGTTGCTAACACTAATTTTCTGTAATAAAGTGTTACAGCAGGGCAAGAGGGTAACTTTTGTAACAAACCGATTCTGCTGTCCCATTAAAAAAGCTGAAATGTCTAAAGAATCCAGGAAATCATTCATTTTTATTTTTAGAGCTCATTTGTATAATGTTGCAGAAAAATGATTTGGCACCCACAAGCAATGATTCACTTGAATACTTAACCCTGTTTTCAATAACAGAGGTCAAAACTTTCTTGTTGGTCTTCACCAGTTTTGGACAGTAGCTGCTATTTTGGTCCATTCTTCCATGCAGATCTCCTCTAGAGCTGTGATGTTTTTGGACTGAAAACCCAAACACAGGCTTTCATCTCTCTCATTAGATTCTCTATTGGATAGAGGTCCAGAGACAGGCTAGAACACTCCAGAACCTCAAAGTGCTTCTAATGTTGCTACTCCTTTGTTGCCTTTACAGTGTGCTTGTTATCATTGTCATGCTGGAACATCCAGCCCTGTTTCATCCTCAGTGCTCTCACTCATGGATGGAAGGAGGTTTTTGACCAGAATCTCTCCACATATGACTCCCTTAACCAGCTCAGTGCCCATGTGGGATAGTGTCCGCCCTGTGACTGGAAGGTCATGAGTTCAAATCCAGGCCCAGTCATACCAAAGACTCTAAAAATGGGACCTAATGCCTCCCTGCTTGACACTCAGCATTAAGGGGTTGGATTGGGGGGGTTCATCCGCCAAATGGTTCCCGAGCGCAGCTGTGTCTGCAGCTCACCGCTCCCCCAGGGGAGGGGTCAAATGCGGAGAACAAATTTCACACACCTAGGTGTGATGCAACTCAGCATTCTTCTTCCTACAAAACATGGCGAGTGGGGTTTATACAGAAGAGTTCCATTTTGGTCTCATCTGACCACATGACCTTCTCCCAGTTCTCTTCTGGATCATCCGGGTCTCTGTAGAACTTTAGACGGATCTGAACATGAACTGGTTTTAGCAGGAGGGACCTTTAGAGCTCTGCAGGATTTGAATCCAATTAAAGACCAAACTCATCTCTGGAGTGGGAATATTAGCAGAATCTGTGACAGGCAAAAAAAATTCTTTTGCCCATCTGAATCTTGAAGCAGAAAAGGAAATTACCTTAGCTCCAATTTCATCTCTTGTTTTTCCGGTTCTGTTGACCCTGTTAAAAAAAAAAATGTTAGGATACAGAACTTTATATCTATGCTTTGAAGTTATACCATTTTCAATGCAAATTACAGCTCTTTAAAAATACAGAGTCAAAGTCAAAAAGTCATTTGGCAAAAATCTCTAGTTTTAGATTATAAAAAACAAAGTTTCTGTAATTATTACAAATGTGTACAAACTGGTGGAACCTTGCTGGTGATAAAAGCACATCTAATAATTATCAGAAAATAATTTGAATCTCAAAATAAGAATATGAATTACTGAAAAAGCAAGTAATCACAATCGGGAGTCAATGCAAAAGTTACGATTTTGAGTAAGTTTGAGATTTTTGTTACACTTAATAAAACATTCCTATTGGATATGTTAACTAGAGCTGAGCAACAACTGGCAACAATTTATAGTGTACTTGTTTAACTTCTTTATTTTAAATGCTTCTGGTTCTTTTCTAATATATTATTAGTCATCTTAGATCAATATCTTATTTTCTTCCATCTGTATTCTGTGTTCCCTGCTTCATTCAGTGTCTATAACCTCCTTTAGATTGTTTGTCCTTGCTTTATGTATCTTCTACTCTAGCTTTGGATTTTGAATTCAGGAAATCAGGCTGCCAACCCAAACCTTGTTCTGTTGTGAGCACTCTTTAAAATCTCACCTAATTTAAATCAATATATGTTTTTTAAATGTAGGTTTAGCTCAAGTGTTCAGGTTGTCTATTTCCTCCAATAGACACAAGTCAGGCTGTAAACCTGCATGTCTTGGCTATTTTTAGTCTGGACGCTTGATGATGACTTAAAACCTGTAGTGTGTCCAGGCGTGGTCAGGAACCTTGAAGTGGTTTTACATGTTTTCTTTGAATGCACCATAGAGACTGCATTTCAAATGGCAAGCTGCCATCTACTCATGTGATTGTCCAGTTCTTTTTTTGTTTGTTTTTCAGTGCTGCATCTGAGTGTTCACAGAGGATTTACAGATGAGAAGAAACCTTCACTTTGGCAGTTTTCATGAGGTTGAAATCACAAATGCAACCAAATATGGAAAAGTAAAGTTGAAAAAAACAGACTGGGGACCTGTCCAGGATGTACCCCGCCTTTGCCCAAGAGTAGCCAGTACAGGCTCTGGCAACCCGGTGACCCCGAAAGGATAAAGCGGGTTAAGAAGAAGATTAATGGAACTGCATTTATCACTGGCCCTCCTGGAACTAATTATCAACCTCTATTTCCACTCAGATTTTTCCTTAATTACCCCTGATTTTTTCTGCTTGTTCTTCTTGCTCTGCGCTTCACTTTTCTGCCTCCTGTTGGCGTCCTAATCATCCTCCTTTTTTTCATATGTTCATGGTGCTTCCAGTATGAAGGACTCTTACGCTGAACATGACTTGAGCAAAAAGTTGGCATTGGACGCCTCTCTTTTTACTTGTATCATGTTTGCTGCTCGACGTGTCCAAAAATGTGTTCATGAACTTGACGCTCCAGACACGTGTGGGAGGAGCTACTCCCTAAAGTTTCTGGTCTCATGGCCACATGGAAGCCTTGTCTGTATATCTCATTTAAGTTACATAGAAGACATGGATGATGTTGGGAGAAGAGGTTTATTTATTCTGAAGAGTTCCACAAAACGATCTTGTCTTCATGTCTGGGTTCATGAGATCAATCAGAGTCTCTACTGCAGGAGCTGCATCTGAACGACGGCCGCTTTCAGCACTACTTCAGTCTCTCTGTGACCCAATTAGCTGAATTGCTGTCCCATAAGTCAGAGGAGGGAAAAATCAAAATAATAATAAAAGGAGATGGACTTTCTTATGATTGTCTTGATGGTTAAAAGAAAACTATTATAAAGTTTGGGAGGAAAACAATTAGATTCTCCTCCATGTTGGTTTTGGACTCCACCTGCTGATCCTGTCATCAACTTGTCATCTGTCAGAGCTGAGTTCCTGACTGGTTGGCTTAACACATCTTTTTTTGCCATAGTTCTGATTTTTAAACTCTCAATGCGCTGCAATGCCCAAATCATGCAATGACGCCTAAAACGTTGCTGCCAGACCGATGCACCATGCCGGACACCTCAACACGTGCTGCAGGACCTTCGAATGTGTCTGTGCATTGACTTAACATTGAAACAGGACACCTCTGATGCGCAAATTGTGTTTGGTGGGAAGGCAGCGTTAGCATAGATCAGTGTTTTTCACACTAGTGTGCCGTGGGAGATGGTCAGGTGTGCCACAGGAAATGACCGTCTTTCACTGATCTAAAAACATTGACCATCTCCAGGATATCAGCTCTGTGTTCAGAGAAAACACTGAGTAGTTAGGAAAATGAAAGATCATAGAATACTTTTTTCTTTGTGTTTATTTGATTCTATTAAAGACATTTTGATCAGAATGACGGTACCACGATTTAGCCGCAGAACAAATGGAACAAGTGAACAAAAAAAAGTCTGTCTAGCATCACTCCATCTCCCATGATGCATTGTGTTAAATGTGACAGCATCTCAGCGCTACAACGAGTCTTCCCTGTTAAAGTCTTAAACCACAATGAACACACATCAACCAGTTTTTCAATCTTCTGGATGAGGTCAGAGGTCAACAGTTTATTCTCCTTCCAGGTTTGTGTTTCTTAACAGCCAAACATCCCAGAGTTTGGTCCAAGTCATCTTTCTGACTGAAACACTTTCTAACAACGTCTGGATTATTTTACATGTTAAACTGAAGAAGAAATAATAACAACATTTAAGAAACAGGATGAAGGTGAAGTGGCCACCAGACACAATAAAACTAAATTCAAACAATTTAATCATCTAAAAAGAAATAAAACATTTTTGTTAAAAGTTTTCAAAGACTTCATCTTTGATTAAGACAAAAGAAAAACTAATAAAACTTCAACATGTTCACTTTTTGTGTAACTACAGAAAACATAAACATAATTTTGTGTAAAATTTATCAAACATATTGTGATCATATCGATCAAGTTGTCATCATGTGCAATTTCTTTAGAAATTTATGAGTGTATATTGTATATATATATGTGTTTATACTGACTCCAAAGTTTTGTTTCTTTTATATATTGTTCTCTCTCTGTTCCTGTACTGCTGCTGCAATAAGGAAAATTCCCCATCGTGGGACGAATAAAGGAATATCTTATCTTATCTTATATTGTTAAAGAATGACAGTTGCCTTTGCACCAACATTTAAAAAAATGTTTTTAAAATAAATCACTATTTAGAAAGAACAGATTCGTTTTTTTGTGAGGTTACATAAATTTACATGTTAGTACACTGAAAGGAAAAACAACTACCAGGGTAAAATGTGAAATAATTTAGTTAAAAAAAATATTACTGAAAACTCTATTGCAACTTTTAGAAAAATCAGCTGCAGCTTCCAGCTTTTTCTGCCACAATTATCACAGAAATACACGTGAGATCATGGAGGGACTGTAGATCAGTACAGACTATAGAGTTTCTCCTTTTTTCATTTTTGGATGCTGGTGTGCCGCGGGATTTTTGTCAAGGAGAAAGTGTGCTCTGGCTCAAAAAAGGGTGAAAAACACTGGCCTAGATAATCCATTGTTGTAAGTTACGAGCCAGGACAGGAGCAACATTTGTCTTTTTCCAAATTGCTTGCATCATTACACTCAGTTTGTGAATAGCTGTTCTCAATGAGACCAACATTTTATTAGATTAACAGTTTAAATTGGCTAAAGTTTGGTGAAGACATCAATAGAAAAAACGTGCATAAGGATAACTCACTAAAAGTGGTTTTCTTTTTTGTACATGTTTGATTCCTGAAAGACGTTACCACTAGAGCTGAAATGCAAAACTGTACATTTTGTAGCTGCAAATGAAGAAAACTTAAAGTGGAAAGAAAACCAATACAGAGTATCCAACTCCCCATGTGCTATGGAGTCAGGCATGGAGGAGCTTAAAGACTTTTTTGGCTCAAATGTAAATTTTCAAACTAACATACTGCATATTCCAAGGTTCACTGAATTACTGTATTTGTCTAAGAATAAAACAGAAGCAAACAGTGAACAGTCTGTTATGCTGACTGTTGGGGGATAATAGTTAATAATAATAATTCCTTGATTGGATTCAAATGTAATGTTGCAACCACTCAGAACTACAAACACACCTCCAACAGTTCTGATCCTAAAAGAGGAACCCACTCTGTTTTTGCTGTATTTAGTAAACCTTTGGCTGCAGCAATAAGACAGTATGAGAGCATTACAGGAGTTCAAAACAAAACATACTCATTATAAAATAAGTCTTTGACATGTTACTTTTTTCTTAAATACACAATCTTCTATTTTTAAACTATGACAATTGTTAAGGAATTATTCTCTATCTTAGACAACTCAATTATCTCAAACAAGTTTGTCACTGAAGACTAATAATGAACAGACACTTCCTATACCAGTTAAATCGAGCAGTGTCAAGTATCTTGATATCCATTTTCCCCCTAGATTATCAGAGCAAATGTAGCTAAGCTACACTCCATCACTAAAAACCATCTAACCTGTTGGGTAAAGTAGCTGCAATAAAATGAAAGCTCTGCCAAATAGATGTTTGAATGGTAAAAATCAAGAAGCATGCAGAAGATACACATGGGCCAAAACAGAAGGGAAGAATAAGAATCCAGAAATTTCTAGTGGAAATCTGCTGGATTGTGTTATTTCTGACAGTTGTTGCAGCTAATGCTGAACTAATAATCTGTTAGCAAAGACGCCAAATGCTGACAGAATCGAAAGAAAAAGAAAAAGATGATTAGCAATTGTCATCCCAATTTCTTAAACATATTATAAGGCTAATACCAAGTTAGATTAGAAAAATAGGAAACACTTTTGAAATTAGCTCTACAAGCTGCATAGAAATGTTGGAGATCACACATATGTTGAAGATTGTGTGTCTGTGTCTGTGTGGGTTTCTGTGCATGAGTGGGAAAGCACAATAATAGAATGTTGACAATGTACCTGTCCTCTTTTAGGGTCACATGTCAATCTTTGACAGGGCAAAACTTGACAAAGTCTGTTATTGTCTAAGCAGGACACAAACTTTTTTGCATTAGGTTATTGAATTGCAGCTGTGTATTACATCTGCATCCATCTTTCTGTCTTACAGTTACCTTTGATGCCTTTGGAGCGGGTTCTTGTTCGAACCTCGGTCCGTCTCTTGACTCATCTGGATGTGGACAGAATACCACGTGAGAAGCTGCAACAATGACAAAGAAAAAGACAAACACAAAGGACATTAACTTTTGCAACTGCCTCCTGGTCCATCTAAGCAACACAAAGCGACATTGTTCTGCTCTGTGATCCCACAACAATAACATTAGGTTAATGTTTCACAAATTCACCTAGAATATGAACAAATGAATTTTTCTGTAAATATGAAAACCTTGATTTTTTTTTTCACTGGTCCTGTCCAGCAGCTGAGCAAACAGATGAGAGCTGAAGGCCTCTAGTGATGGATATATTTTACTGTTACAATAGTGGGTTATGGATCATCTGACACATGAGGTACATAACTGTAAAACCCCTTTTGTATTTAAGGCTAAACTTTATTTATATCAATTATGTTTGTATACATTTCTTGTTGGACCAGGAGGAAAGAAGAAGAGAGAAAGAGAGAGAGGGATGTTAGAGAGGGTACAAAAGAAAATGTAACGAGCAAAAAGGAGAGGTTAAAGAAGTTGGAAGAGTAGAAAACAAGTTGCCACAGTCAGGTGTAGATGTGGATTCAAAAAAGCCAGGTCTGTCCACAGACACACTCAAATGTTACAAATATACCCACAACAAAACCTTCATACACAAACATGTCAACATGTACATGACACAACTCCAGCTCCCCTACTTATGCATACAAACCAACACATATCGTCTCGTCTCGGGGGGACTGTGAGGTTCCATACAGAAAAACAGCCTTTGGACAAAACGCTCTTTCTATAAAGGCCAGTGAACTTTGGAACAGTCTTCCACTGTACATCAGGGAGGCTCAAACATTACAGACCTTCAAAACACAGCTCAAGCAGTGGCTGAAAGCAAACCAGTCCTGTAGCCACTGACTATTAACTCTCATAATGTACCACCTTCTTGTGTTCTTATTGTATCTGTGATTCTGTCTTTTGTTTTGTCCTGTTTTATGTTTCCTGCCTAGGGACTATGGATGCAAATTAGCATCATTGCTATAATCCAGCATGTTTATGCCTATCATTGTTTGGTAGATGTTCATTAATGTGCACTGTCCCTATTAAATAAAGCTTAAACATGTCAGGTATACATCATTCCATCGTGCATACCTGTGCTCAGGTGAGTGTCTGTGTTCTACTGTGCAGAATGACGGAAATGTATAATCATTCTGAAAAAAACGTCCATGTATTTAACAATATTATTATGACAATGTTATCATTGATGTATTTTAGCACTGTGGAGTCTAAGAGCATGTTTATTCCAGGGGTAAAAGACTAGCAATGACACGAGCTTTACCTTCATGGCAAAATAACATGGGGTTTTAAATTTGAACTGAATTTTTTTAAAAGTTAGGTAGTTAAAGAAAGAACAATCACAATTCTAATACACTTTGATGACTTACTGTAAAAAAAAGTTCCTTTGATTCTTATGAATAAAAGATTCTAACTTAATTGTGTAAAGTCTTTCTCTGATCATCTTCTGATCTATTGCTAAAGCGTTCCAGTGGTCCTGTAATTATGATTGTGCTGTTTTTATTTTTTTCCAAAATCATAAAAACCTGTGTCGACAGAGTTTCTGCAGAGCAGCAGTCATCATTTAGAAATCCACCTCTAAGTTGCGGACAAGACTGTGCTCATTTCCCATCATCCATCTGTTTACACTATCATCCACCACAGCTCACAGCCCCTCACACCCCCAACCTAACATTATTAGTGCAACAAAAATTGTGATCAATACTGAAGATATCCAGCCCTACAGTTCTGATCCAGATTCCAGCTCAGACAAGGAAAACAAAGACGAACATGGATCTGTTTGTCTGACAGTGGATCCATCAGAATGGAGCAGAGCAGGAGACTGTGTGACTTCTCGTAGTAGCTTTGACAGAACACCTACAAGCTTTTTCAAATGGCATTTTTTTACCTGCCCCTTATTTGGCAATGAATTGAATAAAAAAAAGCTCAAACACAATGTTGAGCTAGATTTTCTATACAAATGTCTTCCAGCATTAGAAAACGGTACAAGAACATGTTAAGACCACTGCACAATCTTACTTCACACTCTGCACAAACTATGTCCTAGAAAATAGCCATTTTTTCTTAAAATCCGGTTTAAAAACAGCATCATATGTAAAAGTCTCATGGGAACATTTGGAAATTGGATCAGAAACCGATGGGAGTGGAATTTTACAGTTTCTCGGTGCTTTAGATGGAGTTCAAATGAGTTTTCTGTGTGGATACGTTGAATTCGATACGCTTCTCCATGGTACATGAATATTTGATGTCTCAGACTCTGATCCGTGCTGTCTGCTTAGCGGAGTGATCATAAAAACTGAGATGAAAACAAAAGGTTTTAGCAAAAAGCCTTTGGTTTGTGTTTGATCAGCATCGACAGTCCCGACCTCCCTTGCTGTCACCTACAGCCCGAACCCTCAAGGTTCTGCTCGGAACACCGGGGCTGGTGCTGGAAACACAAACACCACTGACCGCGTGCACATTGGGGAGACGGGCTCAGATGGAGGCCCCGGGAACACTTGGTTCCGGTTTCACAGAACCCACCCCGCTCATCGAGCTGGTGATGAAAGGCCTGGGAGAAGGCAGCTACCGCGCTCCAATAATAATCAGCTTAGGATCACAGCCACGCGCGGTTTGACGGCGCACTTACACGCTTCACAAAAGCGTCATGTGCTGCTCGTGGCGGAAGCTTCACGGACTTCAATGAAAGCTGAGGCTTTCAGCTTTCTGGGTCTGAGGCCTGAGCGACGCGGCGGCGCCAGCAGGTCTTTGTCAGAAGGCGGAGAGCCGTACCTCAGTGCGCTCCCCTCCCCCTCCGCTTCCACATCCCGTCGAAACGCGCTGGCGGCCGCGCGGCCCCGTCACAGACACCGCAACACACCGCAGGAACCCGCAAGATCCACCCGCAAAGTCAGTGGAACGGCATCGCAGCCAGCTGGATGGATCCCTGAGCACCACGGACAGAGCCGAATCTTCAGCACCATGGATAGAGGGTGCGCAGCCTCCTGCCGGCGCACAGGGGTACTGCACGCTGAACCGGAGGTAACTGTGTCATGGGGGCCGAGGGAGCTGCAGCACCCCCACCTGGCACGAGGAGAAAACTGTAGGGAAACATGGGATTGATTCAAGACACTCCGATGAAAACTACAGTGTTTTTAACATGTTCTTGTTGCATGTTTTTCATGATGGAGGACATGTCTAAAGAAAACTAAGATTGCAATTGTCTTTCTGTCTATTTTTATGTTTAAATCGTGGTTAATTAGGAACAGATGAAAAAAATGCTGTTTGAAAAAGAGCACATTTAGGAAATATAGTGAGCAGCCCACAAGCTCCCTGTTCCACTGAGGTTGTATCCACTTGCAGTAACTAGATCCAAGTTGTTGTTCACCTTAGGGGTCGTCAGAGTTTGGCAAGAGTTTTTACCCTTGCTGACACAATGTTCATATTTTCAAGGACAGGGAGACCCAAACAGACAGCAGTGCAAAGCATCCAGCCTAAGGACCCACGCTGGACTTTTTGCTTGTTGCACACCCTGGAGCAAACCCAGGGTTTATGACAACTAAGGAACGATAACAAAGACCTGAGTGGACATCCCTGGGTAGAGGAGGGATGTCTGTCCTTGGATAAAACCACTTTATTGAAGTGGTACTGCAATTTACAAGAGTGTGTGCCGACAATTGAAAATTCATTATTCTGAAAATAAAGAGCATCTATTTGATTATAATCAATTTGACCATCTGCTTGACCTTAAAAAGAGACACAAGGCTTTGTGATCAGCAGTGGCATTTTCTAACAAAAGTGTTTACTCTACACTCCAAAATAATGCTCTGCTGTGGTGTAGGGGTCAGTGGGGGCTTTAGATCAGCATCCTCCCAACAATCAGTGTTTCTTTGAGTTAGTCCTAAAACCCAGAGAATGTTAAAAAGGGTTTTAGCTCTTAAGACTCTCCCTTTTTTCTTTGCACCTATTGTTTTGTAAATGGTGAAATGACCTTGAGCCACTATGCTAAGGAAAATCTTGTCTTAAACCATAAAGAGGGAATCATATTAGTGAGGACGTTCTTCCAGGAAGAGGTTGCAGAAAGAATAATCTGGTTTTGGGTTTTTACTGGCCGGAGCTGAGTTTGTATGTTCTCCTGTGCATTTGTGGGCACGCCGGCTTCCTCCCACCGTCCAAAAACATGCTTCATAGGTCAACTGGTCACTCTGAAGTGTCTATGAGTGGACATTCTACCCTGCGACAGACTGGCGAACTGTCCAGGGCGTCCCCTGCCATTGCCTGCATGTGGCCGGGATAGTCTCTGGCAGCCCTGTGACCCCAAAAGGGAAAAAATGTAATAGAAAATGAATTAACATGCATGGATTTCAAAGAACTCTTAGGTCGAAGTGACCCAAAACCACCCCGTTGTTTGTTGTGGTCACTTAGTTGTCTTCTTCTTTCACTCTTGGCTTTTCCCATCAGGGGTCGCCACAACGAAGGAGTCGCATGGTAAGCTTGGCAATGTTTTACGCCGGATGCCCTTCCTGACGCAACCCTCTCAAAGCAACCGGGCTTGGGACCGGCACAGAAGTAGAGAAGGGAACAGGGTGCAGCCCGGAATCGAACCCTGGCTTCACGAACAGAAGGCGCCGCAAACCAGCACGAGCTAAACCGGCTCCCACACTTAGTTGTCATTACTATTATTTTAATAATTATTTTTTAACTTGTCCTGTCCAACAGCTGGGCAAACAGATGAGAGCTGAGGGCCTCTTGTGTTGGACATATTTTACTTTAACAACAGGGGTTATTAATCTATGACAAACCAGAGGAATGTCTGAATAAACCCCTTTTGGAATCAAGGACAAACTTTATTAATTTCAATCATATTTGAAAATCTTTGGTGTTGGACCGGACGGAAAAGGAAAGGAGGGAAGAAGAGAGAGGGATGTTGGGGGTGGGGGGTGATTATAGAAGGGGAGGGGGGTGAAACCATGAAGCAGCGTAAAGCAATAAATTTCTGGATGGTTATACTGATGGCTCCAAAAATATTCCCATGTCAACATGAACACAATACAGATATTGTTCACACACGCATACTTATGCCTTTAAACCAACTAGTGTGAAATATTTCATTCATTCAATCATGCAAACTATTAGTGTAAAGCTGAGCTAACACCTGTGCTCAGGTGAGTGTTTATGTTCTTCTGGATGTTGGAATGTGAAAAGAAGGAGGGAGAGTGACCAGCCATCCCCACACCAAGACCCCCGCCGCAGCAGCAGTGGCAGCCAGAACCCCCCAACACCACATGGCAGCAGATAGAAACACATTAACTCACAACGGAAGTAAAGCTGCAATGGAAGTGCTTTTACTCTGAAATTTCCACTGGGCTGAGCGGCTAACTACCTAACAGACAGTAACGTCACAGTGAGCTGTGGAGGAGCACTGTTATTGCTACAAGAGAAGCTAGCAGCAGGTTTAAATTTACAGTCAAAAGTGGCTGTTGGAGTTCTATGTACTGAAGCTCCGTGAACGGCAGAGCTTAATGGACCGGGCTCTGTCATCTAAGCTGTTGTTGGGGGAACGCCCCGCCTCTTAGAAATTGTGTTCTTTAAAACTTCATAGCACGGCTGCGTGTGGGAGGAGCTAGGCGGATCCTCCTCCGGGGTTCACTTTCCCGTTCGGACCCTCAGCCTCCAGAACGAGCTAATAAAGACTCCATGACAGTTGTTCAGGGGGATGGGGGGGCTTCTCTTTATTACGGTTCTTCTTCCTCTGAACACACACAATGTTAACGCACACTCCTCTGATCCGCGCTCCAACCCCTCCCTGTCCCTGCATGCGCTCCTCTCCTTTCTTCCACTCCCTCCTCCTCTCACACAGGCACCGGCCCCCAAAACTTGACACCACAAATGTGGAGAGATGGCACCGTCAGGCTTTAAAGAACACAATTTCTAAGAGGCGGGGCGTTCCCCCAACAACAGCTTAGATGACAGAGCCCGGTCCATTAAGCTCTGCCGTTCACGGAGCTTCAGTACATAGAACTCCAACAGCCACACGGCCTAACGTAGACCGCTATTATATATTCATGAGGGAGAAAAAACCTGCCGACCCTAAAACCGCCCAAAGTATGCACTTTTGACTGTAAATTTAGACCTGCTGCTAGCTTCTCTTGTAGCAATAACATGCTCCCTCCACAGCTCACTGTGACGTTACTGTCTGTTAGGTAGTTAGCCGCTCAGCTCAGTGGAAATTTCAGAATAAAAGCACTTCCATTGCAGCTTTACTTCCGTTGTGAGTTAATGTGTTGTGAGTTAATGTGTTGTGTTGTGAGTTACTGTGTTGTGTTGTGTTGTGTTGTGACCCTTCTGGGCCAAGGCCCACAGCAGCCGTTCCTGGTAGTGAGTGTAGTTTGGGGGGGGGGGGGCGAATAGAAGGTTAACATAGAACTGCAGCCTCTGGAGGATCCTACACCTTGATGTTGGTGGGACTCCAGAGAGATGGTATTTTAGCAGCTGCTCTCTTAATCCGACGTGTTTGTCTGGCAGAAACCTTCCTCACTCTGCCTTTATCTGCACCAACCCGTGTGTCTCTGAATCAGCCACAAATACCTTACTAGTACGATGATCACGTTTACGTTGTTGTGAATTATCCAAGGTTTTCATGCCTTGTCCGAGCAATTTAACCATTTCACATTTTTCAGCAGAGATCGTTTTTCTTTTCCATATTGCTTGAAAATGTTGCTCTGCTTAATAATGTGGAACGTCCTTCTTTAGTAGTTTTTCCTTTACTGAACTCACCTGGTAAACTATCAAATTATCAAAGGTGTCTGACATTGATGATCAAAAGAGCCCCTGACACAAAATCATCCATGAGTTTAAGCTTAAAAAATCTTTTTTTTTTTCAATAACTTTCATAACAATTCTCCCATAGGTGGCACTAGAATCTATTTCAATGTGTTCCCCCTTATTTCTCCAAAAGTAATTGACCTACATGAAAGAAAACGGATGTGCAGTTTGGACGGAAGGTCTTTAACACCAACAGCTTTCAAATGGTTTAAAACCACATCGATTTCAGCAATGCAATTTCTTTAAGGAATTGCAAATTTAGTGTTTGCATTCTTTTTTTTCTGTTGGACCGGATAGAAAAGAAGGAGAGAGAGGAAGGAAGTGGGATGTTAGTGATGAGGGAGAAGGTTACTAAAGAAAGGGGAGATAAAAGAGGTTAAGGAAGTTGGAGGATGACTACAGAAGTGTGGGGAGGGGTTTAGAATAACAAGGCAACAGGGTGCTGGAAGTTTGTCATCATTACTGTCAGATGTAGAGGTTAGTCTAAAAGGGGCGGGGCCTGTCCACACACAGTCAGATGTTATAAATATACCGGTTGGCTCCAAAAATCTTCACACACAAACATGTGAACATACACAATAGACAATACAAATACAGTTCACAATAAAAAAAAAGACTGAAAAAGAAAACAACACAAGCAGAAGATGACAGAGGAATGCAGAAGAGTAAGTCTGAAAGTACAACTCATGAAGCCTTGAGGCAGATGGGCTGCAGCAGCTCAAGACCACAGGGGTAGTTAAACTGAGGCTACAATTCAAACAAGCACATCACATTTAAACAATATAAGATTGGAAATTGTTGTCTGGTCTGATGAGTCTCCATGTCTGCAGCTACATTCAGATGGTAGAGTCAGAATTTGGCATCAACATCATGAAAGCATGGATCCATCCTGCCTTGTATCAACGGTTCAGGCTGGTGGTGGTGGTGTCATGGTGAGGGGGATATTTTCTTGGCACACTTCTGGCCCCTTAGTACCAACTGAGCATGGCTCCAACCACAGTCTTCCTGAATATTGTTGCTGACCATGTCCATCCCTTTCTGACCACAGTGTTCCATCTTCTGATGCTACTTCCAGCAGGATGAGGCTCCATGTCATCAAGCTGGAATCATCTCAGACTGGTTTCTAGAACATGACAATGAGTTCTCTGGACTCAAACGGCCTCCACAGTCACCAGAACCCAGTAGAGAACCTTTGGGATGTGGTGGAACTGGAGATTGACATCATGGATGTACAGCCGACAAATCTGCAGCAACTGTGTGATGCTGTCATGTCAATATGAACCAAACTCTCTGAGGAATGTTTCCAGAACCTTGTTGAATCTATGCCACCAAGGATTAACCCATGTGCTATCTTAGATGACCCCACCCTTACTTTGACATGTTCTCCTACCATGACAAAGGTGGATAATGGTTGAAAAATTTCATGTAATCCATTGAACCAGGGAAGATCACAAATCGTTGAAAAAAAAATGGTTCAGCGCACTGTCTAGTGGGTCTAGATGACCCAACTCCCAACGGTAAAGTGCCTAGGATAGAACAAGGGTTAAGGCAGTTCTGAAAGCAAAAGGGAGTCCAACTCGGTACTGGCAAGGTGGACCTGATTAAGTGACCGATGAGTGCAGATTTGATGAAATTCTGAATTTTTGAATGGAATGATAGAAATACAGCTTGATTTGTTCCTCTGTGCTTCTGCTCTTTCAGTCTCTCATTTAGAAGTAATTCAGAGGCATCATCATTATTTTTGACAGGCTCATCTTTGATGATTGTTTCTTTGAAACGAATATACGGTGATGAATTGAATATATTGTTTTTGTTTGTTATTGAAATCTGTTTCGGGGATTATTTCATATTTCATTGTTTTTACTTTAATGAATAGATTAACTGGTAGCCTGTGTCTACTGTATCCACTTCATCACTGTTACAACGGTTACACAAGTCAAGTGCAAAATATGAATAAAAGTATAAATACTAAATGAAACAAATGTCTTATTTGACCAATTTTAAAGTTTTTCTACATTTCCCTCCTGGAATCCACCTTTAAATCCTACCCCCTGTTGGGATCAGGATAATCCAGTTTTTTTGGATCAAAGTTATCCAAATCCTACTGACAAGTTCTGAACAACACAAACTGAAGGTTTGGTCCAGATTAGAACTGGGATTGGATTCTGTGATCTAATCTGATTTCAGATTCCTTCTTTCCCTTTTGAACAACCCATTTTCAAGATTTGATCCAATCCGATCACCAAAATCCGATCAGTTTACCTTTGAACAACTGGCCCCAGATTTTACTTGACAGACTTGGTAGTCGGGTCGGCCTCTCAGGAACTGCTCTTAACTGGTTTTACTCCCATCTCACAGATCGACACTTTTTTGTAAGTATGGTTATTCGGTCCTCGGGAGTCCATGAAACAAGTTGTGGGGTTCCCCAGGGTTCAATTTTGGGTCCAATACTTTTTAACTGGTGAGGGAGGGGTCCCATCTTTGTGTGATTGTCCTTTGTTTTCTGTTTTGAATCATTTTCATTTTTCATGACTATTTTATCTGCTTTTATGTTAAGCGCTTTCTGTTTTTAACTGAAATGAAAGGTGTTATATAAATAAAGTTTGAGTTTGACATTGACTTCATCAAAGGCTGAGCAGCGCCGGATTGTAAAAAAAGCAGGATAATGTTCCCCGAGGAGCAGGGCAAGGAAACTGCTTATGAAGTGCTGCTTCAGCGTGAAGAATCTTGTGGGCAGATCTGTGCTTCCATGTCAGGTTTCCTCAGTGAGGAAATCGTCAAAAAATTTGACATCAGTACTCAAACAGAATAAAAAAAAACAACGGAAACAAATAGATCAGATTTAGAAAAAATTTTTTTTTCAACTTTCACCACAAAAAAACAACAGAAAATGAATAATTGGCTTACTTGACTAGTGAAAGATAGAAACAGACAAATATTTACCTCACAAATGGTTTATTGAACTCACAGCAACAATAAAACAACAGTGAAGCTCGATGACGGTGAAAGTGCATTCCTTTTTTCACAGCTCTGTATCAAACTCACACTGGAAACACTAACTCAGACAAATGACATCACTTTCAACAATAAATAACCTCTGTTTCATATAAATTATAATTTACCCAGCACATTTCCCTTTCTTGCTTTATACACAGATGAAATGACTATGAGGAGGACTATTCCTGTGGTTTATGCATGTGGTCAGTAAATAAAGTCCTTCCAGAGATCAAATATTACACAAAATAAAAATAATTTAGCAGAAAACCTGGACCATCTCAAAACAAGTTTGTCATTCTTTAACTGCACATACAGTGTGTACATTGCAAATTCAAAAACCACCACTAATAAATATGTTTCACATCAAGTACATCAGGGGGGGTGAGAATATGGGGGGGCGGCTTCTTGGGAAGAACGGTGGAGGAAGCCCAGCCTAACCGTGTGCTACTCTGTCTGCGGCACAGAAATGGCCGGTCCCTTGGGATCATCGAAGCGGTCCATGGTGTTCAGCTGCATGATCATGTGCAGGCCGTAGGTCAGCACCAGCACCATGAGAAGGCTGGTCAGCAGACCCATCCAGATACCAGCGGAGAAGAAGCCTGCGCAGTCGCTGGCATACGAGAACTCACTGCCGCTCAGGTCAAAGCCCTGAATCTGTCCAGGAGAACCAAAGCAACAACACAAGGTTAATGCAGGCACATAAAAGAACTTAAACATTTTTAAAAAGTGGCCAAATCACAAAGCTGAGAGAGAGTTACGGTGGTTTTGATGCTCAAATCACGGCCTCCCATCACATGGACTTTACATGGAAAATAGTCGTCTCTGATGCGCGAATTGCATTCAGTATGAACACAGCTTTGGTCCAAAATCATCTTTCAGTTATTATTTTAGTGTGTTTTCAGTTAGGGTGTGAATTACATGCAGGCTTCTTCTGATGTTATCCTGGGATTGTCTGCTTCTCACAAAACCAGTTTGGTCGTCATCCATTAACTCAGCAATAAATGCTTCAAATCTATTAGTTAAAATAGATGTATAGATTTTATAATCCACGTTTAGCATTGATATTGGTCTATAATTAGCACAGTTCTGTCTATCTTTATTTTCCTTGGGGATTAAAGTGATTACTGCGTCTTTCCATGTAGGTGGGGTCCTACCTTCTATGTGGATATGATTTAGGGCTCTTAGTAAAAGTGGCGTTACGTAAAGTTGACATTTTCTGTACCACTCTATGGGGAATCCATCACTACCTGGAGCTTTATTAGGTTTAAATCCACCTATGGCCTTTTCTTTTTTTTTTTTTTTTTTTTTCACTTGTTCTGTCCAACAACTTAGCAAACAGATTAGAGCTGCAGGCCTTTTGTGTTGGACAGGTTTTACTATCACAAAAAGAGGTTGTAGAACTTTAGAAGCCAGAGTGTAGATCTGAATTAACCCCTTTTTGTTGAATTATTTATTTCTTTATTTGTTATATTTAGTGTGTGTGGGGAGGAAGAGGGAAAATGTGTGTCGGGGGGGGGGGGGTGGGGGGTGGAAGAGAGTAAAGGGAAGAAGGGTGAAAAAAGGGGGGATACAAGCACTGATATTCTTTGAAGCTGTAACAATTATACTAGATCTGCTGGACAGACAAATATTTCATCATGGGTAAAAATCTGACACGAAGATGAGTGGAAAATATCTGTCCATCAATACACTGTAGGTCCGAAGGGGGGATGAAGCAGACAGGGAGCAGTGTGGCAGTGTGCAGCGTGCACGTGGGGGTGGAGATACATGCATGCTGCCGAAGTGAACCTTGTGTTGTGGGGAACCAGATCCTACCCAGCCAGAGCAGCCAGACCAGGAAAGGGGAGGAGAGGCCCCCAAGGCCAGCGCCCCCCCCCACACCGGACCCAAGCAGCCCGGGAGGGGGGGAGGCGGGGACCGCCCACCCGACCAGCCAGGCGCAGAGAAGGCCCCCCTACAGGGGCCCCCACTACGCCCAGAGGCATAAGCGAACCCGGTGTCCGGCCCCCAGGCCACAGGACAGGAGCGCTTAGCCGTACCAGGCGGCAGCCATGGGGGCCGCCGGACGCCGAGACAAGGGCCAAGGACGAAGCCAGGGCCCCAGAACCCGAGAGCCGCCCACCACCCGACCAGTGCCCCGTGTCCGCGAGCCAGCCGCGGCACGCGACCCGAACAACCCAGAGATCGCCACGCACCCACAGCCACCCCCCATAACCCTACCCACTACAATCCCCCCCCTCCCTTACCCTTAAAGTGCCCTACCCCTCTGTGATGGGAAGGGAAAGCCCCAGAGGGTTCCAGTGAGCCAGCCCCCAGGTCCGTCCACCCATGCACTCACGCACACATACTCACAATCATCTGGTTACCTCCCCACCCCCCGCCGCCACGCAGTAACCCCCCCCCCGCCGACCGACCCCCAGCACCGTACGCCCGACCATCACCGCAGCCGACATGATACCCCCCAGCCCGGCCGCCCTGAGAGGACCAGGCGGGTGAAGACCGGCCGCCCCCCCCCGACCCCACCCATGTATGGAGGTGTGGCAGTGCTGTGTGTGTGCTGCAGGTAAAAAAAAAGGAGGTCTCCAGTGTGGGGTCCCCACCGCTGCTAAACCGCAGAACCCCCACTCCGGGAATCCTCTGTGGGTGGAGTGTATTTGCTGTGTATGTGCTGCTAACATGCAGTGTGTGTGTCTAAAGTGGGAGTTAAAATTGTGGGGGGGTCACTGAAAGATGAGCACGGATATTTCACCGTGCCCCCCTCCACCAGACCCTCCCCACAAGGCCCTAGATGAATCAGGGTGCCTAATATGCAAGTAAAAAGCGGGGTGGAGGGCGGGCGCCAACAGAGCGCCCCAGAGAGTTACCCCCCCAGAGAGCCCCGCCAGCATAACCCACCCATCCAGTTCCCGGAGCCCTGTGCCTGTGTGCAACATTTGTTTTGGTGAGGGCGGGGAGGAGCAGACGGATGGGCACAACCGGGGGAGAGGCTCCCCCGAGCGACCGGCCCCCCAGCCGGCCGCAGTAGGCGCCCCCCCTCCCAGGGCGGCCAGGCGGCCAAGAGGCGGCAAGCCCGCCGCCGATAAGGCGAGAGCCCCGCTGCGCCGAGAGACGACCGGCAAGGACGGGTCCCGGTGCCAGAACGGAAGGGCAGGGAGTCCAGCCCCACCATCCATGCCCTGACTTCCCCAAGGACTGCACACCACCCACCCCAGGGCCCCCCATCCATCCCCCAAAAAAATAAAAAAATAAATAAATAATAAATAAATAAATAAATGAATCAAAATAAAAAAAAAATTAAAAACAAATAAATAAATAAATAAATAAATAAATAAACCCAGAATAGGTTAAATCATATATAAAAAAAAAAAATAAAAAAAAATTTATATATATATATACATATATTAACCATATAAAATTATAAATTACATATATATATACATATATGTATAATAATAATAATAATAGCAACAGTCATAATAATAGTAGAAATAATAATAATAATAATAATAATTATTATTATTATTATAATTATAATAATAGTAATATTAATAATAATAAATAAATTAAATAAAAAAAAAATAAAAAAAAAATAAAAATAAAAAAATTATGTAAACCCACCAAAGTGAACCCTTTAACCCCTGCTGTGAAGGTGGCGTCGACCCCCAGGGGGGCCGGGCCACGCGCCAACCACTGGCCACGGGCGAAACACCGGCCGCGGGCAGATGACCCCGGGCCCCAGAACCCAAAGCCCCCCCCCCAGCCCCCGCCACGGCGACCAGCTACCCAGCACGGCACCCGGCCGCCGTTCCTGGTCAGCCGCACTGCCTACCCTGCGCCCAGAAGGCACCAGCCCAGGAACCCCTGCCAAATTGCCAGCAGAGCGCGCGCCCCCACCACCCCCCACCCCGGGCCACCAGAGCCCCGAGCCGGGGGAACGGTAGGCCCAGCAGAGCCCACCCCCCACACCCGCACCGGCCCATCCAACCAGCTAGGACCAGCTCAACCCATCACCATCCCACCCCTACTAGGTGATGTGACTAACCAGCTGGAGCCAGGGAGAGTCTGAAGCCGACAGGTTTTTTGTGGAGGACATTAACTCTAAGCTAATATGCTCTGACATGAGGTTTCTGTAGTGGCTGATGCTGAGATTATTTTTTGATTTCCAGTTTAGGAGGACAGTTTTCTTTGCGATACATACAGCGGTGAGAACCATATAAGCCTTTTTGGATTCTATGTTGATGTTATTCAGGTCACCTAGTAAGCAGAGTTTGGGGCATGCAGGAATCATATGATGAAACCAGATTGATAAATCCTCACAGACCTTACACCAGAATGATTGGACAGGTGGACACAACCACAGGGCATGCAAATAGTCGTCTATGTTGTTATCTGTGCACTGTGTGCATATAGCAGACTGATTAAGACCCATTTTAAATAATCTCTGTCCGGTGTAGTGAATTCTGTGGAGAATCTTGTACTGAATAAGTTGCAGATTAGGACTTTTGGTCATATTAAAGGCATTCAAACAGATCTGTAGCCAAAATTGATCACTAGAATTCAATGATAGCTCAGACTCCCATTTTGTCATGGGTAGGTAAATTGTTTCATCTATGTCAGATAACATCTTGTAAATTTTGGAGGTGAGCTTGGGATTTTTAAGGTCAATGAAATGTGTTACTGTACGGGGAAGGTCTAGGTCTATTTCGGTCAGGCAGTATTTAGTGCTTATAGCTGATTTAAGTTGCTGATATTCTAGAAATTTGTTTATACTAATTCCATAAATTGAGGATAATGTCGACAGGGACATAAAAGTTCTATCCTGAATTATATGCTGGAACTGCTGGATTCCTTTGTTCTTCCATGAAGCAAAATGAATCATGTTTTTGTTAATTAAAATATCAGGGTTATTCCAAATGGGGGTGAGTTTGCATGGAAATAATGTGAGGTTGTTTTTTTTAAGAAAATCCCACCAGGCTGTTAGAGATGAGCTAATATTTAAACTTCTGAAGCATTTGTGTTGTTTAATTTTAGAACTGAAGAAAGGTAAATTAGAAACATCTAGGCCATCACAGAGATTTTGCTCTATGTCTAGCCAAGATTCATCCAGCACACCAGGATTCAGCCATTTTTGTACATAAAACAATCTGTTGGCGGAGTAGTAGTCCTGAAAGTCTGGTAGGCCTAGTCCTCCTCTATCTTTAGGTTTTTTAATAGTTTTTAAATTAATCCTTGGTGGTTTACCTTCCCAGAGGAATTGGGAAATGGATGAGTCTAATGATTTAAACCAAGTAGTTGGAGGTTTGGAAGGAATCATTGAAAACAGATAGTTAATCTTGGGGAGAATCGTCATTTTTATGGTTGCAACTCTCCCTATTAGAGAAATGGGAAGATTTTTCCATCTAGTGAGATCAGCCTCAGTTGTTTTAAGTAGTTGGGTGTGGTTTAGCTTGAATAGATCAGAAAGCCTAGAGGAAATATTTATACCTAAGTACTTTATGTTGCCTGTTTGTATTTTAATAGTTAACGGATTTAGATAATTGCAATTAATTGGTAGAATTGTGCTTTTAGACCAGTTTATGGAGTATTCTGAAACTGACGAAAATCTATTAATTAGGGAGATGATTTGGCAGATGGAAGATTGTGAATTTGGAGTAAATAGTAAAACATCATCTGCATAAAGACTTATTTTGTGTTCTAAATTTATGGTTTGAATGCCTTCAACATCTCGACTTTGCCTAATTGCAGCAGCTAGAGGTTCAATAAATAGTGCAAATAAAGACGGAGATAGTGGACAGCCTTGTCTGGTTCCTCTTTGCAAATTAAAGCTTGAAGATGTTTGATCATTTGTTCTGATACGAGCATTAGGAGAGGCATATAATATTTTAATCCAGTTAATAAACGATTTTCCAAAGCCAAATTTGTTCAGGGTGGCTATTAAGAATTTCCAGTTGACCCGATCAAATGCCTTTTCTGCATCCAGTGACAAAATAGTTGCTTCTTGATTGTTGATGGTTGTATAATCTATGAGGTTGATTAATCTGCGCATGTTGGTAGATGAATGTCTACCCTTTATAAAACCTGTTTGGTCAGGATGTATTAGAGAGGGAACTACCTTCTCCAGCCTTCCTGCCAAAGCTTTGCAGATTATTTTAAGATCTGCATTAATCAGTGATATGGGGCGATAGCTGGATGGTGATGTGGGATCTTTCCCAGGTTTCAGAAGTAAGATAATATTCGCAGAATTCATATTTGGAGGTAAATAATTGTTATCCTTAATTTCTATTGTCATTCTGAGAAAAATGGGAGCTAAAATTTGCCAAAATTCTTTATAAAATTCTGCTGGGAAGCCGTCTGGTCCTGGAGCTTTTTTACTAGGCATGTTGGTTAATGCTTTATGTAGCTCTTCTTCAGTAAGAGGGGACTCCAGGGCTGTGATTTGTTCCTCTGTTGGTCTAGGCAAATCTATGCTATTGAGAAAACTGTTGATCTCACTGTCAGAAGGGTCAATTTGGGATGAGTAGAGGCATTGGTAAAAGTTTTTAAAAACTGCATTTATTGCGGATGGATCATGTGTTGCGTTCCCTGTTAGGTCTATGACTGATGAGATAGTTGTCTTCTCTTTGTTTATTTTTAGTTGATTTGCCAAAAATTTCCCAGATTTATTACTGTGATCAAACCTCTCTAAGCGTAGTCTCTCTAATAAAAATTGTGTTCTTCGATTAGTTATTTCATTTAATTCGAATCTTACTTTCCTTATTTGTTGTAAAGTTTTTTCATCTGGAGAGTTGCTGTACGTTTCCTCTAACCATTTGATTTTTTGCTCTAAATCCACTAGTTTAGAGTTTTCTTTTCTTTTTTTGTGGGACGAGAAGGCGATAATTTTGCCTCTCATGACTGCTTTCCCGGCCTCCCATAAGAGGCATGAGGAGATACCTGGGTGGTCATTATTTTGAAGATATGAGGACCATTCTTTAGCAAAGAAGTCTATAAAGTTAGGGTCTTTGAGCAACGATGTATTGAACCTCCAGCTCCTTAGTGAAGGTGCTGATGTTTTGTTTTTAAGAGTTAGAGAAACCGGTGCGTGATCACTGACAGTAATGGGATGGATCTGTGCTTCTGTAGCTATGCTCAATAAGGAGCTGTTGACCAAGAAATAATCTAGCCTGGAGTATGATTGATGAACTGTGGAAAAAAAGGTATAATCTCTTTTCGTGGGGTGGAATACACGCCAAATATCACAAAGACCAAAATCCTCCATGTACTGTTTAACAGTGTTTGTAGATTGCCATGTTCTAAGAGTTCCTGTGTTATTTAGCCTATCCATCTCTGGATCTAAACACATGTTGAGGTCACCCGCAATGATTAGTGATTTGTCTGTATGCTCAGATAGCACAGAAAAGAAGGAATGAAAGAATTTAGGGTCATCTACGTTGGGGGCGTACACATTAGCTAAACATAGCTGCATATTTTGAGTGGAAAGAGTGACTATTATAAATCTTCCTTCTGGGTCTATGACTTGGTTAGCTTCGGTAAATTTAACTTCCTTGTTTATCAGAATTGCTACTCCTCTCTGTCTAGAGTTATAACAAGCTGAATATACGTTCGGAAATTCTGCTGTGGCGAGAATATTCACTGAGGAACTAGACATATGAGTCCTATGGCCTTTTCAACTTCTTGTTGTATTATTTCCTTTGTTCTTATTTTATTTTGGATTTCTCCTGTACCAGGTAGATCTAGTTTGTCTAAAACACTTTTAATTGCTCTCCTGTCAGTGGCGCCCTCTTGTGAGTTCAAATTGCTATAATAACAGTAAAAGGTGTTTTCTATTTTTTGTGGATTTGAATGAATTTCTTGAGAGAGTGGGTCTTTGACATTTGGGATTGCAGAGTCTACTTGCTGCTTGCGTAGCTTTCTAGCTAACAATCTAGAGCATTTTGGGCCTCGTTCATAATGTGTCTGCTTCATGTATCGGGCTTTCTTTTCAATTTCATGATCTAAATGTTTTTCAATTTGTAGTTTCAATTTCTTGATTTCCTTTTGTGATTCATTATTTTTATTTGATTTAAATTCATTTTCTTGGACTTTTAAATCATGCAGTAATTTATTGTATGTTTCCAGTCTTTTCTTCTTTAGATGTGTTACCATGGCGATCAGGTTCCGTCTCATCACTGCTTTCAATGAATCCCACAGTATTGATGGGTTTACGAGGCCGTTATCATTTTCATCCGTAAATGTCTTCATTTCTTGTTTGACTTGATCAACTATTGACTGATTATTGAGAAGTCCTACATTTAGTCTCCAGACTGTGCTTTTCTATTTGCTTTCAAGATTTAGAGTTAAATAAATTGCGCTGTGATCTGACACATCCGCTATTCCAATTCTGCAATCATCAACTCTGTAATCATTTTCTTTCCCAATAAAAAAGTAATCTATAGTGGAATGCACAGAGTGAGGTGCTGAGCAGGATGTGTAGTCTCTATCTGTAGGGTGGAGCCCTCTCCAAACATCTACCATCCCAATCTCCCCAAGCGTGGTATTAAGCGCTTTAGTTGCTTTTCTATTGCTTCTGTTTATGCTTGTTGTGTCGAGTTTTAAGTCAAGAATTGCATTGAAACCCCCCCAACCAGCATAATTGTGATGAAAAGACCACTGGGAACGCTGTGAGAACAGATGAACAGACAGATTAGGGTGGGACACTGATTCAGCAGATAAACCTGCCGTCTCTGCTGCCCCAGCAGACCATGCTGGTCCTCAGGAAAGCTTTGTGGACTCCAGAGGATGCTGGTTTGCTCACTGGAGGAGGCCTACTCTGGCTTTGGTCTCTACCAACAGTAGACAGTCACTTTACTGTGAACCCTATTCTGAAGTGGAATTCAAAGAGAACAAACCTGGAAGACCCCTCCCCCTTTAATGTTGCCATTGTCCAGTTGTAGGCCGTTTGGTGCCAGATTTTTTTGAATTAATTTACAATGAAAATGTCTGTCAACTGGAAATAAATAACTAGGTTTCCTGTTTCCCTTTTCAATACAATCAACAACGAAAGTGAGAAGGCTTTTCAGCAGAAAGCTTTGCTGACCGCTCTATCTAAAGATAGCTCACCTGAAAGTCCTCAAAAGAGACTTTCCACTGATTGGCCGGGTCTTTGGCAGATCGAGGGACGAGCAGGGGCCAACGGTCGCTGGTGACAGACTGACAGCGGTAGGAATACTCCGCAGGAGCATAAATGTCACGGCTTCCGTTGAACGTGGCTTTGGTCCCATCGTACTCCAGCTCCACAGAGTCGAGAGTGAACCAGCGGCGGGAGGACACCTTGTAGTGGCGCTGGCTCATAGCAAAGCTGGAAATTCCAAAAGACAAAAGAAATTATTGGCTTTTAGCATGAAGTTATGCAAACCTGAAGAGAGATTTGACACATTGACTTACATAAGCTTAAAGTTACGGTGACCAAGGACCCCCTTATAGCTTAGGACCAGCCTGTGGAAACAAGATGGTTTTGGGAAAACTTCAAAATTCTGATCCAGTACTGAGTCTGGTTCTGGTTCTGCTGGAGATGTGGTCTAGGGTTAACCGCCATCTTCTGCTGACAAGGATTACAAGGAAAATCATTCCATGGGAAACTTTAGCCACTAATATAATAAAGACGATTTGGTCTTCTTGTAATCATAAAGACAAAATTTATTTAAATTCAAATTCAACTTTATTTGTAGAGCACTTCTCCTGCTACAAAGCATCTCAAAGTACCTTCCATAATAAAATAAAGCACTTTGAAACCCCTCAAGTCTCTGTTTAAGAGAACCCTGAAAGTTTTAGACAAAAAGCCTCTGCGTTATCATTACTGTGACATTTTAACCAAGTATGGCATAATGGACTTTGAAAGTTATAAAATGTACATGGATGCCTGTCTCATTTTTAAAGTTTTGAATGGGCTGGCCCCTCCCCCCTTGTTAGACTTTATAAGTAAAAAAACAAATGTTGGAATAGGCACCAGGGCTTTAACTCGAGGGGACTGTAATGTTCAAAGGCGCAGGACTAAATTCAGCCAAACTGTGGTGTCAATTAGAGGCACACAGTTATGGAATACACTGCCACAGCACATTAGGAACTGGGAAAACTACCCTACCTTCCAAACAGCTCTTAAACAATGGCTAAAAACAAACCAGTCCTGCAGACATTAGTTATTGTTGTTTTTCTGTGACTATCTTGGAATTTTTAGACCTGCTTTTTATTGTAATAACCTTTGTAAATATTTTTACCTCTAATATTGTGCTATTTCATTGTGTTGTAAATGTAATTGTTGATATTTTTACCCTGTCCTAGGACAACAGATGAAATTTAGCTCCTGTGCTAATTCTGGCATATTTATGTTAAAGCAGCTGCTGAAACATTGTTTAATATGCATTGTCCTAATTCAAATAAATAAATAAAAAAAAAAAAAAAAAAAAATGACAGGAAGATAGAAAATAGTAGTTAAAATAGACAACGCAGTAAAAAATAAATAAAAACACATCAAATCCAACACACAGACACATCCCACAAGTAATCAAAATATATTGAATTAATTATTAATACCATTTATAAATATAGTTAAAAATGAAGACAAGTAAAAACTACATAAAAGATTTACTAAAAAAAATTAGTTTTAGGTTTTTTTTTGGCTTAAAAACCTCCACAGTGGATGAAGCCCTCACGTCCTCAGGCACGGCCCACAGGCACGGCCCACAGGCACGGCCCACAGGCACGGCCCACAGGCACGGCCCACAGGCACGGCCCACAGGCACGGCCCAGCACAGCCCGGCACGGCCCACAGGCACAGCCCACAGGCACGTCCACAGGGACGGCCCACAGGCACGTCCACAGGGACGGCCCACAGGCAGGTCCACAGGGACGGCCCACAGGCACGGCCCACAGGCACGGCCCACAGGCACGGCCCACAGGCACGGCCCACAGGCACGGCCCACAGGCACGTCCACAGGCACGGCCCAGCACAGCCCGGCACGGCCCACAGGCACGGCCCACAGGCACGTCCACAGGGATGGCCCACAGGGATGGCCCACAGGCACGGCCCACAAGCACGGCCCACAGGCACGTCCACAGGGACGGCCCACAGGCACGTCCACAGGCACGGCCCACAGGCACGGCCCACAGGCACGGCCCACAGGCACGGCCCACAGGCACGGCCCACAGGCACGGCCCACAGGGACGGCCCACAGGGACGGCCCACAGGGACGGCCCACAGGCACGTCCACAGGCACGGCCCACAGGCACGGCCCACAGGCATGGCCCACAGGCACGGCCCACAGGGACGGCCCACAGGCACGGCCCACAGGCACGTCCCACAGGCACGTCCCACAGGCACGTCCCACAGGCACGTCCCACAGGCACGGCCCACAGGCACGGCCCAGCACGGCCCATGGGCATGGCCCACAGGGACGGCCCACAGGCACGGCCCATGGGCATGGCCCACAGGGACGGCCCACAGGCACGGCCCATGGGCATGGCCCACAGGCACGGCCCACAGGCACGGCCCACAGGCACGGCCCACAGGCACGGCCCACAGGCACGGCCCACAGGCACGGCCCAGCACAGCCCGGCACGGCCCACAGGCACGGCCCACAGGCACGTCCACAGGGACGGCCCACAGGCACGTCCACAGGGACGGCCCACAGGCAGGTCCACAGGGACGGCCCACAGGCACGGCCCACAGGCACGGCCCACAGGCACGGCCCACAGGCACGGCCCACAGGCACGTCCACAGGCACGGCCCAGCACAGCCCGGCACGGCCCACAGGCACGGCCCACAGGCACGTCCACAGGGATGGCCCACAGGCACGGCCCACAAGCACGGCCCACAGGCACGTCCACAGGGATGGCCCACAGGGACGGCCCACAGGCACGTCCACAGGCACGGCCCACAGGCACGGCCCACAGGCACGGCCCACAGGCACGGCCCCACAGGGACGGTCCCACAGGCCAGTCCACAGGCACGGCCCAAGGCACGCCACCAGGCACGGCCCACAGGCATGTGCCAACAGGCATGGCCCACAGGGACGGCCCACAGGCACGGCCCACAGGCACGGCCCACAGGCACGTCCTCAGGCACGGCCCACAGGCACGCCCCACAGGCACGCCCCACAGGCACGGCCCACAGGCACGGCCCACGGGGCTGAAATGAGGCCTCGCCGTGGGTTTTAGTTCTGACCTTTGGGACCACCAGCAGACCTGAGGACCTGAGGTCTCTGGGAGGGTCACAAACTACTAAAAGAACCTTAGTGTGAAGCCCTTTGGTTCCTTCAAGGAGTTGTAAAGTGTTGTATGAATAAAGATTCATTCATTCCTGATCCTTTTAATACAATAAATAACATTATTTATGAAATACAACAATGACCAAACAACACTATGATTTTCAAAGACAACAATTCAGGAAAAATATACTGATACATTAAAAAAAAACAATGAATAGTTGATCCTCTACTGTCATAACGAATAAAGACTTTGAGGTCTGCAGCTCCTCACGTCTCACAGTTTGCACTAAAACTGAGCAGCTGTGTTCTGCACGTCTGTTTCTCACACAGACATGAACATTTTCTCCTTTTCTCTAGTCTAAATTCTTAAACCTTCACAGAAATTAAGTCCAGGATCTTAGAATGAAAACAAAGATCTGATGGATCACAGATTTCTGATCTGAAGAGCTGCGCCTTTCTGTACAGGAAACACGGACTGAGGAGATTGATTGACAAGGTCTCCAGCCAATCAGGACACAGAACAGGGAGCGCTGTTTAAAAAAGGCAGCATGATTCTCAGAAATAATGAGCTAAACCGGAAAGATGGACTGAGACGTAGAAAGAGAAGACTGTCTTCTGTTCTGATTGACAGAGATGTTTAGAGGGTTTCAGGTTAGAACTCAGACTGCAGAAGGTGGAAGAAAATGTCACGTCTTGATCGTGTGGCCAGATTAAAACAAAAAAAACGTGGGTCTCTGATATTGTTCAGTGGGCCGGACCAAACATGGAGGAGGGCCGGATCCGGCCCGCGGGCCGTCTTTTGCCCACCCCTATTGTCTGACATCAGCCTGAAAAAGGTTGGAGACCACTGCTGTAGGGTGTTCATCATGCAAGGTATCGCTCTGTACATGAATATATTCATGTACAGCCAATGTAACTAATAAAGCTCCACGCTGATGTTCATGTACCACTTTATTAACTAAGTGTTTTATGAATACACTGAGTTGAATGGACATAACAGTGAAATACTGAGATTCCTCCCATTTTAAAGCAAACATCTCCGTAAACCACCTTATCGTGATTCCAGATCATGAGTGATCCCACGGTCCCCGGTTGGGTCCAGCTCAAAGAAACCCCGTGGGATCACTCCCCCGTGGGCCCACCACCTTCAGGAGAGCTCAGAGGGGGCCGGTGCAATGCGGTTTGGGTGACAGTCGAAAGCGAGTGCCTAAATGGCCCAAACCCCGGTCATGGAACTTGACTTTTGGGACATGGAACGTCACCTTTCTGGGAGGGAATGAGCTTGAGCGTGTGGAGAAGGTTGAGAGGTACCGGCTAGATATAAACGGCTCTGAAACTCAGTCCCTCCAGAGGGGTTGGACACGGTACCATTCTGGAGTTGCACGTGGTGAGAGGCTGTGGGACGGGGAACAAGAGGTTGTTGTTCACCTTCAGGTGGGGGCAGATCTCTGACTGTGGCTTTGGCTTACAGACTGAACAACAGAACCCAGTTCATGACCGAAAGAAGGAGGTCCCGAATACAAGCGGCTGAAAAGAGCTCCCTTCATAGGGTCACTGGACGCTCCCTTAGAGATGGAGTGAAGGCTCGGTCACCCAGAGAGCACAGCTGCTGCTCCTCCACATCCAGAGGAGCTAGGTGAGGTGGCTCGGGAATCTGGTATCAATGCCTCCTGGATGGCTCCCTGGGGAGGTGTCACAGGCATTTTCCACTAGGTGGAGACCTGGGACAGACCCAGGACACGCTAGAGAGACTACAACTCTCTGCTGGCCTGGGAACGCCTCGGGGTCCACCGGAGGAGCTGGAGGAAGTAGTGGGGAGAGGGAAGTCTGGGCATCTCTGCTTAGACTGCTGCCCCCCCCCCGCTAACCCGGTCCCGGATGCAGAAGATGAATGGATGGACAACTTTTCCAAACAGTTTTTAAGGCTCTTTGTCTCTCAGTGAATTATTCAATAGATGGCAGAAAAATAAACAACTTTCCAAAAAATGCAAACAACAAGCTGCACAAATCTATCGTTCCAAGAAATTTCAGCTTCACTGCAAATCACTTCCTGAAAAAGTCCTCTGGAAGTAAATGTCTTAGGAGACACTGTACCTTGCTTTGTTTTTGTCACAGCTGGAGCCATTGATTGCCACATTTGCAGCTTCACCAAAGGTGGATGGGGTCAGGTCGTGCTCCTCCCAGCGTCCACTCCGAAGGATGCTCACCGACAGGCCTTTGGCCCACTAGCAGGATGCAGGCCTTCTCCTCCTCCTGAGAACAATAAGCAACGGGGCAGCAGACAAGCAAAGGGTTAACATTTGGAAAAAAAACAAAAAAAACTGATTGATGGTATAGATAATAATAACAGTAAACCTACCAACCTGTGAAAAAGTGTTTAATAAAGAGTGGACCAAGTGACTTTCTAACTCAAACTGCTCCTTACTAGTAATAATGTTTGTGTCGAATTATATATTCATTCTCAGACTCAAGACACGTTGGGAAAAAAAATGTAAGTCAAGATTAAATATCATTCATTTATTCATTCATTTTCTTAACCGTTTGTCCCTTTCAGGGTCACGGGGCTGCTGGAGCCTATCCCGGCCACTTGTGGGCGAAGGCAGAGGACGCCCTGGACAGGTTGCCAGTCTTCAATTTAGAGTTGCCAGTTAACCTATGAAGCATGTTTTTGGACATGGTGGGAGGAAGCCGGAGACCCCGGAGAAGAACCCACACATACATGGGGAGAACATGCAAACTCCGCACAGAAAGGTCCCCTGTTGATGTTGTTTTTCATGTCCCCCAGCCGGGACCTTGAACCGGGGCCCTTCCTGCTGTGAGGCAAGAAGGCTAACCACTGCACCGCCGTGCAGCCCTAGATTAAATATCACTAACAGCAAAATGAAAATTATGGAATTAAGGCTAAGTGACCAAACGCAATATAATTAAGACATAAACTAAATCAAAATAATTATTCATTCCTGAAAATTAAAATGTAGCATTTTAATTTTACATATAAATATGTTTAAATCTATACATATTTTTAAAGAATTTTTTTTAATGTAAACAAGCAAAACTAACCAAACCAAATTCACTCAATACTCCTTCTGTCTCGTCCTTGTGAGGTGATAAAGTCACACAAGACTCAAAGCATCATGAAGGTTTTGAACAGATCCATCATGTCCAACATCTGTATGCATGTAAATGTGTAGGACCGACCTTAAACTCCACAGGACGGTAGACTCCGGCTCTTTCCCTCATCCTGCTTTGTCTCTCCCTCTCCCTGTAGCCGCCCCTGGCCTGGAGCAAAGAGCGTCCTCCACCCGGCCCCGCCTCCACGGAAAAAGACACCACCTCCTGCCGCAAAAGCGTGAAATCAAAGCATGACGACACTTGTGTGAAGTTATTGTGTCACTACAAACAATTTGATATCAAAATTTCAGAAATTGAAAACCAAATGTTTTAGTTTCTAAAGCAAAACTTTCTAAATTGTTTATGGAAATATGAAATGTGTGCTTTCAATGTCTTTTTCCTTGGTTTTAAAATACGTGTTTGCGTTAGCAACATCACTGTTTTCAGACATGTCTTGAATCTCGCTTTCTCTCCGTCTTTGCTTTTGCGTTCTCAATTCTGAGCTCAGCGTGAAATATGTGCCGTCAAACAGCCAATCGTGCTGATTGGTCTAGGTTCTGGTCTAGGTTCTGGTCTAGGTTCTGGTCTAGTGCCTCGCATTGACGGTGCTGGGAGCAGACACTGGACTCTGTAACGGTTCTGTTCAACTAGTCTTCAAGCATTCTGGCCCGTTTCTCTCGGAGCAGCAAAAACAAAAAAATACAACACTAGTTATGTCACTATTATAAAAAGAAAACAGCCTTTCTTCCATAAATATTTGTGGGTTTTACTTTAGACAAAAAAAAAGAGACACCGTGTGAACCACAAGATGATCTGCTGAAGCAAATTTACTGAAATAAAAAAATAACAAAAGTCAAAAAGGACTTTTTTTTCTGCTGATACATAAAGTCTACTTTGCTGAGGCCTCATTATTTTTCCTACTAACTACTGATGTTAAACTATAAGCAGGATGTCATTTGTATCCAATAATGTATGCAAATTTTGCCAAAATATTTGTCTCTTCTGGACAGAAACTGAAAACATTGTTGTGAAGCATAAGATAAAATGTGCTTTATTAAAAATCAGAGCTTAGAGAAGATCAAGCCAGTTTATGAATATTTTGCTCTGGAGGATCCATAGATCATACGGGCCTGTTGATTTAGCCTAATGTCAGCAGATGAACTTTACATTGTGAATTTCACAGTTTCAGGAGATCCTCAGCAACATGTTCACAAATCTGACTGAAATGTAATCAGTGCTAAAAGAAAAAAGTACGACTTAGGTTTCAAAGGATTTAAAATGAGTATATCTTCAGCCAGAGAGAAAAAACGTTGCAGACACTGTTAGGTAAACATGGTGACTCCATTAGGCAGAATCTAAACCAATCAGCATAGACCCTCTCGTCTGTGATTGGCTGTTCGGCAGCTCAGAGCTGAGAACACAAAAGCAGTTATGGAGCAAAAAGTGATGTTAAAGACGGCGTGTCTGAAAACATCTGTGACACAAACGCCAAAATGTATTTTAAAAATGAAAAAAAAGATTCTAAAATCACACATATCATATTTTCATTTGCTATTTAGAAAGTTTTGCTTTTAAAACTCAACGTTTTGTTTGCCACTTAGGAAATCTGTGACTTTTGCTTTCATGGTGGTGGCACAGATCTCCCTTCATACATGTGATGAACCTCTGAGGATGGAGTGAAAGCCTCACCCTGGAGGGCTGCAGGCCGGTGTACAACGCTGTGAATGGAACAGACTGGGTTTTCATGATGTTCAGCACCTGCCCCATCACTGCATCTGAGAGAGGGGCAAAAACAAAAACCCCCGTCATTCCATCTGAACGGCACCAACCACACCCCCAACCAATGCTCCATGACTGCTCAGAACATTAGAAGGACCCTCAGCAGCACAGCAGAGAGCTTTCATTTGTATCCTTTCCGTTTTCAGGCTGTGATCGTGACTCTGAAGATCAGGACCAGAAATGTCTGACAGCATCTCAAATCAGTCATTATTTCAAGTCCAGAAAAACAGAAACAAAATTCTCAGCTGGTCTTCCACCCTTTGCTGTGCCAATGGTATGAAATGTAAAGATGCTACGACTCACCGTTTTCACTGAGAATGTCCTTAGTTGACATCAAATCCGCCCTATGGCAGAGACAACAACACCATGAGGAAGTGGTTTTATTTGTTTAGTGTTTGTCTATGACTTTTATTTGAACTTTTTCCTTTGTCATTTTAAGAAGGGACTATTGTGAATATGAAGGAAACATTTTCTGCTTAGCTAATAAACATGATCACTGTTAAAGCTTAGTATAGAAACTCAAAGAAAACTTTGTTATTAATCTCATTACACATCAGTGAGAGAAATGTAAATGTGCAATGTCAATTTACTTCTACAGACCTTAATGCTGTTGTTCTCAGGTCTGGGGGGGGACCTACCCGGCGCTGTAGGGCAGGCGAAACACTAACAGAGCAGGAGAGGAGGCGTTGAGCCTCAGCTGGCTCAGGGTCTCGGGGTCCATGTACAGAGCAGAGGTCTCCAACTGATCCTGCAGCTGACTGATGACGGCATTAGAAGCAGGCCAAGACACAGCCGGCAACACCAGCGGGGACACGGCGGCCCTCAGAGCCACCTGCCACGGGACAGACACACAGCAAACGGGAGAATCGGGGAAATCCAGTTAGATGGGTAGATACCAATACCGACACATTCGATACTTTAGTAAAAGATTAAAGAAAGTTTTCTAAACTGATCCAGGTACACCTGCTCTCTGAGCACCAGCCCCTCCCAACCCACAAGAACGAGCAGGTTCTCACATTGTGACATCACAAAGTGAGGAACCGCCCCTTCCAGGAAGAGTCTGTGCTGCCAGCTCCGCCCCCAGACTAACACACGCCCACTTTCTCCATGGAGCTAGCGGTGATCGTCTAAACTCTTTCCTTCTCTATGAACTGTATGCACATGCATCTTTGTAAATGTTGTTTGTTTTTGTGGGAGAAACGCAGACACACTGCTGAGGGTGACTCTAGGATGATGTCATGAAATGGGCGGCACCCACAAGGAGAGAAAGGCGGAGCCTCAGAGATCAAGTCGTCTTACTTCTGGGTAGGAAAATGTGCTGCAAAAATAACTCATATTTCATTTAAAAAATGTGTTCTATAGTGTGTCAAAGGTAACATATGATCATATATATGGATGTTGTTGACTCTGAAAGGCTTCAGAAAACCACGATATACAGACCCTTTAGAGCAGGGGTGGGCAAACTACGGCCCGCGGGCTGCATCCGGCCCACCTCCATCTTTGGTCCGGCCCGCTGAACAATATCAGAGACCCATGTTTGTTTTAATCTGGCCACACGATCAAGACGTGACATTTTCTTCCACCTTCTGCAGTCTGAGTTCTACCTGAAACCCTCTAAATCTCTGTCAATCAGAACAGAAGACAGTCTTCTCTTTCTACGTCACAGTTCATCTTTCCCAGTTTAGCTCATTATTTCTGACCATCATGCTGCCTTTCTTAAACAGCTCTCCCTGTTCTGTGTCCTGATTGGCTGGAGACCTTGTCAATCAATCTCCTCCGTCAGTGTCTCCTGTACAGAAAGGCGCAGCTCTTCAGATCAGAAATCTGTGATCCATCAGATCTTTGCTTTTATTCTAAGATCCTGGACCTAATTTCTATGAAGGTTTGAGGATTTGAACAAGAGAAAAGTTTGAAAATGTTCATGTCTGTGTGAGAAAAGTGTATTTATGCAGTGAGGAGTTTTACTGCCATAAATTTAAAAACATCAGTAATCATCAGTATATTTTTCCTGATTTTTTGTCTTTGAAAATCATAGTGTTATTTGGTCATTGTTTTATTTAATAAATAATGTTATTTATTTTCTTAAAAGGATCATGAATGAATGAAACTTTATTCATACAACACTGTACAACTCCTTGAAGGAACCAAAGGGCTTCACACTAAAAGAGATCTAAAATGGGAACAAAAGTTTTAAACTAAAAACTCTAGAATATTCTGTACTAGAATATAATTTTCAATCCAAATGTTTTCATCTACATTCCATGTTGTATCATTCTCACTCCACACATCTGCTCCTGGTCCGGCCCTTCTATCCAATTTAAGAACCCAATGTGGCCCCCCAGTTAAAATAATTGCCCACCCCTGGTTTAGGGGTTAAAGGATGCAGACTAAAGCTGGATTACCCCCCACTTTTTCCACCTTTCAATAGGTGGAAGTAAAGTTTGATCCCAGAAAACCAAAATCTGCTTTAGAGACGGACAGAGTTTGGTTACAGCGCTGGCTTCCTGAACAACGTGGCCTGTGCATATGGATGCACATGACAGCTGTCTGACGGTAGAACACTGTAGGTTTATGAGCAGCAGTTTAACTGAAGGTCTCCATTTGAGTGTCAATCACAAAAACAAAGCTTTCAGAAACTTTACCTGCTCTCAGATCTGGGAATCCTTCTGAAAGTTCACTGATGACCAGACAATAATCTGAACATGCAATACATCGGTCCCTCACTACACCGTGGTTCACCTTACTGCTTCCCAAAATGTTCTGTTCATCTTTTTTTCTCTTCTTCTCTGTGTTCTGCATTCTGGTGACCCTGTCAATCACTCTCCTGTACAGAAAGTGCTCAGTTTGCCAGAGTTACATTATTCTTTAGTCACCATCAGATCTTTGATTTCATTCTATAATCCTGGACTTCTTTTACTGTGCAGGTTTGAACTTTGAAAGTTTAAACAAGAGAGAAAAGTGTAAAAAATATTCATCTGTCTGAGAAAAAAAAACGTTTATAAAGTTTATAGTGAGGAATTCTACAGCTTCTGTTATCCTTCTTCCCAGATTTCATCTACTGCGAGTTATTAATGGAACGAGGTGTTAATTCTTCACAGGTTTATCTTCTGAGTTATTCTTTCTGAGGGTAATTTGCCTCCACCCCCACCCCCCCACCCCCCCCGACTGCTCAACTCCAACAGTCTGTAAAACAAACATTAAACTAGCTGATTAGTTTTATGTGGATGGCTCAACATGTAGGCAAAGACTGTGGGTAAAAGAGCGCCCCCATTCTGTTTAACCCTGTAATCCACGGCGTTTTAGCTCCAGTGTTTACATTCTTTACTCTACCGGGACTCTTCCACTAAAGTACTTCCAGCAGATTCTGCAGCATAGAAAAGAAGCTTTTGTACAAGTTGTGCCATGTAGGGTGTTAAAGTTAAGATATTCACATTGGTGCAACGCCACCGCCAGAAGCAGCTGATCCCTGTTGATGGCGTAAACGGCTGAACGGTGAAGGAATGTCAAAGAGCAGCATCTCTGCTGTTTGAGGGTTTGGATGTTTGCTGGGGTCCGTAGACCACCTGCTTCCTTACCTCCAGACTTGGGAAAACGCTGTCCTGCTTGTTTCCAAAAACTCCTCCATATTTGGTGAAGTCTTCCATGCTCATCTACAGAACAAACGACATCACAGTGATCATCATTCTAGGGACTGAAATATGTTTTAGCCATTTTAAACCTGAACTACAGTCTAAAATCCTCCCTAATGACCTGACTGCTGTTCAGTTTGTATAAGTAGCTACAGAACCCCATTGATTGACAGGTACGCAGGTCTTTGAGCCCAGGTCATAAACACAGAAATGATTCCTTTACCTTGTCTTGAAGGAACAGCACCACATTTCGTGGACCCACGTCCAGAACCTTCTGCAGATAGGAAGTCAGCTGCTGCTGCCCTACAATGTGACCTGCAGTGGGAGGAGACGCTTGAGGCCAGAAGATTCTGGAGGACATGCAGAGAAGATGTTGGACAGAGGATTAGCATCAGCTACGTAGGTTGAACAAGTCAAACTGAAATTAACCACACAAAAAGTCACAGTAAAGAACTCTCAAGAACCATGGCTGGGTTCCGTGGCTGTAAGCTGGTGGTTAAGGTGGTATGTAAGGTCTACACCTGGAACACGCTAGGGTGAAATTGTCAATACTGTTGAGCCGTTTCCACTGAAACCCAGCAGACGTGACCTCATTGTCAGTCCAAGGTCTTCTGCGGGTAGATCTGTGGTTGAACTGGACAGTTCTTGAGAGAAAATGATAGAAACTTATTCTGTCTGGAGGTCTCCCATTAAACCCAGAGTGTCAAAGTGTCCTAATCTCTCCATGAGGCAACAGACCACACACCTGCTGACGGTGAACTAACGGTGCACCAGGGCCTCAAAGTCACAGTCAGGAGGAGAATTCTTCTCCGTTAACAGAACTTCTCCACTTCCAAACGCCTTCAGCTAGGTCAGTGGTTCCCAAACTTTTTCTGCAGGGCCCCCCTTTCTAAAAATTACAATATTTTCGAGACCCCCCACACTGACACAAACATACAATCCTTTGTTTCTAAACTCCACCGCGCCTTATAACATGCGGTTAATGAGAAATCTTTCTCTGAACGGTAGAATTCTGTTATCTAAAGCTGAAGGAATCTCTAGATCTGTCTATGTGTCTCTGTCTTTAGAAATGCCAAAACACATCTGTAACCTATTAAACAAAACATTATTTGATTTTATTTGGAGGAAAAAGTTTCATTACTTAAGCAAAATTTGTTTTGTGTAACACCAGAAAACATGGGGGCATGGATGTATTAACCTTTAAAACTTTAAACAACTCTTTTAAAATAAAGTGGTTAAGTAATTTATTGAAAGGGGAAGATAATATCTGGAATGCATTTCCCAAATATATATTTGACACACTGGGAGGCATTAAATTCTTGCTAAAATGTAATTGTAAAATTGAAAAATTACCCACAAAACTTTCAAACTTTTACAAACAAGCCCTGCTGGCCTGGAAACTCCTTTATAAACATACTTTTTCTCCAACAACTTGTTTTATTTGGAATAACAGTAATGTACAATACAAAAATAAATCACTTTTTCTCCTAGGTGGTATGATAATGATATTGTTTTAATCAGACAACTTTTCAATTCTCATGTACATCTTCTGACGTATGAAGAATTTCTTTTAAAATTCGGTATTCCTGTTCCACCCAGAGAGTATGCAATAGTGTTAGATGCCATTCCAACCAGTCTACTACAACTGTTTAAAGGGATTTAGAACACAAGTCAATTAAGAACCCAGACAATTTTTTGGGACAATCTGGATATTTGTGTTCATTCAGTTTCCAATAAACAAATAAGAAATCTTTTACATACCACAACCTTACCTGCTGGGAGGTTTTACTGGGAATCCAAATTTGTGGACATTAAATGGACACATGCTTGGACTATTAGCAATAAATACTGTCTAAATAACAAAATAAAAGAGGTGTCCTTCAAAATATTGCATTGTATATATCCTACCAAAATTTGAGTAGATTTGTTGGACATGGACCTGTTTTGTTCATTCTGTGGAACTCAGGAGGAAACTATTTATCATCTGTTTGTGGACTGCAGACATACAAATAAGGTTTGGATGGAAGTGGGAAACTATATTGGAAATATAACTAAACAAACTGTTACATTTTTAGAAAAATACATTATTCTGGGTTACCTTAATGTCAAAGTAGACAAAGATTGTAACTTCATTACACAATTGTTTTTATTATTGGCAAAATTCCATTCTCATAAAGCCAAATGGTCAAACTCCAAAACTAAATTCCAGCAGTTTTTGAGTGAAATCAATCAGTAATGTACCATTATCAAACATCTGCAAAACCAAAAAGCAATTTGAACTAATTTAATTTTTGAAAGTTTTAAAATTTATTAAACCCCAAAGATTTTTGAAGTAAAAATTATTTTTGTCTTATGTTGTATATGTATGTGTATATATTTATATACTTTTTCTTTTATTTCTTATATTTTTCTGCAATATGTACACATTTCAATTCCCCCTGAGACATTCACATTGTTATTGTATTATGTTGTTTGTCAATAAAGTATGAAAAAAAAAAACTCCACCGCGCCCCCCCTGCAATACCTCCGTGCCCCCCCTAGGGGGCGCGCCCCCAGTTTGGGAACCACTGAGCTAGGTTGATGACAAGAACTGCTTTAACCAGAATCAACATAGTTCTGTTTTCTGATTGGATGACTGAATCTTCCCGTGCCTGTTTGCATATCATGTCTCATGAACATCAACATGGTCTGATTTACACAACAAAATACTTTTCATTATAACAAAAAATAAAATGAATGTGCCTTAACCAATAAGGTTCTAAAAGTATGATTGAGGGAATAAAGTTCTGTTTTTCTTTTCAACATTGCTTAATGTAGCTTCTCCAGAACTTTAAAACGGTTTAGGAGCCTGAATGTTGTTTCAAAAATAAAGAAAATAAAAAAACACTAATTCTTTCCAGAAACAATGAGTGTGATGATGAGGCAGCATGACAGGATGAAGGAGACGCATTAATGTGGCTAAGAAGCTTTCTTTACATGACAGTCTGCTGTGCAGCAGCAGCTCTGCTTTCTCATGTGGAAGTAAACTAGTAACGTTGTACGTTGTAGTAACGATGAGCGTTGTACTCTCACTCTGATCCATCAGGTCACTAAACTAGAATCTATTGCTGTGAGGTTCTGCAGACTTGGCCATTGTGAACGTTTAGTGATGCTCCGTGCATAACCGCTGTGCCTGAGGCTTACTCGAATCATCTGAACTACATGCAGTTGCTGCATTTTTATTGTTACGGCTGCACATGGCATGTGGTACCATCCATAAAAACTAAGTAAAAACCGCTTGCTGCGGATCTTGTGTTTGTGGTAGAGCTGCTCAAGAGGCTTTGTTCTCTTGCAACTATGTCGAGGGCGATGGAAAAAGAGATCAACCTTGAAGACTCAGAAAAATAAATAAATTCATCTGAAAAACAGACATCAATAAAAGTCACACCAAATGACTATCATTTATTTAACGCAGAAGTCAACAGCGTTATTTGTAAAAAGAAGAGCATTCTAGTGGCCAACGACATCTCCATCACTTCATACACATCTAGCACGTTCTGCTTCATAAATCCTTAGAACATTTGAACATTTGCCAAATGTTCTCACATGCGTTGTGTCTCATCTCGCTTTCAGGCCCGTTTCTGTCCGAGTAAAACCCAGACGGAGCAGCAAAGCCACTAAAATAAATAGAAAACAGGGTTTTCTATTTATTTCTTTTCGTGCAGCGACCAGTGTGTTGTCCAAAGCAGTTACATTTTATTATGATTAAGATTTGGATGTGAGCTATTGTTTGGTAAAAAACATTTTTTCCGTGAGTAAAAGCACATGAGTTCTTACAAATAAGGTTCTGAGAAAATAATAATAAAAGTTAAAAGTTCTGCTAAATACATGAAGTCTACTTTGGTGAGCCGTCATTTTCTGCTTATGTTTGTTGTTATTCTATTCCAAAACACTTGGGGGAAAGCGAGATGAGACACAAACGCATGTGAAAATATTTGTGTGGCAAACCCAAAAATACTTTTTGAAAACAAAAACGAAAAAAGTTTTGAAAGCAAATATTGAATATTTTTATTTGCTACTTAGAACGTTTCTATGCAATGTGGTGGAATAAATATCACTTCACAACAGACCACACACATTTTTGAACAAGCAAGAATTCATTGTTTTTCGACTGGTTTTATAATGTAATGCAACATTTACCGGTAAAACATGCTTAAAAATACGATTTTTTAATGGCTACCCCTTCGTTTTCAACATGATGGTATTTTGATCCTTTTTGCTTGCCATAACGTTGAGCTGTCAAAGCACGGTCTGAGGTTTAAAGAACCTGGATGTTCTCCTGACATGCAGCTATGTTTATCAATCAGAGAAGAACTCAGTTTTCACCAAACCAATTAATTATTATTTTAGGTGTTTTCCAGGGCTAAATGGCAGAATGGGGATCGTTCTCTAGGATGTGGCTGGACTTAGTCCCTGCACCTGCACCACCGTGTGTCCGCGGACGGACAGCCTTTCGCTCGTGCGGCTAGCCGTTAGCCGCCGTAGCTCGAAACAGACCCCCGAGCGGAGCCCCACTCACCCCTCACTGCTCCACATGATCAGCGGAACCTGCTCGCTGCAACTGCCCGGGTGCAGCAAGGCCGACAGGGCGAGGAGCACGGCGGAGACCGCAGGGATGCTGCGGAGAACCACTGACCCTGACGACGCCATCTTCACTGTCCCTGAAGGCTGTCGTGACGTCAGGAGCCACGTGACAAGGAGTGAGGCGTGCTCAGGCGCGCGGGGGCTCGTCATCATCAGCAAACTAATATTTGGTTAAAAAAGAACAATGAATATACAAATATAAACTGCACGGTGCAGAATTTTCCACTTTAATTTTCTTTCATGTACCCGTTTTCTACAGCAGTACTTGAATTAGTATGAATGAGGAGTGAATGAATAATGGTCTCATTGTAATTGTACTTTGAAAAGAACATAAATCTAATCTTATCCATTATTTTTTTTAAACTTTGAAATACATTTTACAGCCCTGCGCCACCGGCAGGGCTGCACGGTGGCGCAGCGATTAGCGCTCTTGCCTCACAGCAAGAAGGCTCCCGGTTCAACATGGAACATCAACCGGGGACCTTTCTGTGTGGAGTTTGCATGTTCTCCCCGTGCATGCGTGGGTTTTCTCCGGGGTCTCCGGCTTCCTCCCACTGTCCAAAAACATGCTTCATAGGTTGATTGGCAAATCTAAATTGACCATAGGTGTGAGTGTGAGTGCGAATGGGTGTGTGATTGAGGATAATCTACCCTGCGACAGACTGGCGACCAGTCCAGGCTATTCCTTGCCTTCGCCCAAGTGGCCGGGATAGGCTCCAGCAGCCCCGTGCCCCCGAAAGGGAATAAAACGGTAAAGAAGATGAATGAATGAATGAATGATGAATGAAATACATTTCAGAATCATGAAAGCAAGAGGAAAAATCCTAAGCCCCTCAGTTTTCATTTGAATGCAGCGTTAAAACACGTTGATGTTTAGAAGCAGTCTCTGCACGATCCATCATTAACATATAACCTCCATAATAAGCCAGGTCTACATTTAAAGACAGCCAAACACAAATGATAAAAATACTCAAGTCATGCATTTGAAAAGTTTAAATACTTTATTAGGATTTACATGGAGAAGGACAGAATGGCAAACCACTGTGGTGAGTTGAAATGAAACAAACCGATTCCAAAACCAAAACACAACAGCTTTTCCCCTCTGGCAAGAAGAATCAGAACTGTAAAACCTGATTGGAGACGATTAAAAACTTAAATATATCTGAGGACTAACAAAGGCATTTCCTTCCTGTCACAAGTAAGCAGTGATCATTTACTTGCCATCATTTTAAATCAAATAACCGAATATGATCTTAATCTAGTGTGAAGAAAATCTACATTTGAAGTGAAAGCATCAAGATTCTATCCAAGTGGAAATGGATGAAGGATTTCTACCTGCCTGAGCGTGTTTACAGTCATCAGCAGAAGTGGCTTCTGCACATTTACATCCTCAGATATGAAGGCTAAAGATGAAGAAAATGAGCGTGTGCTGGTGTCCCAAACCGTCAGAGACTGTTCATCCAGCACAACCGTCTCTAAAAATCCGACCCAGGCTGCAGGTAGTCTTCATCTGTGAGGAAGATCAGGGGGATCAAACCCTACATGCTGTGCATCCAGACTAAAATCTTCATAAAAACCCTCCTCAGCTCCAAATCCTGCTTAGGCACTGAATGTTGGCAAACTGCACCGTCCAGGACCGACAGGAGGGAAGCAGAAAAATGCTAGAGGCGAATCATCTGTGGGAGGGGGGTCACGGTGCTGCGCACACATGCTGCTTTACACCAACAACTGGGCTGCACTGCACCCTTGCACAAAAAAAGAAGCTTTTGCTGATTTAAAAAAAAAAAGAGGTTGCATGCTTCCCACCGTCCCACAGAGGACAATGGAATCACCCATGTGTGTGGGGGGGGCAGGTCTCAGGAAAAAGGGGAGCAGGTGGACTCAGGATTTGGTCTGCATCTGTCGATGGAGGGTCACTGCGTGGGATTTCAGTTCCTGTAACTCCCCCTGGATGAAGTCAGTCAAAGTCTTCCTCATTTCCATCTGGGGAAAACACAAACATGGGTTTCTGCTTTGCCCCTCAGAATGACCGAGTCTCTGCCTTCAGCGGCTTTTACGTGGGACACTGACAGAACTTCACCTGGCTTTTCTTTTCTGCTCGAAGGGATTCCACCAGCTCCTTAAGGCTGAATGGTTTCCCAATCAAGACTGTGATTCTCTGCAAGAAAGCAGAGACATTACCCACCACAGAACTGCCCCTACAAGCAGGGTCAGAGGTCAAATACAGAATGTATCCACAGCCATTGGTCACGTGGAAGTACCTTTCCAGTCCGGGGAATGTAGGGCGTCACGTTCGGTAGAACATCACTCAAACCTGACCAAAAAGAAAAAAAGAACAAAGGTAGTTTTCATCATGTTGATGCTTATAACCCTTGTTCTATCCTATGACCCCCCCCCCCTTCCATTGAGGTGTTCTCCTACCATGACAAAGGTGGATAAAGGTGGAGAGGATTTCATGTAATCCATGGACACCAGTGAAGATCACAAATCATTGAAGAACAAAGGTTCAGAGCTCTGTCTAGTGGGTCTAGATGACCCCACTCCCAATGTTAACATGCCTAGGATAGTACATTAATGTAGTCTTGTTTAGTCGTGTTGAGAAGCAGGAAGATACTGCGACTTAATAATGTTAAAGCGTTTCCTGCAGCTGCTCTGACTCCCCCTAGTGGCAGAAGCAGCCCGCTGAAGCCCTTTGAGGCAGCGGTCCCCAACCTTTTCATCGCCCTGGACCGGTATGACGCCAGACAGGGTTTTCACGGACCGGTCTTCACAATGTGGCGCACGATTAATGCAAGAACAACTCTGAGCTTTTATTTTGAAAGGCATGTCATTGTTTGTACATGGCACAGGTGTCATCCTCCTCCCCCCTTCCCACACTCATGGTGCTAAAAAGAAGTACTGTCCATTAAATGTATCTTTCTTTTTTGGAAGTGGAAGGCTCCTCTTCTGTCTCCTGGCTGGGCCTTTTCTCTCTTAGCAAAGAAACTTTCCAAAGACGATTGTTTTTTATTCATTTAGCTAGATCCTGGGTTTTATTTTAGCTGTATCCTATCACGTGACCCAGAAGACCACCTTGGAATGCGTTAATGGTGACATAGATGGATGGAACAGAGAATCAGGCAGTTTTTTAAAATAAAACATCTTTCAGATTCCAAAATAAATAAACCGGAAGTAATGTAAGTTATTTATTCTTTCTGTGCGGCCCGGTACCAAATGACCCACGGACCGGTACCGGTCCGCGGCCCGGGGTTGGGGACCGCTGCTTTAAGGGTAACAGGTTGCTGGAGCCTATACCTGTGACTGTCAGGGGAATGCGGTGCTCAGTTTGTTGCAGAGCCACCCCTGCCCAGCAAGCACACAGAGGGGTAACTACATCCATCGATTACCCTGTGAGGCATGTCTTCGGACTGCAGGAGGAAACTGGAGAAAACCCACACATGCAGAGGAGAGGAGGCTTCACGCGGCCAGGGGTCGGCATGAACTAAAGTCGAGCCTGAAGGGCGGCGGGAAAGCTGATCAGAGCTCGCTCCACTCAACCCCATAATGTTCTGAAAGTGATCATTGGACTCGGTCCATCTATGGCCCCACCCAAAAACACATTTGTGTCCTAAAGTGAAGCCGTCAGACTATCAATAGCATCACAACAGAATAAAGTTCGTCTGTAAAAGCTGCAGGAAGTCAAGCGTCGAATGTTGGTACTTCAGGCTAAAAGAACTCAACAGCAGGGGGTTCCAGATCAGTGAAGAAGCTTTTATTTTGTTTTCATATCGTCTCACTGGATTACTCACCAACATGCCAAAGCGGCAGAATGACCGGATTGAGAGAACATTCAGCGATGAGTCGACCCACGCCTGACAGAAAAAAGGACAACATGGTATTTGGTTTATGGATCTTCAAATGATTATTTACTTAACAGATCAAGAACAGACCAAGCTTCTTCTCAGTGCCTCCCATCGACTGTTTATGAGAACTGGACCGTGTCATTATGACGTCACCCACAGAAATGACGTGCTTCTGGTTCCAACCAAATGTTGTCGATTCAGTCGCCATTTTTCCACGACACAACCTTAGCGTGTTAGAGCCAGACAGCGTCTGTAAGCGGTGACTGGTCCCAATCGGTCTGAGTCAACATCTCTATAGCAACCACTCTCTCCAATCACAAGAGAGCTTGTTGGAAGGCCACACCCCTAACACTGAAGGCAGGCTCGGGAGAATCTATCAAACATTTTGAACGTTTGATGCAGACCACCTACTTTTATTCAGGTATCTGATTGGTCAGTTTATAACTGAATAACTCACTAAAAACAAAAAACATCAAAGAAAATTGAGGATTATCAAGAACATGTTGGGGGAAACAAAAGTAATCCTATCCAGAATGGTTCTTCTGACCAACAGAAGGACTGAGTAACAGCTGTTTATTTATTTATAGAAGTCTATGGGATTTTGGCCTCTTGGAACCAGGAGTCACTCAGTCCAGTCATTATATACAGTTCATGGAGCCTGCATGTACATGTAAAGACCTCAAGAACTAAGTAAACAAAAAAAAAGCCCCAAAACTAAGCCCTGTGGTACTCCTTTGGAGTCCTACTCCAAGGAAAATGTGTTTTATGTGTTTTTTACATGGTATTGTTGCATTTTTGTCACTACAGGGAGTGCAGAATTATTAGGCAAATGAGTATTTTGACCACATCATCTTCTTCATGCATGTTGTCTAACTCCAAGCTGTATAGGCTCCAAAGCCTACTACCAATGAAGCATATTAGGTGATGTTCATCTCAGTAATGAGAAGGGGCGTGGTTTAATGACATCAACACCCTATATCAGGTGTGCACAATTATTAGGCAACGTCCTTTCCTTTGGCAAAATGGGTCAAAAGAAGGACTTGACAGGCTCTGAAAAGTCCAAAATAGTGAGATATCTTGCAGAGGGATGCAGCACTCTTAAAGTTGCCAAGCTTCTGAAGCGTGATCATCCAACAATCAAGCGTTTCATTCAAAATAGTCAACAGGGTTGCAAGAAGCGTGTGGAAAAACCAAGGCACAAAGCAACTGCCCCTGAACTGAGAAAAGTCAAGCGTACAGCTGCCAAGATGCCCCTTGCCACCAGTTTAGCCATATTTCAGAGCTGCAACATCACTGGAGAGCCCAAAAGCACAAGGTGTGCAACACTCAGAGACATGGCCAAGGTAAGAGAGGCTGGAAAACCACCACTGAACAAGACACACAAGCTGAAACGTCAGGACTGGCCAAAGAAATATCTCCAGACTGATGTTTCTAAGGTTTTATGGACTGATGAAATGAGAGTGAGTCTGGATGGGCCAGATGGGTGGATGGGCCCATGGCTGGAGGGGTAAAGGGCAGACGGATGGGCCCGTGGCTGGATGGGTAAAGGGCAGAGAGCTCCAGTCCCACTCAGACGCCAGCAAGGTGGAGGTGGAGTCCTGGTTTGGGCTGGTATCATCAAAGATGAGCTTGTGGGGCCTTTTGGGGTTGAGGATGGAGTCAAGCTCAACTCCCAGTCCTACTGCCAGTTTCTGGAAGACACCTTCTTCCAGCAGTGGTACAGGAAGAAGTCTGCATCCTTCAGGAAAAACATGATTGTCATGCAGGACACTGCTCCATCACACGCATCCAAGTACTCCACAGTGTGGCTGGCAAGAAAGGGTCTAAAATAAGAAAAACTAATGACTTGGCCTCCTTGATCACCTGATCTGAACCCCATAGAGAACCTGTGGTCCATCATGAAATGTGAGATTTAAAAGGAGGGAAACCAGTCCACCTCTCTGAACAGTGTCTGGGAGGCTGTGGTTGCTGCTGCACACAATGTTGATGGTGAACAGATCCAAACACTGACAGAATCCATGGATGGCAGGCTTTGGAGTGTTCTTGCATAGAAAGGTGGCTGTATTGGTCACTGATTTGTTTGTGTTTGTTTAAATGTCATAAATGTATATTTTAGTGTGAATGTTGAGATGTTCTATTGGTTTCACTGGTGAAAATAAATCATTGAAATGGGTATATATTTGTTTTTTGTTAAGTTGCCTAATATTCTGCACAGTAATAATCACCTGCACACAGATATCCTGCTAAAATAGCTCAAACTAAAAACAAACTAATGACTACTTCCAACAATATTCAGCTTTGATATGAATGAGTTTTTGGATTCATTGAGGACGCGGTTGTTGTTCAATAATCAATTTAATCCTCAAAAATACAACTTGCCTAACAATTCTGCACTCCCCGTATATAAGACATATAAATAAAAAATAACCCTAAAAGTGCCTTTTTGAGTATTTTTTCATTTAAATCATTGTGAATGTGGAGCAGGCAAACAAATGCTGTTAAAAAAAGACTGTAGTTGTTACATAGAAAATACACTGGATGGGGCAGAAGCTCTCTGCTCAGCTCTATTCTGATGCCTTCTGATCCTTCTGTTAAAAGTTAAAGTCCTGTTACTGTCACACACCAAGGCGTGTGAACTTTGTTCTCTGCATGTGACCCAACCCCCCCATTCTGAGCCCTTAATGCTGAGTAGGGAGGCACCGGGTCCCATTTTTGGGTCTTTGGTATGACTCCACCCTGGATTTGTACTTACGGTACACCTTCCAGTCTTAAGGTGGACGCTCTACCACAAGGCCACTAATCTGGTATGGGCAACTTTGAAGCCATTTTCCACTAATTGAGAAAAGTCATGATACATGGAAAATTAAAAGACCCAAAACTAAGCCGTGTGGTACTCCTTTGGAGACTGAAAAAAAGGAGCGGCTCTTTGGACAGCTTATGCTCTACTTGACAGAAGGTGAACAAACTTTCATTCATTCTAGATACCAGTCTGGAGAAAATCCCAACAGCAAACAGCCTCGGAGCACACAATCAGCACAAAGACGAGGCTGATTCCAGCATCTCACTTACCCCACTTCAGACGAATGAATTCCTCCGTCATGTTGACTTTACCTGGAACAAACAAGGCAGGAGACCAAAACAATAAGAGCACAGTTGATGCTGAAACCTGAGCAGGAGCCCCAACACATACCTTCTGGGAAAATGTGCACCCATTCACCTCTGTTCAGTTTGTCCAGAATGAAATCCATACCCTTCTGGTAAACCCCATCACCTTGAGAAAACAGGTGCTGTACGTCATGTGCTCAGCAGAGAGACTGGGCGAGCGCCGTCACCCTCTCACCTCTGCAGACGGGGACACACTTGCCTCGGCTGAAGAACCTGGAGTGCAGCTCTTTGGTGAAACAGATGTCTGAAGCTGTTGGAGTCCTGCAGCATGCAGATGGGTGGAGATCGTTACAGCAGGAGGAATCAGAGCTTCGGCTCCTGTGTTTGGGATCAAACTCACCATCGCATCTTGTTATAGTTCCACAGCTGTCGGAGCTTCAACACTCCTGTTGAAAACACGTGCACCCGTTCACCTTTGACTGGTTTGTCCAAAAGGAAATGATCCCCGGCTGAGCCCCTACCCCCTCCCCTTACCCCAGATGTGTGGGTCATCCATGCAGGACTGATGATTGGATAGAGTGATGAGTGGCGTGTTGGGGGGCCTGTGATCAACCAGGTTCAACAATACGTCCTGGTTATGGACGGTCAGATAGTTCATGTACTCTTAAAGAAAGACAGCACAAACAGTTGGTTTGCTTTCATGCACAGATCTGGGCTTGAAGATGTGTAAAGCTTCACTCACTGGTCCAAAAGTAGGAATAGGAGCCGACCATGCCCATGACCAGCGAGCCAGAAATCCTCCACGCCAGGGGAGGAGGCTGAGGGAATGGCCATCTGACCTCCAGAGGCATCCCAGCGATCCAGAGAACGACATGCACACTTTTCCTGAAATGGACCCACAAAACGCCTTCAAACCAAAACCAATCTCATACTCATACAGAAAAAGTGTGACATAAAATAAAGAGGACAATTCTGACAACTTAGTTATTAGACGTTTATGAAACTTAGGAAGCTTGATGAAAGCAAAATTCTTGTAAAGCCAAATAAAAAACATGAAACTAAAATTATGACGCCATTTATAAATGTTTTGGTTCTTTTTTTTATTTATATATTTTCAGCTTATTTGTGGTGACATCGTGCACAGTGGTTAGCATCCTTGCCGCACAGCAAGAAGATCCTGGCTCAAATCCCAGCTGGGTCCAGTCTGTGCGGAGTTTGTATGTTTTCTCAAGCCAATGTCCAAATTATACTTTGATGTTTCTAAATTCTCCACTTGGTGTGAGTTTGTCTCTGTGTAACCCTATGCTGAACAGGAGAACTGAACTTTAGTGGTTGGCTCCAGGCAGCAACCCTGGCTTGGAAGATAAAGGAAAAAGGTTATTTTATTGTAGCAAGCGATGTGTCAGTGCTGGAGGCTAATGAAGCGGACTTTAGCTTGCAGCGGCTTCATCTGAGCACTGGCTGCTGGAGGCTGAAGTGTGTGTACGGAATAGAGTGTTTGGAGTTTAATGGGAAACAGTTTTCCAGTCGTGCACGGCTTGGTATGAGGGTAAATCAGATCGAGTTAATCTTTGATCAATGTCAAAACTGCTTTTTGTTTGTTTTTTCCTTAAACCTTAAATGATGTGAATAAATAAAAGAATCAAGCAAATATGCCGATGAGATTTGACAACCATGACGAATTGAAAAGAACTTCGAGCCATCGGGGACTTTTGAGAGGATTGTCTGTCACAATCGTTTTAAATAAAGTTGTTACAAACTAAAGTTACCCTTTAAAAAGATGACTTGAGTTTTCCCCCACAGTTTATGTCAGTATATCACAGTATATCTGTTTAGGTTTATTTCATAAGAAATGTGGTTGTGTTTATACATATTTATGTAGATTTGTTTGTGTTTGCAGCGTCAAATAACAGCAGAGTTGTTTTTAGCAGCCAGCTGACGTTTGAAGCTAGCTAGCTAACTAGCTAGCTAGCACTTTACGGTTCCTCCGAACTGGACCCAGAATGACAGGTTAACCACAAATGACAGATCAACGTTTAAACTAAAGTTTCTCATCTTTGCATGGGACAATTACGGTAGTTCCCCGATTAGATCATTCCAAAACACAATAACAGCGTTCTGTGCTAATGCGGCGCTTCCTTTGCTGCGGTTCTTGTAAAAATGCCGGAAAGAACGCGAGAATAAAAGCTGGATCAAACCTCTGGCTGCTCTCTGGCACGTACGGAGTGTCCCCGTTTGAAAAGTGGAGGGAACCAGGTCGTACAAGCGAGTGAGAAAAGACGAGGACCTACAGCGGCTGCGCGCGACCCAGACCGGAAATAGTAATGCGTCACATCCGCGCCGGCCGCGGCTACTGTACAATACATCTATTTTACGGGCTTAATACTGTAACATCAACAAAACAGAGACATAAATTAATGTTCCTCCTGGGGAGACCAGACTGAGACAGTCCATCACATCTTCTGGATCAGCTCACATTCAAAGACATTTAGAAAGACTTCCCGAGTTCCGTTATTGATCTTCAACATGACTTCTTTAAAAAAGGGAAAACATTGTTTCTTTGTAAAGCAGTTAAAAAAACATTCTTAAATAAATTCATTAATCATAAGGGAAAAATATTATATTCACAAATGTGATTTTGTGTATTGAACCAGTGAACTGCTTTGGTCCACTTTTACAGTGATTTTGTTTTCTCTATTATTCATACGAGACTTAAATAACAAAAAAAACATTAAAAAGTCAATATATGTATAGGTTTGGGTTTGTTTGAAAACCCTCTCTGTCCAAATTAATATTGTTCATCACATACTGACTGTATACTTTGTTTCTTTCAATAAAAATAAAGACAAAAAAGGAAACCAAAAATATGAACATCCAAGCATCAGGTATGGTTTGGGCTGTTGAAGTTTGACAGAGTAACTGTTGTAATTTTGTGTGTTCTGAAATTGCGTGGACTTTTACTCTGGAAGTGATGGGTTGGTGGAGGTTAGTGTTAGGAAAACATGGGATCCTAACCCCAACAGGCTTGTGTGAGCCATCCCTCACTTTCTCCCCTCATCACCCGAGTGTGTGGCGTGTGTGGAGGTCAGTGTTACGACCTTTTATCTAATAGTTTTAAATCAAACTATACATTTTTCAAATATTTTTGTCTAATTTCCTTTTAAAATAGCCTGATGAAAATGCGGGTTTTGCTCCTCATTTTTGTTAGCTTGGGGTTGTGAGGGACTGTAAGCTAGCATGAGAGCATGTAAACAGATGGGCGACGGGATGTGGGGGCGGGCTTGCTTTGCACCAGCTGTCCCACCCACAACTCGGAGGTGAATTCCTAGTGAATTCCTGCTGCTCTGCAGAAACTATGCCCTAGTAAAAAACGTCACAGGTTTTTGTCTAAAATGGCATTATCTGGATTAAAAGACCAGTGGGAACATTTTGACGATCAATCAAAAGAGGATCAATGTGGGACTTTAATACCTTTAAATACAAAACACAAATATTACAAAGAATCACTGACTTGAAAGTTTAAATAGTCTCTAAATTTGTTTTAGCTAACCTAAGATAACCCAACGACTGTATAAGACTCTTATGCAGTCGATGTTACCTCAGGACCCCCCCTACATGTGAGGTAGAGTACTGCGGCCCTCCTTCAGGAAGTTTCTTTTACTACGCATCTGCACACTAAAAACAAAAAAGAAGTGGACAACAGAATCTGTGGTATGTGCATATGTTCTAAAAAACAAATTGGTATTTTCATCATGTTGATGCAGCTTCATCTCTGGGTTTTCACATTAGATCAAGAAATTCTCACAATAAACATGTCTAACCTCAGATATTCTCTGTCTTAAATGAAACAAAATAAACATCCAAAACACAGATCGGTGTGGTTTTACTGTCTTCATTGGATATGTTCCATAACTGTAGGTATGCACTACCCTCCACCCCCCTGCCATGATTGGTATCTTATGAGACAGACCCATTTCAGCCCCCCCCCTCTTTTAGAAGATGGAATGAAGCTTGCTCCATCAGTGCAGGAGGAAGGCAGAGCAGCCCTGTGCGGGTTGGTCTGATGCTCTTTTGTGGATCAGAATTTAAACATCAAACTAATGAAGAGGCCTGGGTCGGGCTGGGCTTCTGGTGCATGGCAGACAATTCTCAGTCCAGACTCCTGATACCAGACTACTGGAGTTTTAACCTTTTTTTAGAGAGAAAAAAACCGAACCAGTTAACTGGTCATGTGCAAAAGTAGTTGCAACAATTTCAAAGTTAGCCAGTGACATAAAAAGTCAATATTTCACTAGTAAGATGCAAACCTTCTACTGTTTAGGGTGCTTGAAAACCTCACCAGTTAACAGGAGATACACTAAATGTCCACTGGTAACTTACTCCTACCTGCCATCTGTTTTTAACCAATACAAGAACATCAGTTAACTGAGGATCTTCTTACTAGTACAGCAGTGCACCATCAACGAGTTCTGCAACAAAACAGGAGGCAGCGGGAACTAAACTCAAACAAAAGGAGGAAAGATGACAGAAAAAGCTTTTCTGATGAGACAGGAAGGGAACCGACACTTCTGCTGTTTGATAGAACCGAGTTCCAGACTCGAGGGTCCAGAAAACCGAAAGCTCTGTCCGTGTGGTACTGAGGCAGACAGAGCCAAGTGAGAAGCACGGAGGTGGAGATACAGAGATCAGGGATCAATTTGAGTTTCTGAAGGGTTTTTGTGGAAGACCAAAGAGGAGAACGTTCCCATAACCGATGTGGACGAGCACAGGTGCAGATTGGTGGAGACAGAAGCTAAATTTGATGGTAGAAATATTCAGACCGTGATGTTGTAGACAAGTTCTTTAAGAATGACAGCTAGACTTTTTTTGCTATGTCCGAATTTCCCACCCTAAACCCTAAAAGAATAAATGGGGGACAATCTTGTACTCTGGATTTGAATGGGATTCAGACACATGCTCAGTATTTTTTTAAAAGGTTCATATTCTGCAAAATCTGTTTTTTGAGCTTTGAAGTGTATTTTGATCCATTCATGCATTTCTGAGTATTTCTCTATCACCCTGCTCTCTTAGAACCAGACCCTCCCAATCCACGAAAACAAGTGGGTTCTCAAATTGTGATTTCACAAAGCGAGGAACAGCCCCTTCCAAGAAGAGTTTGCACTTTTTGACAGATTCTCCCGGGCCCACTTCCAGTGGTAGGGGACTTTTAACAAGTTCACTCCTGATTGGTTAGAGCGGTTGCCATAGATATGTTGACTTGGGCCGACTCAGACCAATCGCTGCTTACTGATGTCGTTTGGCTCCGACACGGCGGCGCCTGTATGGCGGGAAAATGGCGACTGAACTGACTGTTTTGTTGGAACCAGAAGTGAGTTGTGGTCACACGTTGACCCGCTCCAGTTCTCGTATGCAGTCAGCGGTCAGAACAGGTAACTTACTGGGACACACACTGATCAATCTCTTGAAGAGCTCTTCCACAGAGTGAACTTCGGTCCCGACACGTTTCCTGAGCATTTCCTAACGGATGTGCAGACAGACACTCATTTGAGTCATTTCCTCCCACAAATAAAGACACGTCCACAGAGATGAAGCATCACACATGACAGCGGTACAGTTTAGTGACAGATTTTCTCAACAGTTTTCCATGCAGATCAAAGCAAACAGACATGACTAAAGACACTAGAAACATGATTAGAGTCGGCTCCTCCTCCTCCCCCACCACAATCAAAAACTTCATTCCATTTTTTCCCAACTTCATTCCACACAGTTACATGGAGTTTTGAGCTTTAGTACCTGACTTTGACAGATACTTGAAGTCTGCTTTCAATAAAGTTAAAAAACCCCACCCCCAACCCCCACCAGCACCTGTAGAAGTTAGAGCTGCCCCAACAGCTAAAGCTTTGGGGTTAGTTGCTAAAAAACTGGATGGAGATACCCGGGACAGACAAGCAAATCTTCCAAAAATAAAAGACAAAACAATTGTTTAAATTAAAAAAATAGAAGCAACAAACTCGGTGGTTTATTCGAGTCAGGACTCAGCGGGGGGCAGGGTGATGCTGCTCTCTGGTCTCAGCTCCGCCTTCCGTTTCCCCACCCACATGATCCACTTTAAGAACATTTCATTCTGCGGCAGAAATGTGGCTGTTAAAAATCCCGTATTGCTACTTGTACCAAAGCTGTAGATATATCCTAGGCAGGCTGTTTATCTGCGGGGAGCCCATTTTTGCGCGTGAAAACAGAGGGGGGGGGTCATTACAGGCCTGTGCCAGGTTGGAAGCTTTTGTTGGATGGAACCAGTTTCATCAGAAGCCTCTTGCTCATCGTACAGCACTGCCCTGCAGATCCTGAGAGCGGTCACACGGAGGGGCAGCATCTGTTCTGGAAGAGCTCCTCCACCACGGAGGAGTCCGCCAGCGTGCTGATGTCGCCCAGGTCTTTCTCGTTGCAGGCGATTTTGCGAAGCACTCGCCGCATGATTTTTCCTGCAGAAAGACAGTTGGGAAGCTCACATGTAACCCACCTGTGGACGGACTTTGGTGTTAGGAAGTGTCTCCCAACCCTGGTCCTTGGGGAACACTGTTCTGCATTTTCTCAATGCAACCCCGCTCAAACACACCTGCCTTTGATGACTGTCATTGTCAGGGTTCTACAGAGCCTGATGATGAATCAGGTGTGCATAAGCAGGGCAACATGGAAAACATGCAGGACAGTGTGCCCTGAGGACCAGGGTTGGGAAACAGTGGTGTAAGGGACGCCAGGACAAGGACAAAGGCTGAAGAGTTTTGCAGAGCAACACTGCAGCACAACACTTCCAACCATGATTCAGATCCAGAGACGTAGGCTCAGTAAAACTACATCAGAAATAGCAGCGTTCATATTGAGTGAGATTCGCGCATAAGGGGCCTCCGGTTTCAGTGTGAATTCAATGTGGAGTTATGACCGGAGGTCCTGCGGCGCTTTTTGAGCGTTGGCCGAGGTGCGCTACGGCGATGCAATGACTTACAATATCTGAACGTTGGTAAAGAAGACACGTCGCGTCAACCAATCACCTCAGCTTTAACTCGTGGTGTGTTGATGATGTAATCAGCAGGGGGGTATTCCAGGAAGCATGTTTAGCCTGACTTTAACCCTGAACTCTGGCTGAAATCCGCCTGAACTTGCTCACTCTGGGTATGTCGGTTCCAAAAGACCGGATATGAGTTAGTGTAATTACGCTCGACTTGGTAACCCTGGGTTAACGCACGTGCACGACAGGTTTCTGGAGTCACCATGGAAACGCGTGGAAAAAAAAGTGAGCGCTTTACTTCAGTGAGACGGAGTCTGAGATTTTAATGTCGGCGTATGAAGATTATAAGACCATCAAAAAAGTAACACGGCTGCATCATCAGCAAAAGAAAGAGTTGCTGCGTGTAGTAGAAGAACAGACAAAGTAAACGCACAAGTTTCTGATCTTATTTCCATTTTCATTGTGACGCATATTTATATAAATTATCCAACTTAAATGAATTACTTCTATTGGTAACAAGTAATTGAGTTAAATTTATTCAACCTAATTTCTTACGTCTATAAAACTCAATTAGTGTTTATACAACTTAAATTTACATATTTATCTAACTAAATGTCATATTACTCCAATTCAATTAATATCTTTTCCATCTTAATTTATTGTATTTCTTTAACTCTCATATGTCTAAGTTTGAGCCAGCAGATATATTCATTTTCATAACAATAAAAATAATGAAATAATATGCCATTTGTACATAAATTCATTTAGGAATGTTCTGACATTGTCACTACACAGATGAACTATAGAACAGTAGGGCTGCTGTATAAACTCATCCTCCTCTTCCTCCCTCTCACTCATGGTTCAGAGACTTTAGCATAGTAGGACAAAATATCTCGGTAAAACACAGTAAAACAACTAAACAACTAAACTCATTTGGTCAAAAACCTACACTTAAACCCAAATCCATCCAGACAGGCAAAGGGAATGATATCCCACAATCCCTTGTGGTGCCGATCTAACAGCAGCACCAAAGTCACACCTACTAAATTGAATTACTTTGAATGAAAGTAAAATAACTGTCTGATAACTACGTGTTATTTTTAAACCGACTTACAAAAAAATGATTTTTAATTATCTTAACTGAAGCAAATAATGAAGTTAGATCAAAGTCAAAAGTTTCTCTTTAAACATCCATATATGGTCTTATCAGCCTCTCACGGTGGAAAAAGTATTATCTGAGCTTCTTCATCCACTAAATCATCTTCAAATGGACACGCCATGCTGCTGCACCTCTCTGAAAACAAACTAACCTTCAACTAAACCTGCTCCGGACCAGGTTATGTTCAGAGCATGAGTTGCTATGGCAACTGGACCTACCCTGAAACATACCTCCATTTCTGGAACTGAAAGCTGAGGTTATCCACTTCCTTAGCCTCAAACTTACCGTGGGAGCTAGCAGAACCTGCTTTCTGGAATACCCCCCTGGTGGAGTCCCATACCAACTTGGAAGAGAAGCGGATCGTTTTCCTGACTTTTATGATATTTTGCTTATTTGAATCAATATAACAATAAAAATGTCCCTCTAATTTAGTTTCTTCCCCCCTCAGACTGATGCAGGAGAGCAAGAATTTAAACTGGACCACAGAGACACAGACAGTAGCGCTGAAAGCGCCGTCATTCAGCTGCAGCCCCTCCAGTAGACGGTGAAGCTCATGGTATGGGAGAATCTCTGGATGATGTCATGAACCCAGACGTGGAGACGGGATCACTGATGCTTTAGTAGAGCTCTTCAGAATGAATAAACCTGCTCTCCCAACATCACCTGTGTCTGTCAAGGACGATGAGCCTATAAACTTTGGACAGTAGCTCCTCCCACACACAGCACGAGCGTCAAGCTTATGAAGACATTTTTCTGGACGAACATGGAGCCGTGAAATTGTTGCGTACTAAAACAGACGCCAATTTGATGCGTGAATCCCGTGGGCTTTGAACGCAACATTAGAGATTTTCATCATGTCAGAAGTGCTGTGCTCTAAAGATGCATTAAACAGGTAAACTAGTCTGTGTTCATGGAAGAGGAGGTCTTGCCAGATCTGGTCTTGGGCAGTCCCGGTGCATTCTGTATGTAATCTGGAGTGGCGATGGCTCCAATCTTTTCCCTCACTGCAAGAACAACACACAAACACAAGATGCTCACTGAAGCTGGCACGTTCATGTCCATGTAGAGTTTTATATGAAACGCTCTGGAGGTGGTTTAGAGCAGCAGTCCCCAACCCGGGCCGTGGACCAGTACCGGTCTGTGGGTCATTTGGTACCGGGCCGCACAGAAAGAATACATAACTTACATTACTTCAGTTTTATTTATTTTGGAATCTGAAAGATGTTTTATTTTGAAAAATTGTCCGATTCTCTGTTCCATCCGTCTATGTCACCATTAACGCAGGTCAAGGTGCTCGTCTTGGTCAAGTGATAGGATACCGCTAAAATAAAACCCAGGAACTAGCTAAATGAGTAAAAAACAAACGTCTTTGGAAAGTTTCTTTGACGAGGGGAGAAGGCCCAGCCAGGAGACAGAAGAGGAGCCTTCCACTTCAAAAAAAGAAAGCTACATTTAATGGACAGTACTTTTTTTTTTGCACCATCAGTGTGGGAAGGGGGGAGGAGGATGACAGCTGTGCCATGTACAAACAATGACATGCCTTTCAAAATAAAAGCACAGGGTTCGTCTTGTCGCGTCTCTGTTCCTCCTTCATGGCAGTATTACTACAATAATCATCCGGTCCGTGGTGCTAAACAGGTTGGGGACCACTGGTTTAGAGAAAGAAACTGTCAACCAGCAGCTGTTGAACTACACGTATGCAGATGGATGAGCTTCTACCATTTGAAGGTTAGGGTTCTGGAGCTTTGCTCATTTTCACATCTTCTGCAATCTATCAAGAGTTTATGACGACCATGAAAAACCCATTTTGGTGACGCGCTCTGGGATGAGAAGTTCTTCTGAGGAACTTCAAAGGTTTAATCTTGATGTCCAATCAGAACCCAGCATACCTGTAATGTCTACAGTTAGATCTTGTTCTGTGACTTTTGACAACATGATTCTTGGGATGAAGAAGTTCAGTGGCTGAGCTCCTGTTCTAATGAGGGGCTCCTCCACAAAACTGAAGCGCTTCAGACTGACCTTGTTTCTTGAGTTCTGCCTCCAGCATCTGGCTGTAGGCAACTCCATCCTTTAGCGTGACGAAGCAGTAGAGGCTCTCTCCTTTGATGGGGTGCGGTCTACCAACCACAGCAGCTTCTGCCACAGCCCGGTGCTCTACCAAAGCAGACTCCACCTCTGCTGTGCTCAGCAGGTGACCTGGTCAGAAGAAAAGTCTAAAACTACTGTGGTCTTTTACCGTTAAGCTTCTGTAAAACACCTGCTGATCCACAACAATGCAGTCGGAGTCCTAGTGAGACTGCAGGAGCAGATCCGGTTTCACCCGTCATTAGCCTTTGCTAATGGTGGAAATCCAGGCTATCGCCATAGTCAGTGTTTGTTGTTTGGGACCATCTATGTTATTGTCTTAATGTTCAGGCTAATGAATGAAAATGTTTCTTATTAGTAACATCAAAGGAAACTTAAATGCATTTCACTCAAATTCAGACCAAACAGGAAAAGCACTCATGTAAAGAGCAATATCCTTAACTTTTTGTGAGATTTGTAGTTTTGTTCAGAAAATACTTTTCTTAACTTTATTTTACATTAATATCTAAGAAATACTTGCATTGAAAATGTCCCATCTGCAGCATCCCTAAAGCTCAGTAGAATATCTTTTCTTTGTGTTAATGAAAACAAAACCAAGAAACAACAATATTTTAAAAAATGTGTGATGAAGGTAAACCACTACATTTATGTAAAACACGCCAAAAACATTTACCAAACTATCAAGAGTTTGTTTTCAACCAACGACATAGAAACACTTCTCTGTACTTTTGGTGAAAGCCTTCCCTCCCATCAGTTTACAGCCGTGGTCTCCAGCCCTGATGCTCAGGCAGGGACCCCACACCTTCATTCTCATTCAATGGAAGACTTTTTAAGACCTTGCATATGAGAAGTGAAGACCAATTTCTCTGCCTAATTCCCAGCCTTATGGAGGAAAAAAAAATGAAATCCTTGAATTTCAGAACAATTAGCTGTCAGTAACAGAGTAACGTAATAAATTACATTCACACATTTTGGTGCAGTGAAACCAAAGGAAAAAAATCAATCAATCAATCAAATGTGTGTAAACAGTTGGATGTGTCATTGTCTCTTAGTTACATGAAATAAAACAGATGCTAATAAAAAAAACAGTGACTGATGCATGTGTGCTAATGTAGAGTTGGGGATTGGTCAAAGTTAGAGGAAGAAAGCAGAAATATGGTTGTGGATGAATTCATGGTTCATTCATTCAGATATTCAGATTATTTCCAATGTGTTAAAAAAAACAAAGACAATAACATTTCTGTTAAGTTCAAGGTTTGTCCTGAAGATTATTATTTTTGGCCCACAGAAACAAAGAGAAAGTGTCAGCCGCTACCTTCATTCTCTGTCTCTTAAACCCTCCAATCAAGTCAGAAATCTAGGGGTAATCATGGACTCTGACCTGAACTTTAACAGCCATATCAAGTCAGTAACATCAGCTGCATTTTACCATCTGAAAAACATTGCCAAAATCAAAAACATAATGTCAAAGCCAGACCTGGAGATACTTATTCATGCATTTGTCTCCAGTAGGTTAGACTACTGTAACGGCCTGCTCACCGGCCTCTCCAAACCAGCTGTAAAACAGCTTCAGTGCATCCAGAATGCTGCTGCTGGAGTCCTGACCAAAACCAGGAAGTATGATCACATTAGTCCTGTCCTCAGGTCTCTGCACTGGCTCCCTGTACCTCAAAGAATAGACTTCAAAGCAGCTCTGCTTGTGTACAAGTCTCTCCATGGCCACGCACCAAAGTACATCTCTGACATGTTAGTACCATATGAACCATCTGGTACTCTGAGGACCTCAGGGTCCGGCCTCCTGTTGATTCCCAGAGTCAGAACTAAACAAGGGGAATCAGCGTTTCAATATTCTGCAGCTAAAATCTGGAACAGCCTCCCTGAAGTCGTAAGACAGGCCTCTTCTGTGTTCATGTTCAAATCTAGACTGAAAACATTTCTGTTTAGCCGTGTATATGACTGAAAGGTCCTATCTGCACTTTTCTGTCCTTTCCTTCCTTTATTTTTTAAATCAATTTTCTAATTTTATCTTTTCCTTTAAAGTAAATTTTAAGTTGATTATTTCTATGATGTATTGTGGTTTGAATGCATTTTTCTGTTTTGTGAAGCACCTTGAATTACTTTGTATACGAATTGTGCTACACAAATACACTTGCCTTGCCTTGAAGATGAACTGCTTTCCACTGCCCTAGTGTCCATGAGCAACCTTCTACACACCATGTGGTCTACTATACAACATACATTTTCTCATGGTCATGTGGTAAAATAATGAGACGGTGCTAAAAAACCTGATTGTTCTTGTGTAGCCTCCATGTATTTGTTTTGTGGTCATCTCGTTTGTGTTAGCTTTATTCCACTGAGAGTTTTTATGTGAGTGGAAAAAATAAAATAATGAGGAGTGAACTACTATTAAAATTGGAGAAAAAGTAAAATCATTTAATTACCATTTCATCTATAGTAAATAAAGTAATCCATTAGTCTTTAGAAGTAATTTACCAAACACTGATTCTTGTTTACTTGTTTGTTTAGACATATTTCATTTACACTTGATTATCTTGAAGAAATCCAAGAACCTGGAAAACTTCCCCTGCTCAGTCCAGGTATTTCTCTCTGAGTCACACTGGTTGATGTTTTGGATAAAGATGTTCTGGATCCATTCTAGGTCAGTAAATCGGATCCAATTGGATCGTTTAAATAGAACAAATATAGACTAGCAAAGGCATCGGCGACCACAAATTATGACATGAATCGTTACAGCACTAATGTACAGCACAGATCAACGTGGTTGAGAATAAATCTGGACCATAAAAATTTAGACAGGGCTTTGTGCATTAAAGAATGTGCTTTACTCGCATGATTGTGGTTAAAAATATAAAACTTTAGACAGAAATGTCATACGGAAAGTTTTTAACGGGACAATTATCACCAACACCAAGGAATCCACATTTAAGACTTTTAAATGCTTTTTAAGGCCTTATTTCCTAATTTCTCTAATTCAAGGCTTTTAAGACTTTTTGAGATGCAGCGGGAAACCTGTCGGGACTGAAAATCACAGACTTCTGTTTCACATGTTCAATTATAACCTCCACATTACTGAAAACTGTTCAAAGAAATGAAAGCAGATACCTGAAGGGCATCGCTCTTACCGGAGACGTTCAGCATGTCATCGATCCTCCCTGTTATCCAGTAGTAGCCGTCTTTGTCTCTACGGCAACCTAAGGAACAAAATGTCATAAAGTATGAGGAGTGGGTCCCACACCTAACACAAGAACCCACCTTCCATTACTAAACACGGCACTAGAACGTTGCAGTACCTTACAACACAGTGGGAACAGGTTCCAAAAGGCCCAATTAACAGATCTCCCCCATGTTAAAAAGCCTGATGTACCAGCATAACGAAATATGGACCTCCAATTGATGTTGGTTTATTTCCTGTTGGGTGTGTGTGTTTGGGGGGTGATTAGTCATTTTGGTGTTATTACAGGCCAGATGGTTATTTCTTTGACTGTGGTTGGACCCAACAGAATATCAAATGTACTTTATTCAACCCATTGACTGCAAATGAGAACTGGACTAAACGACCCCCCCCTCCCTTTCTCTCTCTCTCAAGTCCCAAACAGGAAGTACCCACCGTACCAAGTACCAAGAAGCTGGATGGCTCCGTTGGCTGTGTGTGTAGGACTGCTGCGCAAGAAACAAGGGTTCAATTCCCAGGATGCGCAATGAGTTTCATGTACAAATGTCCATATCACCATAGCAGAAGTCCTTTTCTATGGATGACGTCATCCTCACTCGGACCAGTTCTCATATACAGTCAATGGTCTTGACCCTTTGCCATTTTCAGAACATTGTGAAGGTGGGCGGGGTGAACTTTAGGTTTTAGCAGATTCAAACGGGTGAATTTAACATGCCTGGACTAACAGCACCTATGAATGCTGAGCTCTGATGAAACCATCAGACACGTCGACCGCAGTCACCAACTTAGACAAAGAACTCCCAATGACACTTCAGAAGGTCAAAGTCCTGCCCAGTTTAGTTGACAACAACACAAGATCATTAAGAACCTTCACAAACAGCTCAATGATTCCTTTCCTTTGATGTTTCTGTTTTCTTTTCTGCTGAGGACACTGACAATGATCTGAAATTATGAATACAGGTACATTTCAGTAATAAATCATTAAAAAACGATTTAAACGAGAGCTTTACATCCTGTGTCCATCAAGCTTCCATAGGGGTGTGATGATAACCGCATCACAGCACTTTTTTTTTTCCCAAAAGTTCTGCATAAGGTGCGTGATTGTAGCTATAATAAACACATTAAACGCTGATAATTGACTTTTTCTGCTAGTCCTGTGTTCAGACTTTCCTTCTTTCTTTCAGACTGTACTCTCCCACCGCGCCTGCACGTGGCGCGCTCCCTTCACTCACACACACAGGCGCGCAGTGGCGGTTCTAGCCTGAATTACTCAGCAACGCCATCCGGGGGTCTCATCCTACGGACCTGTAGATCTTTCTGTGTCTAACTGCTGGGTTTCCTGTGTCAGAGACAGTCGCAAAGCTTCCCCTTTCAAACAGTGTTTTTATTGAAGTATGATGCTGTCTTCATTTTTGAGTGTCTTCGGTCTTGGCACTCACCATCTCCAGTCACATAGTATCCTGGAAACTTCTTGAAATAGATGCTTTCAAAGCGCTGGTGGTTTCCATAGACTGTCCTCATGACTCCCGGCCACGGCTGCTTGAACACCTGTGCAGCGGCAGAAGCACCAAGGCTGTTCGTCAAAACGTGCAAAGAATTCCAGAATGAACTGAGCATGATGAACCGCTTTGCTGACCAGGTAACCCTCACTCGGACCTTCCAGCTCCTCTCCAGACTCGTTTAAGATGGCCGGCACCACTCCAAAAAATGGGAACGTCTGAAAGTTTTCCCCATTTTTAATACAAGAAACTTTGATTAAATACAGATATCAACGTCTTGAAGGGTCTATCTATCTATCTATCTATCTATCTATCTATCAATCTATCTATCTACATATAAAGGAAGTAACTTCAATTAAAGAAGGACGTATCCGATTTCAGTGTTAGTACTCACAGCAGATCCAGGTTTCATGGGTGTGGCTGCTGGTAGAGGCGTCAACACGTGTCCTCCCTAAAACACAGAGAGGTTTCAGACAGACAGAGCTTCTGAGCTACGTCAGCTTACAGATACAATGAACCACACGTTTTACAGACTACGTCAGATGCTTCCTCTGATCTACAGAGAAGAGACGCCCATTGGTGGTCAAGTGTGGCAGCTGAGTGAGGCTTTTGGAACAATTCTGGATGCAGTAAGAATAACTAACAGTTTCCGTCTGCCAGAAGGTGTCCACGATGGGACATCTCTTCTCTCCCACGACGTTGTAGTACCAATGCCAGGCCTCGGGGTTGATGGGTTCTCCCACTGTCCCCAGAACCTTCAGAGACTCCCGCTTGAACCTGCAAGGTGGAAAGAAACGGAATATTTAGATTTAGAGATCCCGCAAAACCGTTTAGAGTTGCAAAATGAAAACAGAGAACAAGGAAAACTAAAGTTTGCTCTCTATTTTTGTCAATGAAGTGGCCAAACCTGTAAAATCTGCCTCCAGCATCTTTAAGACTCTCCTGCATTTGTCTGATGTCACTGTATGAGTGTGAATGAAAGAAACCACACTCACTTCTGCACTGGTTCACTGCCAAACTTCATCAGCAGCCTGATGGCTGTGGGAGCCGTGTAGAACTTGGTCACATGATACTTGTCTACGATCTCCCACATTCGGCTCACGTCCGGGTAGGTAGGTAAACCCTCAAACTGAAACACAAGCAGTTCATGAAGAAGGATGGACTGTAATCCAGAATAGAGACCAAAGGTTGATCCTAATCCCCCCCAAAAAAGCTGCAGGTACAAAGACACTTTTGCAGTACTGTGCTGGAGGCAGATGTGACCAAACCTCAGCATCAGCTGCCAGACAGACTCCACTGTATGGAGTCTAGAGGAGTTCTCGCTCTATGAATTTGAATTTTGCTGCAGACAGGAGCTGGCGGCTAAAAACAAACACCGCGGGATTACGGAGGTCGCCTTGCGACATGATGGAGAAGATGTCAATAAATGATGTAGAAAAGAACCTTAAATGAGGTATTTACAGCAGCGGTCCAACCCCCGGGCTGTGGACCTGTACCAGAACGTGGGTCATTTGGAACCGGGCCGCACAGAAAAAATAAAATAACTTACATTACTTCTGTTTTATTTATTTCAGAATCTGAAAGATGTTTTATTTTGAAAAATTGCCCGTTTCTCTGTTTACATCCGTCTATGTCAGTCCTGACACAGGCCAATTCGCTCGTCTAGGTCAGGTGATAGAATACCGCTAAAATAAAACCCAGGAACTAGCTAAATGAATAAAAAACAAACGTCTGGAAAGTTTCTTTGCTAAAGGGGAAAAGGCCCAGCCAGGAGACAGAAGAGGAGCCTTCCACTTCCAAAAATAGAAAGCTACATTTAATAGACAGTATCAGGAGTCCTACTTAAAATACGGATTTATCCCAACGGGAGATTCCCTCTAACCATTCAGCATTGTGGTGAGTTGGATTTCCATGCATTTATTTTGAAGGCATGATTAAACGTTATCATAGCTATTAGCGACCAGAGTGTTGCCGGCAGAGGACGTTGCTCATGTCATAATTCGTGTTTATGTTTAGAAAATACCACAGTTTCCATGCAGGTCATATCATCTCATTTTGTTGTATTCTAGTGTGGGTCACGTGCACGTTTGGTCTGCTGTCAGAGTTCCACAGGCTGAGGAACTCAGCTCAAATAGAGTTGATCACGGGTGTTTCTTTTTGCCTACAGGTCCTTTCATCTGGCAGTTCTGTTGTTTCATCCTTAGTTATTTCTTCCTGTTGTGTTCACTTCTTTTTAGCACCATGAGTGTTGGACGGGGAGAGGATGACGACACCTGTGCGACGTACAATGTTTAGCGTGTCAAAATAAAAGCGCAGCGTACGTCTTATCACGTGTCTCTGCCTCTATTGCAGCGCTGCTGCAGTGTGTGTCCGTCACATATAACATACCGGTCTGGGAGACTTTAGCCAGACATCAAACCGGTCCGTGGCGCAATAAAGGTTGGGGACCGTTGATTTACAGCACAGAAGCTAAGCGAGGAAAGTCTGACGTTTGGAGAAGTTTCTCAATTGTTTTTTTTTTTTAAACATGCAGGCCAGGGAAATGAAACAAAGAACCCCATGAATCTCTTAATAATATCAATACAAATACGTGGGTTTTTTTCCTGCGGGACATGAGAAGACACAAAATCAGTGCATCTCTATTACTGTGCGGGAATAAATTCTCAGAGTTTTGCGGGTGCGGGTGGGAGTGGACATACATATTGCGGGTGCGGGTGGGAGTGGAACGCATACGTTGCGGGAGCGGGCGGTAATGGTCAGAAATTCGGGAGCGGGATGAAGAAAACAGTCCCACGCAGGGCTCTAGTCCACAGCACCACATCAATCCTGGAATCTTTGCCATTTCTTCTTCACAACTGTCCTTTCATTATAGTTCAGATTTACCTGGTTTAGGTTTTTGTTTAGATTCAGACTTTCTGTGAAAAACTGAAAGTAATCCATTTAAAAGGATGAATTACTAAACATTTTTATTTTAAAGATTTTAGATTCTTTTAAATTGTCAGCACCTGAAAGTGTTTTTAAACACAAAACCAACTCTGTAAAGCTGTCTCTCCTTTACCAGCACTCACCAGGACACTGGTGGCTCCATTGGCAAGAGGGCCGTAAGTGATGTAGGAGTGTCCGGTGATCCAGCCGATGTCTGCGGTGCACCAGTACACGTCGTCCGGCTGGTGGTCAAACACCAGCTTGAAGGTGGTGGCGGTGTAGAGCATGTAGCCACTGACTGTGTGCACAACGCCCTGAATCGAGAAGACAGAAAAGCAGTGAGACACGCCATCCACTGCTAATAGGAGAAGATCCACTGAGACCTTTGACCTTTTGAGTTAATCCTAGATCTCTTTTTTTCCAAGAAATATCCATCTCTGTGTTCTATTGTTCTGGTGAACAACAGGTGCTTAGGTCAGCACAACAGAACGTCCAAGCTATTTGACCATAACTCCTTTTATAGATGTCCATTATCACTTCTTCGTGAACACATAACAACCAATCAGAATTGAGTATTCACCCAGACCATGGCATAACATGTTGACTATGGAGCATGGCCTTGAACCGTTCCAGAGGAAACAGACTCAAGGTGGAGTGGGTTTTCTCTGTTTTTAGGTCAAAACAAACACATTTGGGTAGATCTGTTTGGCCTCCGGTTCACAGACAGATTATCCAAAGAGTTTGAATAGAAGTTCCGAGTTTGGAAAAACTCACTGGAAAGTCAGCTTTACTGTGTCAAGTGATGGGACAGCTAGGAAACTGGAAATGTTTTGAATGTTTTAAATGTGTCGGCTTCATTATTGTAGGAAAGCCCTTCAGCAAAAAGCAGCAGAACTTCTAAACGTGTGGAGAAGCTTTCACCTTGGGCTTGCCTGTGGAACCGCTCGTGTACAGAATGAAGAGAGGGTCTTCAGAGTTGCACCACTCGGGTTCACACTCGTCTGAGGCCTCACTGATGAGAGCATGCCAGCACAAGTCCACTTCCGGGTTCCACGGGACCTGACGGATGAGAAGACAGGCGCATCAAGCCACACGACTGAAACTACCAACCGGGGTTGCATTACAAAGTATTGAGGGAACCTTTATGTTTGAATAAATCCATATTTTCTGCTTCATTATACAAATACATTCTTTAAAAATGAAACAATTAGATTTCCTGGTTTCTTTTTCTTTGTTCTGTCTCTCACAGCTGAAGTGTTTCTATGATAAACATTACAGACCAAAGTCATCTTACAAATGATTCAACTTGCAGAATCTGAAACTGACTAAAACGTTTTACTCCGCTGTATAACGTGAATCTGGTTCCATCTTACACGAAGAATTCAGAGTTAGAAAGCAGCTCAACACCTGATGTACAATGAGCATCATTCACAGAGAAGCACATCTATCACAACATCATAGTTTATCGACTGCCAACTCCAGGCCTTGTTGCCAGCGTTCTGCTGGTTTTCAAATATCACTGCTCTCCTTGATGCTGATGCCCAGGATCAGGTGTATTTTGCCAAAAAGCAGCAGTGAGAGTTGGCGTTAGCTGGAAAACCAGCAGGAAGGTTTCAGACGTTGAAGGAGGGGACTACAGATGTTTACAGAGTGATAAGCAACATTTGAAACCCTTAAAGTTCCACTCCGATCATCTTTTTTGATCCATCATAAAAGCATTCGCCGTGGTCTTTTAATAATGATTATACTTTTATAGCCAAAAAAAAAAAAGAGCGGCGGGAGTTCATTAGAAATGTACCTCTGAGTTGTGAGCAGGACTGATGCTGCACGGTGCAACCCCTGCACCCCCCACCTGTCACCCACATGCAGAGGTCTCTGTTTACGCTCGCTGTTGCTGGCTTACAGCCCCTCCCACCCTAACATTAGCGGTGCAACAAAAATAGCAGCAATATTGTAGCAATCCAGCCGTACAGTTCTGATCCAGATTCCAGCTCAGACCAGGAAAACAAAGACCTTCATGGATCCATTTGTCTGCAGGTGGATCATCAGGATGGAGCAGAGCAGGGAGCTTGTGGCCCCGCCCAGCGTACTTTCTACGTCACAAATATGATCTTTTTCAAACAGCATTTTTTCATCTGCTCCTGATTCACAAAGATCCGAATAAAGAAATCCAAATTTTTCAGCTGACTTTTCTTTGTAAAAGGTCTCCATCATCAGAAAAATGCTGCAAGAACATGTTAAAAACACCAAAACACCTAAGTCGTTTTGATCGGAGTGGACCTTTAAGCGCTTGATTCAAAATGTGAATTTTGTTTTTAAAGCTGAAGCGCAGAAAAAAAAGTGTTAGAAGTTTGTTAGCACAGGGTTTAGCGTAAAACTATGTCAACTACATGATAGAGAAAACAAGCAACGCAATAGTCCTTGTTTTTCATCTAACTTCAACGGTAGAACCGTAAAAACAAACAGTTGTGACTGTGAGGGTTGGCGAAGCGGCTCCTGCTCTATCAAAGACGTCCAGTCTGCTGTCAGCTTCTAACTGACAGACCAACATGAACAGAATCCCAAGACCATGATCAGTTTTTCACAAATCCAACATCAAATTCACCCAACAAAACCTGCAATTCTGGAAAAACAGACACTTTGCAATTGTGAGATCAAGTCTCAGCTCAGAGCAAGACATGTCTGAATCACATCAGTCCTTAAAGTCTCATCTGCTCTGTTCTTCCTCTGCTTCCCTGCATTGATCTCCAGAACATCTGCATGACGTGTTCCTCTGATGGATTCATTCCTGATCCGTCCCGGTCCCAAAGAGAACCTCAGCATCTTCATCTTCATCTCTGCTGCCTCCAGCTCTGCCTCCTGTCTCTGCATCAGAGTCTAAACCAACAACATGGCTGCTCTCACCACAGTCCTCTTCACCTTTCCTTTCATTCTGGATGAATGTCTTTAGTGACACGTCACACCTGAACCCTTCCTCCACCCGTTCTAACATGTCTGCAGACACTTAAAACTACCTTAAAACTGACCGTAAAGACTAAAAGTCCTTCACCTTCTCCACCTCTGCTCTCTGTATCCTCACTGTCCCACTTCAGTTCCTCTCAAGTGTAACATATTGATATTAAATTACAACAGTTATTGGATTATCTAGAGAAATGCAGATCTGGCTGTTCTAACTCCCAAAGGCCTGCTGTAGAGGTCTGCTGTTGACTGCAGTTGTTTGCATTTACAGGACAATGTCACCCCCTACATGTCTATGTGAGAGCTGGAGGGTCTAAACAAGTGGATAGAACGTTAAAGGTGTGTTCAACTGGTCCATCAATGGACCCTGGACACATCTCAGCTGGCCTTAGTATCAGAATACTCCTGCCCTCCTTGATCCAAACCAAGAGAAACATATCATGGAAGAAATGGAAGTGAAATCTACTCTTAAAAGAACGTCAACTAAAGTGGAATCGAACTGACAAACACTGGAAGCCTTTTGGTCTCATTCAGACCTTCACATTGAGTTCGTGGTTCAGCTGGGAGCTTCATATTTTCAACGAGCAACTCTGCATCAAACATCCGAGACAATAAACCAAGAACAGGATGTTCACCACACACGACCACGGCCAAAGCTAGCTTTCAGCTAAGATCTGAGGGGCTCCAGAAAAGGCATGTTCAGCAGTGAAAACAGGGTTTATGGGTGACATGAAAACAAAGACAGCATTAGAAAAGCTGTTGGGCGGGGTTGTGATAGAGGGTGTTTATGAAAATACCTGAGGAACAGGGCGCACTTTCTTTCCCTTCCCTTTCTGTTTATCCTGCTGGATGGGATGGAAGGTAAGAGAGGAGAAAATAAGTTAATGAGAGGGAGTGTTAACCAACACAAAAACCATGAGCAATAAACAAAAAGATACAGACATTCGTCATAACATTTAACAGAAACATTTAAGAAGCTGATGAAAACAGCAAATGAAAATCTGTAGCGGTGGTGTAAACATCCACAAACACATCAGTGCTTCTCCTTCTGGTCCAGGAGCTTCTGCTACGTTTCCTTACAGATGCAGCCATCTTTCTTATCGGCCATTTTCAGTCTTTAAACCCATACCAAAGAGATTCCACAGCTTTGTGAAGGACACCATCGACACCAGTTTAGTTCTTAACAAGGTCTTTTACACCGATTCACACCACGATGAAATCCATACTAAACCATACTAACTCACAGCCCAGGAGGACAACCGCAACCAAGGTAAGGTGCTTTAGACAAACGTGACCAACAGAGAGATTATAAATGTGGTCCACAGAGATCTGTAAGTTCAGCTTTAAGGTGTTGTGTCCGTTTTTATTTTGGGTGTACAGTACAAACTCACATGTGAACAACACCGTTGATAACCCTCTAGAAAACACATACTAGCCAAATCTGAAACTGAAGTAACTTAAAGCTGATCCAGGTTAATGGTAGGATCATCTCTTTAACGTCTGCAGTAAGCTTCCAGGAAAGCTTTAAAGTTTACAGATGTACTAAAAGCCATGGATCACAAAAAAGGACAGAGCAGTCTCCAGAGATTAGAAAGAAAATCATTGACAAGCATGGTAAGCCTTAGTCAAACCCGTACAAACCTTTACAGGACACGCAGGTGGCCCACACAAAGTCTCAGGCTCGTATACAGCTGGGTGAGCCGTGGAGTGAAAATGTTCATGCACACTTTTGCTATGGGTATGCCATAGCAGAACGCCCCAAATCCCTCCACACTGCACAAAGAGGCTGTTAGAGCTGTTCACATGATAAGTGTGCATTCCTTGCTGCAGCCTGACTGTTAGAAATGAGGAAATCAGACAAAGTGTAGTTTGTGTGGACACCCTACGGGCAGTTACACATCATCCGTATACCTCCTGTGTGCAGCATTTGTGCATGATCAGTAAAGACTCAGTACTCGTACGTTGCTAATGACAAGAGTGAGGTGTAACGGCGCCGTACGACAGCATGACCCGTACATCATGAGTGCGTTCAACTAAAATCCTTGTTACAAATACTTCATGACACACTTAACACACGCACAACACTGGTTCCTTTCATCTGTCTGACATTCATTGAGAAGGCCATACGAGCCTCAAAGGAACTGCAAGACACAACAGCACTCCTCTTAAGATGCAGCTGCTCCTCTCTACCACCCTCAATGGGCCCGGACAACCCAAAAACCGGCTGCACCTGTATAGATGCAAGTGACCAAGGCTTTAACGGTAAAGAGTCCAAAAGAACCGCCAAAGACACAAAATGGTGACTTAAAGTTGAAAGGACTTCAGACTAAGGAGGTCTCCATTCTAGATGGTATACCAGAATGCACACAGACACGCTGGAGGGCTTCCTGGACAAAGTCCTTTGGACAAACAAAACTAAATGGACATTTCTGATTCTGACAGCTTTATATTCACATCAACCGTAAAGTCCAGTCTGAGGTTCAAGTCACGAGTCTTTAGACAGGATTGTGGCACCAAAGCCCCAACAATGCCTAAGGGCGAAACTCTAAACTGTTCTGAAGAGGGCTTCAAAGAGATGAGGTTTAAATCCTATTAAATGTCTGTTGGAGTAGCTGAGGGACACCATCTGGACCCTCGAGCGGTGGACCAAACCCCCCCTCAGAGCGGCAGCAGTCTCATTGACAGAAACCACTGGAGTAAAGAGAAGGAAAGGTTGGGCTGTGAAATATAAAGCAGGAAAGTCCTTGTTTCTGTCTATGCCTCTTTCACCGGTTTGTCCTCTGAACATCAACATCTGGTTATCATCGATTGATTTTCAGTCAATACTACAATCATTGCCATCAGTTTTGTGGTATTTCAGTGACCAGAGTGGGAATTTGTTTTTAGGAACAAAAAGAGTTGCACCAATTTTGTCCACGTCTCAAAAAGATAGTGCAGTTCATATCTCCCAGGTCAGAAATGTTGTTTGCAATGTTGCCATTTGCATTTCACCCTCATTCTTAAGCGTTGGTGCATGATCACTGCATGATCAATTATTTTTAGAAAATATAAAAGTTGTGTTGTTAGAAAACCAAAGATGAATGTCTGCAATGACAACCCTGCAGCTCTGAGGACTCAGAGACCGAAGCAAACCAAACTTTTCATTATGGACGACTGAGGGAAGTCTCTTCCCCTCTTTACCTGAAGATCTGGACAGGATCGCTTAGCAGGAGGAGAATGAGAACCCAATGACTCCTCAGGCTCTTTGGATAAATGCTTAAGCACTATACATGTCTTGACTGGAAAGCCTCTGCAAAGACAAAACAAGATGGTCTTGATGAACCCAAAGAGGACGACACACTGTCAGCATGTGTGAGTCTGTGTGCACACGACAACTTACTTGTCCCTGCATTTCTGCAGTGCTTCATCAGCTAAGTGCTTCAAGTTGATCAGCTTGTCTCCTCGATAGAAGCCATCTGAAAAAATCAGAATCAAGACTCAAGATTTGTTGCAATAAGTACAGATTCAGTAAGAAATAAACACAGTGAAGAAATGTTTCTTTTGGTCAGAAAAACAGACTAAAGCTGACTGTCACTAGACCTTACGACAACCAAACATTACTTTAAGAGACAAAAAACCCTAAACCTGATAATCCCAATGTCTTCATATTGCATCATTTCACTCCACCTTTCATGAGATAAGATGATTTTAACATTTTACTGAGAAACAAAACAAAATAAGTCACACATTACAACTACTGGCTCAAACAAAACGGCTATGTAAACTCTGAAAACGATTAGAACACTGGGCAGCAAGGTGACTCAAAGGGTTGGTCTTTGATTCTGTGGATTAGGTGAAAACAGGTGTCTATAAAGAGTCCAGTCAATGCCTCCATGAATCACTTCAGAGACGCTGCATGAATGAAAGACATGAGTGTTTGAATGGCCTGATTAACTCGGACATTTTAATCCACTCTAATCCATCAGAGAAGACATGGATGACTAGCAGCCACTCAGCTAATCATATTCACAAGCTTTCAAAGGGGGTGGGGCTATAGGGTGCTGGATCCCGTCGGGACAATAATCATTTCCCTAGTTTGTACACAACAACAGATTTTCCCTGAAAGGACTGTTCTCTGAAAAGAGGAGACGACTGTCCACCGACAGAGGAGACGACGACTGTCCACCGACAGAGGAGACGACGACTGTCCACCGACAGAGGAGACGACGACTGTCCACCGACAGAGGAGACGACGACTGTCCACCGACAGAGGAGACGACGACTGTCCACCGACAGAGGAGACGACGACTGTCCACCGACAGAGGAGACGACGACTGTCCACCGACAGAGGAGACGACGAATGTCCACCGACAGAGGAGACGACGACTGTCCACTGACAGAGGAGACGACGACTGTCCACTGACAGAGGAGACGACGAATGTCCACTGACAGAGGAGACGACGAATGTCCACTGACAGAGGAGACGACGACTGTCCACTGACAGAGGAGACGACGACTGTCCACTGACAGAGGAGACGACGACTGTCCACTGACAGAGGAGACGACGACTGTCCACTGACAGAGGAGACGACGACTGTCCACCGACAGAGGAGACGACGACTGTCCACCGACAGAGGAGACGACGACTGTCCACCGACAGAGGAGACGACGACTGTCCACCGACAGAGGAGACGACGACTGTCCACCGACAGAGGAGACGACGACTGTCTACTGACAGAGAAGACGACGACTGTCCACTGACAGAGGAGACGACGACTGTCTACTGACAGAGGAAACGATGACTGTCCACTGACAGAGGAGACGAAGACTGCTAACTGGTAGCACAGCGTTAGAAATAAGGAAAAAAAACTGGCAAGTAATATTTGGTTGTCCTCCCCAATTTTTGGTTGTCCTTCGATACCAATATTCAACAGCAATGAAACCTACTCAGATGTCAGTACTTACAATCTTTATTTCTTCTATACATCTAATATCAATTGCCTCCTATGATGGACATTTAAAAAACTCTTTGCAGAATGATGGCCACACAATTTAATGCTTTATTACAAGAAAATATTTTATCTGGGTAAAAGGTTAAATTTCATGATTTCCCATTTCTCAAAAGGCATAAAATAATGTATCCTGTCTCAAAGTTGCAAATCATCACTAATAGAACAATATCTGCGATGTCTTCGGGCGTACTCGGTTCGTTCGGAAGTCACGTGTCATCGTTCGTGTACACTTGCCGAGTGTACCACGCCAGGCGGCTCTGGGGCTCCGTGTCCCTCGCCCGTCAGAGGCTGCCCATGTTCCGCCGACGGAGCAGCGGCCCCGCAGAGTCGGTTTTATCTTAAAAAGTCGGACGTCGGTTTCCCAAAAACTTTGAAAAATAGTCTAAAGATACCAAAATGTTGAATAAAAGACCAGGTTGTCACACGTACAACCATCAGGCTCATTTTTGGTTGTCCTCCGTGACATCTGGTTGTCTCGGACAACAGGATAACCGCTTATTTCAAACGCTGTAGCAGATACAATGACTTTTCATTGGCGTGAAGACGATGACTGCTGTTGACAGTGATCGGGTGTAGTTTAGATTTTGTCCGGTTTAGAGACATACACAGAATCCTTCCAACTCTCTGATTACTGGTAAATGTTAGATATCCACTAATGGCCACATTTTAACATCCAAAGTGCAGGCAGTTAAGATTAACCAACAGGAAGTGACATCAGTCAACACTGTGATGAGCCACCAGCATTGAAGGCTGAAGCTGACCTGCAGTAACGAGCAGCAAACACTGGCTGTCCATGATCCTTTCACACAGAGATTCAGCTGAGAACCCTGCAAACTACAAACAGACTTTCATTAGCTGTTCCCTTCACAAGCACAGGACTGAGCACATACGCTGCAATATCACACTTACCACTATGGAGTGAACAGCGCCAATGCGAACACAGGCCAACATGGCGACCACCAGCTCAATCACCATGGGCATGTATATGGACACACGATCGCCCTTCTTCACACCTGGAAATATGAAAATCAGATAAGAACACTGCCACTGTTAAACTTCAACAGCTGAGATAAGTGGCACACACTTTAGTCCAGTTAACTCTCCCCCATGTTCAACATCCATCACAAGGTACCACCGGACACAAACACATCCCTTCCAGCGCAGACCAGAAAACAAAAGTAATGTCGAGAGTTGGTTGCAAAGGCAGAAATTGGCCAAGAAAATGTCTTTTTTCCATATTGTCCGTGCAGACTCTTATTCCTCCAGGTTGGTTCCATAGAAGTAGAAGGTAAAAACAATGCAGTCAGCTTGGTTTTTCCTCTTACTGAAGATGTTTGACCCCTTCTCAAAGAGGATTTCTTCATCACAAACTGCTTTTTTGGTTTCTCATTTTTTTCTCCATTGTTTTTTGTTTTGTAAGGACCGTTACAGAAGAAATGCTGTTTTCATTATGTGATGCAACATCCAGCTGAAATAATTTCCTCTTGACACAGTTTGGCCGTGATGAAACGTGTGATTTCAACGGCTGCAGAGGTTGCTGGAATTTCTGAGCTTTCTTGGATCTGCTGTAATCTTTGGAAGGGATCTCCTATAGGTGCGCTTGAATGCCAAAAGAGTTACCAGACCTGCAGGTCAGCTCAGATCATTTTAGTCTGTGTCATGATGACAATAAAACAGATCTCTAGAAGATGACAAAGAAGCATTGCTAACAGCATTTCTTTCATTTGGTTGAAGTAACAAATACACTTCTTCAACAACAAAAGACAAATTAGAAACTTTTAGTTGGTCCTTGTCTTAGTTTTCCATGTAAACATCAGTACAGAGTCTGAGCAACTCCAATGAGAACTCTGCCACATCCCATGTTCACTTCCAGAACGTTCTGAACTAAGTTCCTGAAGCAGTTTTCTAGATAACTTAGCTTGGTCCTGCTCCTGCAGGGCTATTTTTCTGAAGATATCAGAACTTTGAGGGTTTGGAGGCCCTCATGGGGTTTTCAGATCGAGTCAAACAGGGTCTCCTTCGCGTTCTCATCCTATGCTTTTATATTTGGAAGAATCTCTAAAACTTCCTGAACCTTCAGCTTTCTGTGGGTCTTTAACATGTTTCTACTCCGAGTAAAACAAACCATTATACTTTCTACTTACAGCAGCAAATGCAACATGGTTCGTTGCCATGACATTGCAGCTGCAAAAGTCAAGCGGGGCAGTAGACTGCTGTTCCCGAGGAGTAAAACTGACCGCTCAGCACTCCTATATAAACATGGCGACCAGGTTAATGTTTGCTTTTCTTTAAAGAAGCTCTTCCATTTACTAACAAAGTGACTGAGACAGAGAAGCCGGGAGCTGGATTGACTGCAGTGAGGCGTTAGTGCACTTAGTGAATGACTTGGCCGGAGGGGGACGCCGTGACTTACCCTGCGACCGGAGGACGTTGGCGAACCGACAGACCCTCTGCAGGAGCTCTCTGTAAGTCACGACAGATTCATCGCCCGGCTCGTTGCCTTCCCTGAAACAATCATGAAAAGGCTTCTGAGCTCATCGCTCACTTCACACTTGATTTTTCTGAGGGAGGGAGTCAAACGATGAGATACGTTTCCTTCCCCACACGGCGTGTTCATGAACACATCTTTCTGCATCAGAGCCTTCGGGTTTAACAAAGGGAACGAAAAAGGTTGATGGTTCAGTGATGTGAACTTTAAATCACAGGAGAAATGACATTCAAGTCATCTTGAGGAAAACTCATGACTTTATACTAACCAGAAGAACGCAACTCTATCCCCCAGTTTCCTCTCGTGCACGTTGCGGTCAAGGAGGTTGTAGCAAATGTTTGTGGAGGCTCCTTCCATACACTTGATGAAGATTTCTCCTTTAGTCACGTCGAAGTTGTAGCTCAGGAACGGACCAGTGGGTTTGCTCTTCCAGAAGAAGTCTTTAGCTACGACCCCCCAGAACTCTGCAAGGCGGGAGCAGAATTTAGGCGGGAACAAAACCTCACGCAGTGTCTTTGAAAACAGACACCAGAGGCATCCAAAAAGAGTAACAGCAGCATTCGGATCAGTGAATGAGGCTGTTCACACAGACTGCTCATGTCAAAGACGGAGAAAGTCCTTCAGTACCATTCCACCTCACGAGACCTTCTGAGAAGAACAATCCAACCTCCTCATGAACACTCAACTGTGTGACGGACATCAGATCAAACCAACTGGATACTGAACACGATGCCATCACCATAAACTGTGACAGGCTCTTGGTCTGTCACATGCAAACAAATGAAAGCATCCTCAAGAGGAAAAAGCTTCTTTTTTTATTTTTTAAAAAAGCATTTAAGTCCCACTCTGATCATCTTCTGATCTACTTTCAAAGTGTTCCCAGTGGTTTTTGAATTATGATGATGCTGTTTTTAGTCTACATTTAAAATCCTGTGTCGTTTTCTAGGACATAGTTTCTGCAGAGCGGTAGGAGTTTATCAGAAATTCACCTGAGTTGTGGACGGAACTGTTGATGTGGAGTAAGCCCACCCCCACTTCCCATCATCCATCTCTTTACATTCTCCTCTCCGCAAACCAAGCATCACCGGGGCAACACAATTGTTGATTAATGACAGTGGAGGCATCGGAAGAGAGCAGAGCAGGGAGCCTGTTTTCTACCTCACAAAAATGCTCTTTTTTTATAAAGAGCATTTTTTCTTCTGTTCTTGATTCACATCGATTTGAATAAAGAAACAAATCAAATGTCCTCCATCATCAGAAAAATGCTGCAGGAACATGTTAAAAGCACCAAAAACAGCTTTTTAATTAATGACGACGCTAAAGTTGGCTTCCTATTCACAGCTTCTGATTGGTGAGGGCACTAACAGAGCACTCCACTGCGTTTGCCATCGCTGGACCTGGACTGCTCAAACCTGGATTAAATTATGATTTAGATGGTAAAGAATACATTAAACCCAGAAATAGGATCAATTTATCACATTTTACGCACCGAGTCCACCTCAGTCCAGGTCCTGTCCTGTACAATACAGCTTACCCCACAACAAAGGGCAGACACAAAAATATATTTAGCATTTTTTGTATTTATCAACTACATAAAATCATTCTGTTTGTAATTTTCACAAATCAGGAACTGGGTTTAATGTATTCTTTCTTCTCTGAATCCTAATTTAATGGAGCAGTCCAGGTCCTGTGGTTTTTGAACAGGACCTGGTCTTAGTGGGAAAAAAGTAGTTAGTGCCCTATGAATCAGAATCTGTGCATAGGAAGCCAGTTTTAGTGTAGTTTTTTTGTTTTGTTTTTTTTTAATGGGAGTGGGTCTTTAAGAGAAAGAGCGATCAGCTCAAATATCAACCAGACAAAGAAGCATATAAAGCACCAAGCAGAGGGTTGATCTACAGAATGACACAATCAGTCATGAATGTAACATAGATGTCAGAGCAAAGCCTCAGATTTCTCCGTAGAAAACACCCTGAAAGGCTGCCTGCCTCCTCAGCAAACAGATGTGTGCACGTGCTCAAGCCCGCGGGGCTGCACGCTTCAGCTGCTCTGCTGCCTCATCCAGCTGACAAACCAACCCCTGAGCGGATCAGCCACATGAATCCACAGCAGGTCCGGGCTGATCTGGTCTGGATCCGCCTCAACCGTTGCTGTATTTGGGCGGCTTTCCAACCACGTCCCTCACCCTGAAAGCCCAACGTTCGAGCCCCCCGCGCGGTCACTTACTCACCATCGGGGTTGTCGATGGACTTCATGTAGAGCTCCTTGTATTTGTCAAAGCTGGGAACGTGAGACTCCTTCTTCAGGTTCCCGGACCCGTAGAAGACGTTCTCCTCCGGGACATGATCAGGAATCATGATGAAAGTCGCAGGTGAGCGGAGAGGCGCGCGCGCGCTGAGCTACAATAGAGATCAATGAATGAACAGCAGTGGCAGGAGCCGCTGCATGGACGCGGGCACGACAATGACGCACGGATCCTTCCGCCGCAGGAACGAGCATGAATCTGTGCAGCCGCGGAGGGACAGGGGGGGGCGATTCCTCCTGCAGGACTGGAGCCGTCCGCCTTGCTTGCTGCTCCTTTCAGAGTTGGCACAAACACACGATAGAACACGAGATAAAAAATGACTCTTGCTAGGCTAGCCAACAGTTTCATTCAGTCTTCTTCGTTTGAAACACAACTTCTGAAGCGTGAGCCCCTGCGGAACAACACGCACAATCGGCGTGCTCTGTGGCTGGTCACTTCTGCGCGACCGTGAACGGCGGGGGAAGCTAGCAGGCTAAGTTAGCCAAAAGAAGCAAACGCGCGCGCATCGGTTAAAGGCGAAGCTTTGGGTTTACCTAGGCAGTAAATTTCATTTAGATATCGAACCGTGCTTTTAACGGGAAGCCCGTTTTGATGGCTACAGCGAAGCGAGACGTAAAAAAATTATCCTTGACCCAACGATGACAGTTTCCCGTCCTTTCTTCCTGCCAACAGCGAGCATGCTCCGTTCACCTCTCCCTGACCCTGAGCGGCAGCCAATCACAGCCGAGATCCAGCTTCAACTTCCTGTTGAGATGCATTTGACCTACGCCATTTCTCGACGAAATACGGCAGTTTCCATGGTGATTCTGAACAGAGTCCTGCTGGAGAGCTGTGGGACACGTTTTTGTTGTTAGATTAAACAACCGAAAGTAAACGATTTGTTGCTGCTTTAAACAAACGACGAAACTCTTAAAGTGAAAACAGATTCACGCGGGAAAGACTATCTAAAAACTCTTAACTCCTGGTGGTTTTCTCAGTTTTTTCCCAATCAATCGATCCATCATCTGACTGAACACCGTCCTTTTTTCTTACATTTCACACTCCAAATGTTTTACTGAAGCTGAATTAGTTGCAATAATAAAAATTATATATTTATTTGAACATTTTCAGACATAAGTTTTAGTGTTTTTAAATACCAGTAATAAAGAAAGATTTTTTTAAGTGAAGTGTCATAAAAATTCACTCCATGGATTTCTTGTTTGTGAAGAAGTTTACAGATCTGCAGATAGAATGCTTTGCATGCTAATAAAGTGCAGACAATCACACTATAGACATTCACTACTTGATTTTGCAATATTCAGCCTATAAATATGTTCTGTCGGTGATGTTTATCACCATTTGAGGTGGAAAACACGACACTTTTGTGTCTCCAGGTATTCTCTAGCATTTTAGAAATAGAAGACTTTTATAGAAAAATGACATTTCTGTATAACATTGAGAATAATATCAGCCTCTCGATGGCTTGAGAAATGGAATCTTCAGGAATCGAATAGGGAAAAGTGATAGTTCTTGTTTTTATTCAAAAGTTTCAACATGAAACAAAGACAATGGACGTCCTCCCATTCTCATTATTATAAGTGTCCTTTCACAAAGATGAGGGGTGCATACATACTCTAGTGTGTTTCTTTTATTGGATGGTGGGTTGACCCTCCCAATTATTTTTTTATCTCATCCACCAACCGAACACCATTTCAACAGGCTCCCAGCTCTGCCTGCGCTCTGCTCTTTATAGATTTTACAATCTATAAAGACTTAAGAGTCTATACAAAGACCTGGTTGTGATAATAGTTTTAAACATAAAACACATGGTTTTCTAGACCTAATCTGTGTCCGCACATGAACATGGATTTGTGAATCCTCTAAAAGTAGCTTCTGTTGTGTGAAGTTTGGCACCACAGCACATCCACAAAAATGCTCTTTTAAAGCTGCTCTCAACAAAAAGTAGTCTACTTAAGTGTGTTACAAGTATAATTTTTATATACACTCACTGGCCACTTTATTAGGCACACCTGTCCACCTGTAGGTTACTGCGAAATCCTAATCAGCCAATCGCATGACAGCAACTCAATCCATTTAGGCGTGTAGACATGGTTACGATCTGCTGCAGTTCAAACAGAGCATTAGAACAGAGAAGAAAGGTGACTGAAGTGACTCTGAACGTGGTTGTTGGTTCCAGACGGGCTGGTCTGAGGATTTCAGAAACTGCTGATCTTCTGAGATTTTCACCCACAACCATCTCTAGGTTTACAGAGAATGGGCCAAAAAAGAGAAAATATCCAGTGAGCAGCAGTTCTGTGGGTGGAAATGCCTCTTGATGTCAGAGGTCAGAGGTCAGAGGAGAATGACCAGACTGGTTTCAGCTGATAGAAGACAACAGGAACTCAAAGAACCACTGGTTCCAACCGAGGTCTGCAGGAGAGCATCTCTGAATGCAACAACACGTCCAACCTGGAGGCAGATGGACTACAGCAGCAGAAGACCACAGCGGGTACCACTGCTGTCAGCTAAGAACAGGAAACTGAGGCTACAACTCACACAGACTCACCAAAACTGGACAACAGAAGATTGGAAATTGTTGTCTGGTCTGATGAGTCTCCATTTCTGCTGCTACCTTCAGATGGTAGAGTCAGAATTTGGCATCAACATCATGAAAGCATGGATCCATCCTCGCTTGTATGAACGGTTCAGGCTGGTGCTGGTGGTGTCATGGTGTGGGGGATATTTTCTTGGCACACTTGGGCCCCAAAGAACCCAGTAGAGAACCTTTGGGATGTGGTGGAACTGGAGATTGACATCATGGATGTACAGCCGACAAATCTGCAGCAACTGTGTGATGCTGTCATGTCAATATGAACCAAACTCTCAGAGGAATGTTTCCAGAACCTTGTTGAATCTTTGTCCAGCAAGAACTAAGGCAGTTCTGAAGAAAAAAGGGGATCTAACCTGGTTCTAGCAAGGTGGACCTGATTAAGTTACCGTGGTGCTGAAAATTTTAAATTCTTATATAAAATTTGAACAAGTGTTCGGTTTGTATACTTCTTACACTACATGATCTATCATATACTTGCTACACTTATATTCAAGTATACTTAATAAAAGTGTTTTTGCTTACGTTGACACACATAACAGCACAAATGTGCCGTCATGTCTGCTCGTGTGACTCCTATCCTGTGAAGTTGTCATGTTTGGTTTTCTGTCGTTAAACATCTTTATTTCTCCTGTGAAAAATTCTTCTGGGGTGTTTTTGTAAAAGCGAGTGTTACAACCAGAAATTCCAGACCTGTCAAAGCCAGTTTGAACCTTGGCTGCACGGTGGTGTAGTGCAGGGCTGTCCAACCTGGCCCTCAGGAGCCACCACCCTGCCTGTCTTCAGTCCTCCCTGACCAGCTTGCTGCTGATTAGCCGACTCATGGATTCCACATCCTGACTGACTGAACACACCTGATTTAGGCATTCAGCATCAAGCAGAGTGAGAAAACTGGCTGGTTGAGGCTCTTTAGAACCCGGGTTGACCAGCCCTGGTGTAGTGGTTTAAACTATCACCTCACAGAGTGATGGTCTTGGTTCAAATCCCAGCTAGGTCCTTTCTGTATGGAGTTGGCATGTCCTCCTCATGCACGCGTGTCCACAAACATGTCCACGACCATGCTATATTGGTTATACTAATTCCCGCCTTGCACGCCCATCAGTCAAAGTGTCCTTGGGCAAGACGCTGAACCCCACCTGGCCTCTGGTGGGAGGTTGGTGCCAGTGTTCGGCAGCGGAGCCACCATCAATGTGTGAATGTGCATGGGTGCATGGGACTGTGACTGTAAAGCGCTTTGGGCCTTTGAAAGAAGGTAGAAAACACTATATAAGTATACGCCATTTAGCATTCAGTTGCTGACTCAAAATCATGGCTAGCGTGAGTGTGTGGTCCTGGAAAAGACTGCTGGCCTGTTCAGGGTGTTCCCTGCCTTCACCCAACAGGAGCTGGCATTGCCCCAGGAACCGCGTGAGGATGATGGATAGATGCTTCAACCTTTTAAAGTCTTTTTGAGTTGAGGAAAGTAGAATTGGATTCCAAAGAGAAATCGTAGCCTCAGGTTTTCATGGATGCTGAAGAACAGCTGGATTTTAAAAATGGCGTGATTGCTAGCTTTTAACTCTAAACAAACCTCCCTTAAAGCTCCGTCACATCAGTTGGTGCGAGCGAATAGAAGAAAAACAAAAGACAGCTCAGCGCTGACTAACAAATACTGTTTTAATGTCCGTACAAAAGGTTTTAGGAAAACCAAGTCAAGCACAGCAACAAACATCAAATAACAGGTGGGAGAAAACAGTCGTTTTTCTGGAAGTGGCACTGATGCACCGGATCTGACACATCCTGTGCAGAAGAGTCTGAATTTACCTACACTCAACTGGAGATCAGTGGACAAGGACGGCAGCACGCCCCTGACGGGCAGCGCTGCAGAAGGCAGGCGGGGATCAGGTTTTCTGCTCCTCCCTCTTTCAGCAGCCTCTGCCAGGTCAAGCGGACGCCGTTCTCACAGAATCAGCCCGCTCTGATCATTCAGTAGAATGACACAAGTTCACAACAGATGTGGGATGGAGGGGCTACTGTTCATTTAAGCTGAAATGGAGCCAAAGTCTGTGTTTTTTACATCCTTTAAACAAAGAAAAATACACAAAACGCAGCACAAAAGAGCTGCAGGGAAGTATCCAAAGTTCTGGTCAAACAGCTCTAGAGAGAGAGCATTAGAAAGGATTGTAGAGCATTTAGAAATGTTGGGCCACAGTGTTTGGTGATGTGCTGCAGGAGAGCTGAACAGCCCTGCAGAGAGGAGCGATGCCCACAGAGAAGCTCCAGATTAAAGCCACAACACTCACCCCAGATTTGGACTGCATACATTCTTGGGGAAAAAAAAAAAAACAAAATAAAAAAACTCTGATCCTAAAGAAGGCAACCATCAAGAACGAGAAAAGACCGAGGCAGTGTTTACGAAAGGCGACACGCAGAAAAGTCTCAACACGCCAGGAGAGCTGCACTCCTCTGCAGGCGTCAGACCCAGACTGAAGAACCTGATGGAAGTCTTTCCTTCAAAAGATTTGGAAACCACAAACATTCAAGTTCAAACACGAAGGAAGCAGATGAGATGGTTGTTTGTGAACGAACGAGGCCTTTAGGTCAAACGTGAGAAACACCAGTGCATCATAAAAACACGGGGCTTTGCTTCAAACTCAGACAGAACCAGTGGGATCCAGCATCAGTCAGCGATGATGAGGACAGACGGAGCGCTGGAGGCTTTCCATGAGCAAACACAGGCACCTTAAGGGCAGCTGGTGTTCCTCAACCACAGCCAAAGCTCCCAACTGTCCCGCTGACGGTCTCCTGTGCGACCTTCATCACCTCAACAACAGGCCACTTTCTATACAATCTTTATTTATTCAGCCTGGAATTGAAAACAAGCAGCTTGTGTTAAAAACAAATCATGTTGGAACAGTTTTGGATTGATGTGAAAGGGCGGCCAGGACAACCATCTCCCTGCTTCCTCTGACGTGCTCACAGAAATCCAGCCTGTCGTGTTGGCAGTGGTTCTTCAGCCTGTCATTGCTGTGAGCACCAACACCTTCCAGTGTCTTCCCCACAGAACGCTCCGGAACTGTGTGGTCCAGGCTTTTCTTCTGAAAGAACGCACCTTCTGAAATTGAAAGAAAAGGCACCAAACGGCGGCGGAGCCTGAAGAACAGCAGGGGGGTTGGGGGGGGCGTGCTGGGATCAGACCAGAGGTGTGGGACGGCCAGAACGAGTCTTTGAGGGCGGGGGTGGGAACAGAAAACCAGTCTTTGCTTCAGGAGGGTCTCTAAGGTGGGTAGTGGGTGAGAACGTCAGAGGGGGTTGCTTGCAGTCTTCAGTTAAAACTCCTCCTGTTCCTCAGCATCTGGAATCACAAAACCCTCCTGGACAGAGAAAAAACCATCAGAACATCAACCTGAGAAACCACCAGGGCTCTGGTCACTTCGGGAACATCTAGATGCTACAGCAGGGGTCGGGAACCTATGGCTCTGTAGGCGCCATATCTGGCTCTTTTGATGGTCACATGTGGCTCGCAGACAAATCTTTTTTTTTTTTCATTAGACCAGTCCTTCTCGGGCGCGATGCCATCCAAAAGGCGCGCAGTAGTAGCGGTGCTTGGAGAGAAAAATCTGCTCCATTATCAGTTTACTATGATCTATTATATCACAGAGTTTGTACCAGCCTGAAACCTGTGAACTGCCGTGCCTAAAACTACGCGCCCCCGTCTCTGAGAAAGAGCTGCAGTTGCAGGGACGGGATGTGAGGAAGAAAATAGAGGGTGGGGGGTGGGGGGCACAGGCCGCAGGTGAATCGCGCAGGGATTCTCCAAACTTAAAACCCGCTGGCCGTCACTCACAGCGGCGTGTGAGTGTGTGTTTGTCTCCACGTCTTCCTCACATCTCCAGAACATTCAGACCTACCATCACGTTTAAAGTCTCAACGCCTGCATGAAGCAGAAACTCACCACGGATCAACCAGACTAGACCATCAGCAAAACCACCACGACAAATACTCATCATTTATTAGCAACAGCATAACCATGTTATTAAAAATAATCCACAGACTTATTGGACTTTAAAAATGTTGAAATTCCATCAAATGCTCAAATTCACGTCTATTTTTAGTTTTAAACATATTGTAGCGGACTGAGTTGGACTGGGTGGCTGTTGGGCCGCGTTCAAAGTTCTGGAGTTCATTGAACGCATCAAGCAGAGATCTGATTGGCTCTCAGTTCTGTCCCTCAGCCTGTTGTTAGGTAGTTTGGACCAATGGGGTTCAGCTATGGGCCGAATAAGGGAAATGGGAGGGCTGGAGCGGGAGGGGGGGGGGGGGGGAATATAAAGTTGGGAGAAGCGCTCTCGTCTCAGCGGGAGAGATGGAGGAGTTGCTGAATTAATTCTACGGTGTTTGTTGCGGTCTGCAGTAACCAGAATAAAGAACCTTGAATGAGCTTCAGTCTCCGTGCCTCAGTGTGGGACAGGGACGCTACATTATTGTATGGCTCTTTCTAAATTACATTTAAAAATATGTGGCGTTTATGGCTCTCTCGGCCAAAAAGGTTCCCGACCCCTGAGCTAGAGGTAAGATCTTAAGCCCGAGCCCGACCCGAACGTAATGACTGTCATTTAGAGCCCGGTCGGGTCGGGTCGGGCTCTAATTGACAGTCATTATGTTCGGGTCGGGTCGGGCCGGGCTTCTCTCTCGCTGACTTTTTAATAAATATATTGTAATGTCTGCAAAGAAGCTCCTAGTCTAACAGCTCTTTATTAATCCTGTCTGTCAGAACGGTTACCGCACCAACCGAAAGGCACAGCCAGCTTCTGACTCAGAGGGAGAACGTTCACCTAACCCCCCCCCCCACACACACACACAGGTAGACCCCGCCCCCTCCCCCCAGTCACCAGCCCACCGTTGATTGACAGACACTGTGGTCCAGCTCTGCGCACAGGTCGTGAATGTAATCTTCCCTCCCCAAGTCCGCATCTATTTAGTTTAGGGATCCCTGATATGGAGCAGCAGGAAGTCAAGGATAAACTTCAGACAGAGGAACTGAAAAGGCAAACGTGCACCGCTGCAGCTGCAGTATTTCTCTGTGTAATGAAGCGAGTGCTTATCATCCAGATCTGTCTGTCACTCTCTCTGTCTGCCTCTTATTCTGTGTTCCAGCGTTATTTCATTGATCAGATGCATTTGTCATGTAGGGAGGAGCCTATGCTCAGCGCTTCCAGCAGAACTCTATGCCACAACAGCAGCTTAGACGCACACGGCTGCAGCGACCCTCTCTGTTAGAAAGAAAATAACTTTAATGATCATAAAAATATGTAGATTATTTTACCTTTAAGAAATCTGATGGAGTTTTTCTGCCAGAAATACTATGGGTTAAATTGAAATTTCGGGTTTGCTTCGGGCTCGGTCCTGCAAATCAAGTTAAGTGGTCGGGTTCGGACCGAGTTCGGCTCTAATGCCCGCGGGCCTGTGTCGGGTCGGGCTGGATTTTTTAGGCCCGATCTTACCTCTACTAGACGCCTCAAACATCTGCCTCCTGCCCCTCATGCTGGGATTTGACTTCTCTAATCCTCAAGGCCCCCGTGAGAGCACAAAGTTCCTCTCTGCAGTAACATTTAGTCTTTAATAAACTTAGCAAAACTCATCTCCTCTTCCACAGGAGCTGAGGTGGAGACACTCACATCCGTGGCGTAGAGGATGTCTATGATCCGCTGCAGGGTGGGGTCGCCTTCTCCTTCTTTCTCCTGGCAAATCAGCTCAATGTTTCTCAACTTTCCAAAGTAAAAGTCTCTTTCCTTCTCCATGTCCTGAATGGTTGATTTCAGAATCTCCACCTGTTTGGCAAAAGGTGCATGTTAGTGATGATGAGCTCGCTATTCACAGCCATTTACGGGGTTTGTGTGAGTGATGATCTGACCTCATTGAGGAGCTCCGCCCTGTCCTCATCCACCAAAACCATTCCAGGTTTTCTTGCGCTGACGGGGGCCACCTTTGGGGCCACCTTTGCAACAGGTGGCCTCTGAGGAGCTGAGGATGAAGATTCATATGATTCAACCGACCAACACTGACCAGCATTTTAAGCATCATCGCCCCTTTAGGGTCTGGGCAGGAGAGGCGGGGCGCTGACCTTGGCTGAGGGCCTTTTTGGGGGGTTTGTTGAGAGCGGATGAGGTGGCATTGAGTGCAGGCATGGCATCCTGCCCCTGCCTGGCCCCCACTGGGTCGTACTCTTTCCCGTCATAGTTGGCATCAAAGAACTTCTTAAACCACTGGACGAACTCAAAGTTGTCCTGGAACTTCCCCTTCACCAGCTTGTCCACAGGGATGATCTGAAAACATGGAGGCCAATGAGACGCTGCACGCCACGGAGCAGCACCAGAGACGCCACAGACACGAGGCACAGTCCTGACGGCACACCAGGACACTGAAACGGGAAAAACCGAAGCCAGTCTGCCCGTTTATCCTAAAGCCACACCCACCAATCAGGGACCACGCTTCAGTCAATGACGTGTTGATGATGCGATCAGTGGGTGGAGTCCAAAACCAACACGGGGAAGAGACAGACGGTTCTCCTCCTGAGGAGTAGCTCCTCCCACACACAGTGAGAGCGGCAACTTTATGAATACATTCTTGGACAAACGTCCAGCAGGGAGTTTGACACGCATCATTGTTTTTCAATTTTAAATTGTTTTTTGTTCCTGAACAGCTGTTGGTTTTTGGTGTGAACTTCATTACTTATTTCTGTATTTTGAAAAAAAAAATTGTAATGTTTTTTTTTTTACAGTTTACATGTTTTGCAGACGGCATGTTTTTTACAATTTTCCAGCTGTGTTTATTTAATATTTGTTTATTTCTTTATTTAATAAGAATCTCATTTTTGATAATAATTTTTCATTATAATTTTAGTAATATTTTTTTATTATTTAATATGAATGTCCTTTTTTGATGTTATATTATATAAATTATTTCTGAATGTCATTTTTGCTGCCACAGATAAATGAAATTTCCCCATTGTGGGATTAATAAAGTCATCTATCTATCCATCTATCCATCCATCCATCCATCCATCCATCCATCCACCCATCTCAAGGGAGGCGTTAGACGCCAATTTTGATGCACAAATTACAACAGGTGTGAATTATTGAAGTTTCTACTTTAAATTAAAATACTTTCAATTCCTACATTTTCAGCGCTGTGTTCTTATTTTACAGTAATCACAACGTGACGAAGGTTCTGGATCCACAGAAAGAGTTCTGGGGTTCTGCTGGCGCTGTCAGGAATCTGCTGGTCTGGCTCAGCAGCAGCGATTGGGACAGGGAGGGTTGGCGCCTTAGGAATGTGATTTCTTCCAGAGCCACAGCCACACAATCACATGGTTGAAGGTCTAGTTTGTATCTGTTAGAAAGTCTTCCACCGACTGTGAAAGCCCAAAACAGTTACAGTAATGTCTGTGTGTGGGAAACAGGAACAAGGATTTTAAAGAGGCGGAGTTTGTGCGCTTCGCATCTTACTTTGTCAACTCCCATCTTTTTGAATCCAACTTGCAGGAGCTTGAAGTTGTGGATGTATTCGTGCTCCAGCTTGGCCCCAAACTTGACTTTCTTCAGAGGAACCGAGTTGGGGAACAGCATGTCCATGAACTGGCAGTACGCAGCACCTGAACAACCAAACAGAGATCCAACGTAAAGGTCGCTCAACTGGACACCGAGGTCAGTGATACGCCACCACAACAGAGAGGACAGAGAACTGGAGGCTTTTTTTTCTACAAGCTGCTTTTCTGAGACGAATCCAGCAGCAGAGGAAAACAACTGCAGCTGATGGAGAAGCAGTAAAGCAGAAACCTTCATCCGGTCTCATCTCCCTTTGTCTACAATAAAACCTGAATCATCTGAGATGGTGGACGCTCAGACTGGGTGGAAACGGTGAGCCGGCTCACCCTAACAGGCTGGAGAAGGACTGATAGAGTCAAATGGCGTCCGCTGCTGCACAGGCCCAAGTCTGACACCACACATCCTTCAATACAGCTTCTAGCACCACTAATTGTTAAGAAATGTAAGGATGACCATTCATTCACATTTAAATGAATCGTATTGCAGTGTTTGCCTTTTAAGTTCTAATTGTATTTAAAAAAATAAAGGGGCTGCCCGGTGGAGCAGTGGTTAGCGCTCTTGCCTCACAGCAAGAAGGCCCCCGGTTCAAGTCCCGGCTGGGGGACAGGAAAAAACACAACATTAATGGGGACCTTTCTGTGTGGAGTTTGCATGTTCTCTCCGTGTATGCATGGGTTCTCTCCAGGATCTCCGACTTCCTCCCACCGTCCAAAAACATGCTTCATAGGTTGATTGGTCACTCTAAATTGTCCCTAGGTGTGAGAGTGACTGGGTGTGTGATTGTGGACATTCTACCCTGTGACAGACTGGGGACCTGTCCAGGTTGTCCCCTGCCTTCGCCCACAAGTGGCTGGGATAGGCTCCAGCAGCCCCGTGACCCCAAATGAATGAATGAATGTATTTAAAAGAGACGTTGCAGCTCAGTGATGAGCTGCTGCTCCTTCATCCTCATTCAAATCCTCATCTTCAGTACACCAGTAACCGTGAATTCTGTTCTTCCACAGAGCAATTTCAAATGTTCCATTTCAAAACGATGGAAAGTCTAATTTATTTCTTCTAATAGACCTACCGAACCCTCCGTGCATCACCTGAAGGCCTCACCTGTGCACAGCATCTCCACCTTGGTGAGGTTCATCTGCAGAGACTCGTTTATCCAGACCAGCATGTCATGACGGCTCAGGTTCTCACTCGTCACCGAGGTGGCGTAGACGTTTACAGCCATGCTCCTGCAGACAGAGGAGGCGTAAGAGGAGCGACTGCACATGAAAACGCGAAGGTTCGATTTCCAGCTGGATGTTTTGCTACAGATGTTTGTGGCGTTTCTCTTGGTGGTTAGCAACAACCAGATCAGCCTGTTCAGCTGGGATGATAAAGCCAGAGACCACTGGAGCGACATTAGCTCAACGTGATTTCCTTATGCATATCTGTGACGTGGTTATCACTGAGCTGACCTAACCTAACCTCACATCACAGAGGAAAACGGTTAGCAGAGGAAGAACAAACATCTAGAATGCTGTCATTCGTTTCAACCTTTTCTCTGTCAAGTGGAATTTGGATAGTTAAAAAATCCATTAAATTATTAACGAAGCATAAGTTTAAAGTAGCGAGTTTAAATCAATATTTCATCAAACTTAAACTGAATGGGTAACGCTCAGGCGTGTCAAGTGACATCCTGATAGAGTCACAAAACAGCAAAAAGGAACATAAAGAGAAAAACACTAAAAAAGCCAATGTGTTTTTTTTTTAGTCATAAATGACAGTTAATAGATCCATCGGTCATTTAGAACCAATCAGATGTGTAGCAGGAGCTTTTTTTCTCCCGTTTCTCCACAGAAACCCGAGTTTCGGAGTCCGTTCCTTTCAAAGTAAAAGCCGCTGTGCGCCGCTTCACGGCCTCGCTCCTCCTGTCGGTCATCCAGCGGCATTTGCCAGCACAATCCTTCCGCACTGTCTGCCGTGAGCGCCTGCTGCAGGCAGCTCCTAACACAGAATGCTGGCTTTGACTTAAATAAGAGAGAAGTGCTGTGAACCACTCAGTAAAATCAGCAGCAGCAGCAGCATCATGGCTCCGTTTGGCAGAAGCTAAAGTTAACGGCAGCAGACACAGTTAGCCAAACAAAAGGCGCGGTTAGACCGAAAATCAAATGAAATGTGCGGCTTCCAAAGCCAAATGAACAAAGTGTAGGGTGATTAAATGTTCAACGTTAACGTCTTCTTTTAACCAGTGTGGGTCTGTAACAGACGAGGTTCCGTTTTCTATATAAAGCGGTGTCATGCTAACGCGTCTCTGCCCTCAGCGGCTCCCACACCCTGATCCTCTGGCGCAGGTCACCGCTTCATCCGCTACATCTGATCTCTAGTCCGCAGCTCCGAGCGAGAACTTTACAGACACGCCAAGCCCAAGCTCACAAAATGTTCCGATGAACCCGAAAACCCCCCATGAGAGCAGCTTCTTTCAGAGGGCTGGACGGCTATTCTCTGCTCCGGAGTGTTAGCCGCTGCCCGCAGCTAGCTAGCATGCTAACCGCCGCGGACGCTCGGTTACCTGGATTCGATTATCCGTCACGGTTCTGGAATACGGTGAGTTGGGGTTTTTTCAGTTCTGGTTCCGTACCCAACACAGGGCTGTGTGTTTAACTTTAGATGCTACTTCTGCTTTTCCCCGAGTCGTACCACTTCACGTTCACTCTGCCGGTAGCGGAAGAACCCTGCTGATGACGTCAGTGACGCTCATCACTGTCCGGCACGTAAGGAACGCCCCTTCTTCACATTGGTTTTAAATTGAATTTCAGAGGATTACACATTCACATAACTACAATAGAAATACATAAAAAAGAAAAAAGAATAAGATACAAAGAAAAAGGTAAATAGATAACATTAGAACTGTAGTTCACAATATTAGGGATTGTCATATAATATTTGATCTCTGATGAAAATTGACAATTTAATTGCATTTTTGAATTTTAGCAATTAAAAATGTAAACACTTCACTTTATGAAATGTATTGAATAATGGTTGGAATTTAAAAAAATTATTCAATACTTTAAGTAAGCATCCGCTTTTGCCAATTGTAAATTAAATATGACATTTGACAAATAAAATATGACAGAGCTCTCTACAGAGCTGCCTGAGCTGACCTGAGGAAGGGGGTCAAAAAAGCTAAGATGGACCACAGGAGGACCAGAGTCCCATCTGTCCAGCAACAACAAGCGGGAGGTGTTGAAGGGCATCATGACATCACCAACTACAGGGGCTGTCAAGTAACTACAGACCATCTGAGTGCAGCGCTAGCAGAGGAGCTGAACATCTTCTTCGCACGCTTTGAAGCTCCAAAACAACAGAACTCTGCCGCACCAGCCCAAGTCTCACCCACAATCCCATCCAGCCCCACCAGCTCCACTTCTCCAATCACGCCGCTCACTGTGACTGAGGACGATGTCAGGAAGGCGCTCCTAGCAGTAAACCCCAGAAAGGCCGCTGGCCCAGATGGAGTTCCTGGTAAAGCGCTTAGAGCATGTGCTCCTCAGCTCGCACCCATCTTCACAGAGATCTTCAACCTCTCCCTGGCTCAGGCAGTGATACCTTCCTGTCTGAAATCTGCCACTAACTTAAATGGGACCTAGGGCCCCATTTACACTGCATGGTTCAAGCGGGAAAAAAACGCATGGATTCCGATTTTCTCAGATCGGATTCAGGCCTCATTCATACGTGGAAATAAATCGGATACGAATCGGATACGTGCATTAGCGTGTGCCATGTAAGCAGACAAATCGGATATTCCCCAGTAAGTAGTACGTCAGTGACGTCAACTCAGGACACCACCTGAGATCACATGACTTATTAAGGTGCATTTGTGCTGATTTTGCTGTTGGAGGACAGCTGGAGCCCATCAGCGTGTTTCCTTCCAGCCTCAGGCTTCAGACCGTAGGTGAAGGTAGGGTACACCCCAGACAGGCTGACATTCAGTAGCAGGTCACACACATACACACATACACACATACACACACACACACACACACACACACACACACATCCATGGGCAGACACAATAGGGACAGTTTAGAATAATCTATGAAGTCTGTTTTTGGACTGCAGAAGTAAACCAGGGCGCCTGGACAGAAACCCACACGTGCACCAGGAGAACATGCAAACTGTAACTGCCGTTGCAGTTACATTCGGACATCTTGGGGAGCAGGAACCGTCTTTACGCGTGCTTCAGAAAAAAGGCTCGTTGTTCTTCCTTTTATGTCATTTATTTTCTTGCACTTTCTTGAACGGTAAAAACATAAAGTACAAACCACAAAAATACTCTTTAAAGGCATGAATACGTCCTTACTATGAAAATAACATGTTCTAAACACGGTCTAAGATTAATGTGCTGTCGTGCTTCCCAAGCTCAAAATCCAAAAGCCAATGCCAATAAAAGACACGGCGGCTCCCACAATGCACCTAACCAATAGGAAGCCGGAACAGCTGCATGGCCAAGGAATGACAGGCACATGCATGCATAAAATCTAATAAATAACCTCAATTCAGCCAAATGGCTCCAACACAAACTAAACACAGACAGAAGCCAGAAGAGATTTGACCCAGTCTTCTTGCTGTGAGGTGAAGGTGCTACCTACTATCCCACCATGCAGCCCCCTGAATGGCCAGTTATTGCTCAGAAATAATTTAATTTAGTTAGGACACTTGCAACGTTTTTTTAATATAGGCCTAGATAAACCCGTTTACAAATGTAGAATAGAATAGAATAGAATGCCTTTATTGTCACTATACACATAGTGCACACAATTCGCATGTGCATACAGTGAAATAAGAGCCTATCACTGTTCAGTGCAGACATGCATAAAGAAAAGGAATTTCACAAAAAATGTACAATTTACAAAAGTACTCAAATGTACACTTTCACTTTCCACAGTGAGGTAAGTATTGCACTAGCTAAGCCCATGATAGCAGAGATAAATTGCACATACTGAGAGAGAGAGAGACATGGGTGCATGTGAGGCTGTCAGCGTTAGTGCATGTGTGAGTTCAGGATGGTTACGGCTTTGAGGAAAAAACTGTTTTTAAGGCGGTTTGTCCTTGATCTGATGCACCTGTAGCGCCTTCCTGAGGGCAACAGGTCAAACAGTCCAGAGCCAGGGTGGGAACTGTCTTTGGTGATCTTTCCAGCTCTGCTAAGACAGCGGGAGGAGTAGATGTCTGACAGGGAGGGGAGGGGGGAGCCGATGATCCTCTGAGCTGCTTTGACTACCCTCTGCAGTCTCTCCCTGTCCGCCATGGTGCAGCTGCCGTACCACACCGTGATGCAGTACGTCAGAAGGCCTTTGATGGACGCACGGTAGAAGGTTGTCAGCAGGCAGGGGTCCAGAATGTGCTTCCTGAGGACCCGCAGAAAGTGGAGTCTCTGCTGGGCCTTCTTGATGACCTCTGTGATGTTTTCTGTCCAGGAGATGTTGTTGGAAAATACAACATCCAGAAACCGTAAGGTGTGGACCCTCTCCACACACATTGATGTAGAGGGGAGCTGGGTCGGTGCTGTGCCTCCTGAAGTCCACCATGATCTCCGTGGTTTTCTTGGTGTTCAGAGCTAAGTTGTTGTCTGAGCACCAAGCTGCCAGCTTCAGGACCCCCTCCCTGTAGGCTGCCTCGTCTCCCTTAGAGATGAGTCCGACGACTGTGGTGTCATCAGCAAACTTCACGATGAGGTTGCTGTCGTGCTGCAGACTGCAGTCGTAGGTGTAGAGGCAGTACAGGAGGGGGCTCAGCACACAGCCCTGTGGGACGCCAGTGCCCTGTGTGCGTGTGGGGGAGAGGTGGGGGCCCAGCCTCACTGCCTGGGGCCGGTCAGTGAGGAAGTCCTTTATCCAGGCACATATGAGGGGGGGGGCAGGCCTTTGGCTGCATTTACACTGCAGGTCTTGATGCCCAAATCCGATTTTCTGACTATATCCGATTTTTTGACGACCTGCTTACATCATCATCTAAAAGTGACCCGTATCCGGTGTTTGCATTGACACTACACAATGCTGAAACTATCAAATGTAGACGTTCTGAGGACCACGTAGCAGCCTTTCCCCTTCCCCGGTCCTCCTTCCGACGCATCGCGGTTTGTCGAAACTTTCACCGGGACTAGCTTTGTCGTCGGACTGGCAGCCGGATCGCCGAAGGCGGAAGTGCTGCTACACACAGATCTGAGAAACTGTAAACCATCATATGAATTGGTGTTTCCAGTGGTGTCCAGACATAATAAAGGCTGATGTAATTCCCACATGTTTACATCCAAGATGCTCACTGCGGCATTGCCTGCACGGAGTTTTACGTTCCCCCACGGCCAATGTTTTTAGCATGTGTTAGCCTAATGATAATCCTTCTTCGCGGTCCTTGGAGACAACAAAAAAGCACTGACCACACGGATTTTAAAAAATTAAGAGCGATCAGGCCCTTAATAATAATCATAATAATAAAGCAGATTTAGAAGATGCATGTTGGTCCAAACGGCAAACGTTTAGCATGGCGAAAAAGAAACAAGCTTAGCTTGTTCCCCCCATTTTTTGTTGTGTTTCTTTTGTGTGACTGCGGTTGTCATGGAGCCAATGCAGCGATGGAAGGAGGCGTGACCTTGGTCGTTCTGGATGCGCGTGAGAGGAAAAGGAGGGCTGCTCGGCCGGCGTATGTGCTCTCTCTGAGTCTGAATGAGGAAGTGTTTGCAGACGTTGTGCTGTACTAACAGTTTGATCCAAGCACAGAAATAAACGGCCTCTAGCCTGTTCCAGAGCAACGGTGTCCCGCTTCATTAGTTACTGTTTGCATCCCGACCGGGACCAAACCAGAAATACAGTAAACCCTTGTTTTTCACGGGGGTTACGTTCCAAAAAGAACCTGTGATAGGCAAAATCCGTGAAGTAGAAACCTCTCTTTTTTTTTTTTTTTTTTACAATTATTAGACAATTAAATACTCTATTATCCCTTGTGCTATCTTGGATGACCCCCCCTTTTATTGACGTGTTCTCCCTACCATGACAAAGGTGGATAAAGGTGGAAAAATTTCATGTAATCCATTGAACCAGTGAAGATCACAAAAAATAGAAAAAATAAAGGTTCAGAGCTCTGTCTAGTGAATCTAGATGACCCAACTCCCAACGGTAAAGTGCCTAGGATAGAACAAGGGTTACACATTGAAAAGAAAGAACAAACCGTTTTACAGGCTCAAGCATTTGTTTCACAAATAAAAGTACTTCAGAAACGTTTTTTTTTTCAACAAATTACTTCTGTACTGTCCTGTCAAATAATAATTTTAATCATCAATGTGAACAAAAGACTTCAAATTGCGGAGATTAGCCCCGCCCACCGCGACCAGAGTAATTGGATTAAACGGGAGAACATTTAAAACAGAGGTGTCAAACTCATTTTCACAGAGGGCCACATCAGCAAAGTGTCCGTCCTCAAAGGGCCGGAAAGGACTTATACGTTAAACTACATATAATGAAAAATAAACGTAACTACTTCTTAATGTTAAAAAACTATTTTATTTATTTATTATAACTTTTTAAAGTGACAATTACAGTTGCATATAAAAATATATGTTTGCTTTTTCCTCTAGCATAAATCCTTTTAAATTTGATTCTGTCAGGTTAGGTTATATGAACAGTGTTTAAGTCCTAATGTATAGCTGCCCAATCCGATATTTCAAGTCAGATTCCCCCTAGATATTAATAAATAAACAACAATTTTTATTTTTTATTTTAAGAAATGAAAAACTGTTATGCTCTCGGGGGCCACATAAAATGACATGGAGGGCCACATTTGGCCCCCGGGCCTTGAGTTTGACACATGTGATTTAAAATGATTATGAAAAAGATACAAAGTACAGTGGGACAAACAGTGACGCAGGTGTATTTCACTGCTCTACAGACTGAGCCGCTGCATCCTGACTCCCCTCTGCAGTGTTTTCTTCTTTTGAAGCCTGCGGTGCAGGTGTGTTTGTTCGGGAGAAGAGCATAGTGATAGGCAGTTGTTGTCGCTCTTTTTTCTATGGGTTTTAGAGAAACTCGAAATTACAAGAGAATTTGAATGTACATAATGTAAATTTGGTAAGCTACGTACGTGTACATATTAAACTGCAACGTTATTGACGCACAGGTAGAGAAGAAGCGGAGTGACTTTTTAGCCAATCAGAATGCAGAACACAATGCACAATGCATATCCGTGAAGTAGCGAAACCGTGAAAAGTAAACCGCGTTATAGGGAGGGATCACTGTAACAGCGGTTTCCGACTAGGAGATAACTATACACAGAACCGTGTATGCTTTTCAGTAGGAATGGGAATTGAAGCCCCATGAAGCTTCCCTTGGGGTTCATGTAATTGTGCCAGAAAAATGAACCAACCATTCAGGGACTCTGAAACCAGACAGAACAGCGGCATCTGGTGGTGGACTGGACGTATATCATCTGCTTCAACCTAGGTCCTTGTACCACTTCAATGTGGAAATGATGATGAAAAAATGTAAAACAAAACAATGTTGTTAATGATTATTAAAAAGAACAACGTAAACAACACCATGTGACGTTTTCTGAGAGAAGTGCTTGACAGCAAAACACACATCACATGAAGAAAAAAAGGCAAAAAAAAAAATGTGTAAAAATGTGACTTCCATCAATCAACAGTTCCACTGAGCTATCTCTACCGATACCAATTTGCCGTGCCATTATAAATGTATTGAATTATTTTTTTTATACAGAACGTTCACACTGTATCGTTAATGAGGAGAAATCGAGTAGAAACGATCTTGAGCCACAGTAGGTTTTTTACCAGGAGCCATGGCAAAGTGCAATGAACTGACGCTGATTCTGATCCAGAGGAAACAAAAGAACTGACAGGAAACGTTTGGGATTCATTTCCTGTTTCTAGAGAACAGCGCCCCCAACTGTTCAAAACACAAGGGACATCTGAACCGTGGTTCGACCAAACAAAGCATTTGGCGCGTCATACGTCATCAACCACGTGATCTGCGCTAGTTGACACACGCCCTGAAACATTGTGCCGAACCCCTCTGTTTCATGAAAGTGAACCGCGCGCCGAAGCGCCGAGTCAAACGGGCCATCCCTACTTTCCAGAAGACAGCCAAGGATGACTTCCTACCTCACTGCATTGGACTCTAACTCCTCATCCATTTGCAGCAGATACACTCATTGGTCTGTCTGTCTGTCTGTCTGTCTGTCTGTCTGTCTCCAGAGCTGTCATGCAAACCAAATGTCTTTCACTGATGTTTCTTTCTGATTGATTGATTGTTCTGTTCTCTGTTGTCACCCATTGTTTGTGTGTTTGTATCTTTGAGCCTGACGCTGCAACAAGACAATTTCCCAAGCTGGGATCAGTAAAGAATCTTTATCTTATCTTAAGAACCTGGAGCATTCATCCAAAGTTGACTTTGGTTAAAGCTTTTGAAAAATTCTAGGACGCTGAGGAAGAACTTCCAGTCAATCACAGCAGTATTTTAGTCCTTTCAACCAAACAGAAGTCCTCTCTCAAATCTTTATTTTGTTTTACACACAGGAACACAATCATTTCTACCGTTCAGATGGTTCCCTTCAGCCTGGAGTGAAACATCAGTGAGGAAGGAGTCACTCCGAAATATGTTCAAGGAGCAGCAGTCTGTGTGTAAAGCAACATCAACCAGTCATTTCACTACATTAAACTGACATCATTCTGAGAAAAAGAACTATTTTCACGACTAATCTAGACAGAAGCAAAGAAATAAAAAAACTAATCTAGACAGAAACAAAGAAATCAAAGTTCTGCTTGATTCTCTGAAACATGTTTTTGCAGCTTGAAGGCAGAAATGTCCACCAAACACCAAGAGTTGTCTTCTTTTAGGGAACTACATGGACCCTGGAAGAAAGCAGCAAACAGAACAGCAGCTTCCCTCCCAAACACCACAGGCGCTTACACACACACACACATGTGCACACGTGCACACTGCAGAGCAGGAGTGGGCTAACTTTGTGCCTGGGGGGCCACAGAGGGGTCTGACATTGGACACGAGGGCCGGACCAGGAGCAGAGTGTGCGTGGAGTGTTTGGGTAATCCACCTCATAAGAAAAAGAAATGGAATCTGGATGCAAGCACACTTTAACTTTGATTGAAAATGGACATATATGTATTTCAAAACGGGGCCTTTTGTTCTCATTTTAGGGCCAATTGCAGCACTGGGTTGATGTCTTTTTTAGAGAAAACACAGACGTAAGACAAATGTTGTGTTTGTGGTGTTGGCATGATTGCCAACATGTCTGTCTGACTCAGAAAACACACATGAACGTCAGAAAAACAACAAATCTTCCAACAGCACATGAATGCAGCTAGAAAGGTCCGTTTCTTTGTAGAGCCCCGTCTATGTGGAGACACCAGGCTAACGGGGGAAATAACAGCTTTATCACCAATCCCAGTTTGACTGACCAGACCAAATGCTGCAACGGGCTGATGTGGCCCCCGGGGCCGTAGTTTCCCCACCCATCCATCTGCACAATCTGCCTCCATCCCTTTCAGGGTCACAGGGCTGCTGGGGCCTATCCCAGCTACTGTTGGGCAAAGGTGCCAAAAGCTACAATAGAAATGGATGGAGAACAAAAACCCCGGCCGTTTTCCAGAAAATTCCAGTTTTCCACATCAAGCTTGATGTTCAGATGTTTTTAAGACAAATTAGATGCATGATTCAAATTTAGGAACACAAACCCCTAAAAACAGTTTGTTGGTTAAATTCCAGAGTTTGAAGAGGCTCTTCTTCTTCTTCTTTTCACTCAGATGTGAGGTAGAAGGCTACAAACAAAAGCAGCGCCAATCATAGAGACAACAGCATCCTCCACTGAGCTTCTGTCCCACATCGTCCTTCTGGATGTTCTGGCAGCCTCTGCTGCTACACTGAGACTCCATCCCAGCAGCTTCAGGTCTGCCAGGAGGGGGAGGACACGGAGGCGGACACGCTGGAGGCGGACACGCTGGAGGCGGACACGCTGGAGGCGGACACGCTGGAGGCGTTCACAGAAGCCAGCTCCTCGCAGGTGAAGTAGTCCTTGAGGGGAGCGAAGAGGTGATGGATGACCGGGACGCTCCACGCCTTCCCCAGCACCTTCTGCCTCTGCTGTCGGTTCATGTTCCTCACATCAGTGTAGTGTTTGGGAAACCCAAAGATTCTGGTGAAAACAGAATCGAGCATGAAGAAGCAAACCGACCCTACACTCAGAACACACTAGTGCTGAACTGAAAAAAGTCCCGCGTAATAACACACATGTAAAAAAAACTATACTTTAAATACTTTATACTTTACTTCCAACAGGACATAGAACACGTCCAGATATTTAGACCCACATGTTTTCTGCAACCTTCACTTTTGCCACTTTAAAGGGCCAGTATCAGTGTTTTTCAACCTTTTCTGAGCCAGAGCACACTTTCTCCTTGACAAAAACTCTGCGGCAGACCAGCATCCAAAAATGAACAAAGGAGAAACTCTATAGTCTGTATTGATCTACAGTCCCTCCATGATCTCACAGGCATTTCTGTGATCATTGTGGCAGAAAAAGCTGGAAGCTGCAGCTGTTTTTCTAAAAGATGGAATAAAAGTTAAGTTAGTTTTCAGTAATAATTTTCAACTAAATTATTTGACATTTTACCCTGGTAGTTGTTTTTCCCTTCAGTGTATTAACATGTAAATGTATGTAACCTCACAAAAAACTAATCTGTTCTTTCTAAATAGAGATTTATTTTTTTATTCATTTTTTTAAATGTTGGTGCAAAGGCAACTGTCATTCTTTAACAATATGATCACAATATGTTTGATACATTTTACACAAAATTATGTTTATGTTTTCTGTAGTTACACAAAAAGTGAACATGTTGAAGTTTTATTAGTTTTTCTTTTGTCTTAATCAAAGATGAAGTTTTTGAAAACTTTAACAAAAATGTTTTATTTCTTTTTAGATGATTAAATTGCTTGAATTTAGTTTAATTGTGTCTGTTGGTCACTTCACCTTCATCCTGTTTCTTAAATGTTGTTATTATTTCTTCTTCAGTTTAACATGTAAAATAATCCAGAGGTTATTAGAAAAGTGTTTCAGTTAGAAAGATGACTTGGACCAAACTCTGGGATGTTTGGCTGTTAAGAAACACAAACCTGAAGGAGAACTAAACTGTTGACCTCTGACCTCATCAAGAAGATTAAAAACTGACTGATGTGTTCATTGTGGTTTAAGATGTTTAACAGGGAAGACTCATTGTAGCGCTGAGATGCTGTCACTTTAAACACAATGCATCATGGGAGATGGAGTGCAAAAACCGACGTAGATGCCAGACAGACCAGCGTCTCTGAGCTTCATGGTTTTGTTCTCTTGTTCCACGGTCTGACACCGGATTCTGTGGAAAGCTACACCGCTAAAGACGAGCTTTAGCTGGTATTTCTGTTGGAACTGAGAGACTTATGAGCAGAATCAGAACACAGACAGTCAGTCAGTCAGACAGTCAGTCAGTCAGACAGTCAGTCAGTCAGACAGTCAGTCAGTCAGACAGACAGACAGTCAGACAGACAGTCAGACAGACAGACAGACAGACAGACAGACAGTCAGTCAGTCAGACAGTCAGACAGACAGACAGACAGTCAGACAGACAGACAGACAGTCAGTCAGACAGTCAGTCAGACAGTCAGTCAGTCAGTCAGTCAGACAGACAGACAGACAGTCAGACAGACAGTCAGTCAGTCAGTCAGACAGACAGACAGTCAGTCAGTCAAACAGACAGACAGACAGACAGACAGACAGAAGGACAGGCAAACAGATGTACTTTTCCAGCTCTGTGATCCACAGGTTGTCCTCCCTGCCGTTATGAAGGACGGGCAGCAGCGACACGTGCTTGCCTTGCTTCAGAGAGTTGGGGTTGGTGGTGATGGTTCTCACCTTGGTTACCTGGAACAAACGGATCACTGGTGTCTTCATCACAGAAGGATCAGTGGTCCTGACAAACCCCTCCACTAAAAGCCGAACCTCACCCGAGCTTGTCTTCCGATGTCCAAACAGTCCTGCAGGGTCAGCTTGTGATTCTGGGCAGCTATGATGGGCCTGATGACAGGTGAGCAGTAAAACACGCTTAGCTCAGACATCATGATGACCTCTGACCTTCAGACAAAAGGCTGTTTTGACCCAAAGTGTGAGATCATGTCGTTCTGATGCTGCTGAGTTTTCCACGGTCACCTGGCAACTACGGAGACTTTTTTTTTTGTAAATATCTTTTTATTGTTTTTAAACACTTGAACAAAGTTAGAAGCATTGAAACAGTATATACTGAACGAAAAACAAAGGAAAATAAAAAATCTGTACCAGAAGGTACGTGGAGTTCTCAGATTGAAATTGTTCTCCTTTCCAGGATACTGATCACAAAGTTAGCTATATGTCATAACCTTTTCTTGTTTTGTACATAAACCATTTTTCCCAGTCCTTCAGAAATTGTTCTTCCTTCATTCTTAGTTTGTATGTAAGTTTCTCCATTCTTTGGATTTCTTCCACAATATACATCCATTGCTTGTGTGTTGGGGCTCCAGCCTTCTGCCAGTTCTTAGTTATGGCTTTCTTTGCTGCCACAAGAAGAACTTTTACTAGGTTTTAGTCCGCTTTATGCACTGTTCCCTCTAAGTAGCCCAGATACATCACAAGACAGGTTCGGGGTATCTTATATCTGAGTATTTCACATATAGCAGAGTGGATGGTGTCCCAGAAGGGCTTTATTTTCTCACATTCACAAAAAATATGTGTCTAGTTTGAGTCCTTGTCCATGCAAGTTCTCCAGCAGAGTTGCTGAGTTTGAATTAGTTTGCCCTTGATTTGTGGTGTTATAAAACATCTTATTTGGTTTTTCCAAGCAAATTCTCGCCATTTTAGTGACTGCGTAGTGGTTTGGTGAACTTTCCACATATCGTCCCACATCTCCTCTGAGATTTTTTCTCTCAAATCCTTTTCCCATTTTGCTTTGACATATAGAGTTGACCCCACTTTTGATTCCATAAGGTGCTTATATAGAACAGATATGACCGTGGGAAGATTTTCACTGTAGGCCTGTATAAATGTCTTAATTATTGGGTGTATTTTGTGTTCCTCTGTTTTGATTTGCTTTCATAGTAGTCTCGCATTTGCATATATCTGAACAGGTCCTGATTTATTAGACCATATGTGTCTTTAAGTTCCTGAAATTCTCTCATTTCACCTTTCTTTATCATTGTGCACATGGCTGTAAAACCCTTTTCAGCCCATTGTTTGAATCTGTGGTCAAATTGTGCAGGTCTAAATTTGTCATCATATGCTGTCCATTTCAGCAATCTGAGTTCTTTACCTAATTTTAGTTGTTTTATAACATAATACCAGTTCTCAAGTGTATATATTGTTATTGGATTTAGATCTAAATGTTCTTTAGCAGTGGCTGGGATCCCATTTTCCCCCATACATGTTTGAATTGTGAATCTGGATGTAAAAAATTCTATATTTTTCCATCTGGCAACATATTCTGTATTACAGCAGTATACTAAACAATGTATTTGGGAAGCTCTAAAGTATTCCTTTTAGATTGGGTAAGGCTCTTCCCCCCTTTATATTGGGTAGTTGTAAAGTGTGGTATCGTATTCTTGGACGTTTTCCTTCCCATATAAATCTTGATATAAGTTTATCCCATTTTTGGAATTGGGATTGTGGGATCTGGTAAAGCTAGAAAGAGGTAAAGAAGGCGTGGTAGTATATTCATTTTTATAACATTTATTCTTTCACTTAATCCTAGTGTGTATGTGGACCATCTTTCTATGTCTTTTCTGATATTGATATTTATACGTTCATAGTTATTCTGATATAGTTTTGCTGGGTCTTTAGGTATATTCACCCCCAAGTACTCAAGTGATTTGGCATCCCATTTTATCTTCCATTCCTTTAAACCTTGATTTGCAACGCAATTAAACATGAGTATCTGAGTTTTATTTATATTTATTTTGTATCCTGAGCTTTGACCAAATCTATCAAAAATCTTCATTAAATTACCAAATGATTTGACTGGATCTAATAAATAGACCATAACGTCATCCGCGAACAGGCCTATAATATGTTCCTGTCCACCGATGTCTATTCCTGTTATCCTTGGTTCTTGTCTCACCATTTGGGCTAATGGTTCGATATAAAGGGCAAAGAGTACAGGGCTAAGGCAACAGCCCTGTCTAGTCCCCCTTCCGAGGCTGAATCTATTTGTGAGGGAGCCGTTGATTTTGATTCTACCTGTTGGTTTGTAGTAAAGAGAACTGATACACTTAATTGACTTTTCACTGAATCCAAATTTCTGCAATGTTAAATACAGAAATTCCCAATTGACTCTATCAAATGCCTTTTCGGCGTCTAAACTTATTAAGGCAGCTGATAATTTTTTTTTATGTATCCTGTTTATGATGTGAAGTGTTCTCCTTATATTATCGTGTGTTTGTCTGTCTTTGACGAATCCGGTTTGGTCCTCATCTATTAGGTTTGATGTAAATGATTGGAGTCTATTTGAAATGATAGAGGTGTATATTTTATCGTCAACATTTAAGATAGAAATTGTTCTGTAGTTTTGACAATATTCTTTGTCCTTTAATGGCTTAGGAAGTACTGTAATGACTGCCTCCTTCCAGGAGGGTGGAGTTTGTCCACTTGATAAAATCCAATTGAAAGTGGAGTGAAGCAGTGGGATAATTATTTCTTCGAATTCTTTATACCATTCTGATGGACAGCCATCACTCCCAGGGGCCTTGTTTGATTTCAGTTTGCCAATTGCTTTTTTAATTTCTTCCGTGGAAATTTCTGCTGTCATGAGGTCATTTTGTTTCGTTCCTATTGAAGGTAGGTCTAATGAGTCTAGTAAGGTTTGCATCTCCTCTTGTTTTGCAGTCATTGGCTCAGTGTATAAGTCCTCATAATAGTCCCTAAATATATTCTCAATTTCTTCTGGATTATATTTTAGTTGATTTGTTTTTGGGTCTCGTATTTTATTAATGTTTAGTTCTACTTGTCTTTCCCGTGTTCGTCGAGCTACCAGCCTTGTGGCTTTGGGGCCTGAGTCGTAATAGTTCTGTTGTATCTTGTTCTTGTTTCGCTCTCGTATTGGAGTATGTCATTAATCTTCTTTTTTGTTTCATTGATTAGCTGTCTTGTTGTTTGGTTTGCGTTGTCTTTAAAGGCTTGTTCCATTCCTCTCAGGTCTGAGGTGAGTGTCTCATATTGCTTTACTCTTTCTTTTTTCAATAGATCTCCTCGTATCACTGCTTTTAGTGCATTCCATATAATAGCTGGATTTGATTCCCCATTATTGTTTAATTCAAGATAATTTTGTATATCTATTTGAATTTGTTTGGTCACTGTTTTATTATTTAAAATTCCTGCGTTCAGCCTCAATATAGTATTTCTTTGTTGGCCCTTGAGTCTAAATTTTAAATAAATGGCATGGTGGTCTGATCATTGATCATTGACAGTGATCATTAACTAAAGTCAAGTAGAGTTTGATTTATTGCTTGAAAAGGAGCAGGAAGAAGCGAATTTATATAATCCCATCCCTACTGAGTTCATTCATTTGATAGTTTTACAGTTTTTATAATCCAGTTCTGATCAGATAAGATTCTCTTCAAGTAACAAAATCCAGGGCCGATTAATGATTGACTATCTTTAGAAAACATTCCTTCATGATTTCAGTAAACAGGAAAGGTAACCATTATGTAATAATCATTGATTATCATTAGAACACACGATCACATTAAACCAGTAATTATTGCTACACATTGCAGATCAAATACAGAAACCCTCCCGCCTCATTTCTTTTCGTAATGTTAAAAACATCAATATTAATGCTCTTTCCTCACTCATACGTGATATTCCAATCCCTAACACTCCAAACCCTGAAGAACTCGTCTCCTCCTACAACAGCCTTCTCTCTGACTCTCGTAACCATCTCGCTCCTGTCAAAACTCGCCCCGTCTCCTTCTCCAAATCTGCTCCCTGGTTCACCCCTGAGCTCCGTCACATGAAAGCCAAAGGTCGCCAGCTAGAGCGACTCTACAAGAGAACTGTCTTAACCGTTCACAAAGAAATCTAGACATCACACCTCACTCTACTGAGGACCTGGTTTCTACCACAAAAACAAACGACTTTTCTGAACTCATCTCCACAAACAAAGGCAACTCCAAAACTCTCTTCTCTCTGATGCACACTATTTTTAACCCCCCTGACTCTCTCCCTCCCCATTTCTTTTCCACTGAAACCTGTAACTCCCTCATGTCCTTCTTGAATCAGAAAATTCAAGTCATCCATCAGCAGCTTAGCTCTTCTCTCCTCCCTCCCATCCCTGACTCTTTCTCTCTCAGTCACATGTTTTCCTCCTTTCAACTGCCTGATAACAATCATACTTCCTCTCTCATCATTAAATCCAAACACACCACCTGTTATCTTGATCCCCTCCCAATAGCCTGCCTCCGATCTCTCCTTCCGCTCATTGCTGCCATTATTCACTCCTCACTCTCATCTGGTACTGTCCCATCACTTTTTAACAAGGCAGCTGTTAAACCCATCCTGAAAAATCCGGTTCAGATCCCAACGTATTCAATAATCTCCGTCCCATTTCCAACCTTCCCTTCATTTCCAAAATTCTTGAGAAAATAGTCTCCTCTCAACTCTATGATCACCTAAAACACAATAAACTCCTGGAACCTTTTCAGTCCGGTTTCTGCCCCCCCACATCACTGAAACTGCTCTGCTCAAGATCACCAATGACCTCCTCATTGCAGCTGATTCTGGCCTCCTCACCATCCTCATCCTCCTTGACCAGAGTGCAGCCTTTGATACCATTTCTCACTCCATCCTCCTCCAAAGGCTCTCCTCCCTCGGCATCACCTCCACCCCCCTCCGTTGGTTTCAATCCTACCACTCTGACCAAACCCAATTCATTCATCTTAAATCATCTAAATCTCAGCCCTCCTCTGTCTCTTCTGGTGTCCCCCAAGGTTCTGTCCTTGGTCCTCTTCTTTTCATTACTTATCTTCTACCCCTTGGTAATATTTTCCGTAAATTTAATGTTAATTTTCACTGTTTTGCCGATGACACCCAGCTCTATGTATCCATCAAACCTGACTCCTCTCTTCCACCCTCCTCCCTCCCCTCCATTCTATCTGAAATCAAAAACTGGTTCACCTCAAACCTTCTCAAACTCAAAGTGATAAAACTGAGCTACTTCTCGTCGGTTCCAAATCCACAAGTCTTACTCTTTCCATCGTTTCGTCTTCTGTCTCCCCCTCCCCTCAGGGGAAGAGTCTGGGTGTCATCCTATATAGCTCCTTATCTTTTCAGTCCCACATCAGTAACATTACTCGGTCAGCCCATTTCCATCTACGTAACATTAATCGTCTACGCCCCTCCCTCACTGCCCCCTCTGCTTCTATCCTGGTCCACAGTCTGGTCACTTCCTGTCTAGATTACTGTAATTCTCTCCTCTTTGGTCCCCCCCAAAAACCCTCAATAAGCTTCAACTGATCCAGAACTCAGCGGCCCGCATCATCTCCAGAACCCCCTCCTCCAGTCACATCACCCGGTTCTCCACCAGCTGCACTGGCCCCCCAGAACCTCCAGAATCCAGTTCAAACTCCTCCTGTTCACCTTTAAGGCCCTCCATAACCTGGCCCCTCCTTATCTCTCCGACCTCCTTCATATCAAACCCCCCTCGTTCTCTTCGGTCCTCCTCCTCTGTTCAGCTCTCCGTCCCTCCGGCCCGCCCCGTCACCATGGTAACCGGGGCCTTCAGCTGCTCTGCTCCCAAACTCTGGAATTCCCTCCTGACCTCCGTAACACACTGTAGACTCTCTTCCAACTTTCAGATCAAAACTCAAAACTTATCTGTTTATTTCTGCCTTCCCATCCTGATTCACTTTTGATTTTTGTCTTTTATATTTATTGTGTTTTGTCTATTTTTAACCTTTGTTTGTACAGTGTCCTTGGGTTTCATGAAATAAAATATAAAAATAAAATATAAATAAATAAAATGGATTATTATTATTAAAGCGAAGCACAACTATACCAAAACACGACAATCATAGTTTTCTCCACTCATCATTGAGAGTGGATACGTTCATCTCTGTGAATGACACGGTCAGGAAGCTGCTGCAGCTTAGTGTTAGTTCCTGCTACCACAATGCATTTAGGGAGAAAAGTCTGACCTGCTCATTCCTGGTATGTTTCCCCAGAAGTAGCGAGCTCTGTGGGCGGGGCTGACTTTGACCGCGTCCACCAGCACAGGGTTACACTGCAGAACAGGAAAACTCTCGCTGTGTGACCCGGAACAAATTGGTTTTCAGCTGATAACTTCTGACACATCTGCTAGTGGAACAGGCAGTTTCCTCTGGATGCAGACACAAAACACTCACATGATGACTTTAAAAGATACGTGTAGAAAACAATCCTTCATTCAGTTCAGCCTTTCCTTTAGATGGTGTCATAACCTGAAACCCAACGATGGGGTCAAAGTAGAATCATCATAAAGGGAAAGAAAAACCAGAGTGGAAAATAAAACTGAAAACAACTCTAAACTTGAAGTACAGATTGTAAACTTAAGAAACATATTTAAAGAAAATACTTTTTTACATTTAAAGAAATACAACTTGAGTGAAAAAACAACAAACATAAAACTGTTACCAAATATAAAAAACTGATTATTAGCATCAGCGGCTGGTTTGTGTTTTCAGCTTTTGCTTTTTTCAGAATGTTAGTTTGCAGAGTTGAAGCTAATTGACTTGGGGGCGGGGCTTTGAGCCCATGGCCCACCACACATAATTGACACGGGGTGACAGAGGTCATGGCCAGGCCATTTCCTCCCCAGCAGCGTCTGTTGTTGACGCCGCCCGTGACCCCCCTCCTCTGATGGGAGAACACCATCCCCATTGTTCATAGGTTAAAACTGTTTTCACATTTATAATCTGGTTTTTGATTCACTTTAAGCTGATCCTGATTTGACCCCATACCCAACTTAGAAGACGGGCCTTTTTGAAGTCCTACATCTTTACTTCAGCTGATACTGTCTGCATTCACAGAGGAAACTGAAAGTACACGAAAAGCTACATGTGGAACCCACTGACTGTAAATAGAGGACTGGACACAGCCGGCTGTGACGTCACCCATAGATAACGCCTCACCTCCTGCTACAGTGAAATGAAGCCAATTCAGGCGCCATCTTTCTGCATTACTGGTGCCACCATTTGGAGCCAGTGATTGGTCCAAGTCAACGTTCCTATGGCAACTACTGTCACCAATCAGGTGTAAGCTTGTTTCAAGTCCACACCCCTTCCACTGACTGCGGCTCGGGAGAATCTGTCAATCAAACATTGAGGAGGAGGCCAGCAGGCACCACATGCTCTCACTGATCGGTCAGTTTATAACTCCAATGACTTATTGATGGAGATAAACAAAAATATTGAAAAAAATGTGGATAATCAAAAATGTAAAGACAAGGTAGCAGATCCAGAACGGTTCTTCTGACCAATAGAATGACTGAGTAACAGCTGTTTATTTCTATATAGAAGTCTATGGGATTTTCAATTCTTGGAACCACTTCCTGTTTGGGACACAAAGGAGGAGGGGTCAGTGTGTCCAGTTCCTACGTATAGGTGGAAGCCCTACTTGAGCCAAACCATCATGACTATCGTGAAGAAATTTCAGTCACTCAGCTCACAAAAAATGTTGTGGAGTTAGGACACAGAACAGAACACAAAGGCTCCCATTCATCCTCGGATGTTGTTAGATTGCTGGCTCTAGTGGAAATGTATTCCAAGCCCAGAACACAACTCCCTCATACATCCACGACTACACAAAAGCAGAGGAGGAGGAAAAAAAGGTAAAGGGTAAATGGGGCAAACCTCGAGAAAGCGGGAGATATTGACTTTGTCGTGTGTGTTCATGAAAACCACGTTCTCATAAAGCCAGAAGAACGGCCTGGGATCGTCCTCTTTGGGTTTCAGCAGCTGCAGGATGCGGTAAAACTCGAAGAACAGTCTGCCTGTGCCCTCTGTCGGAGAGCAAAGAGACGCAGAGGTCAAGCCTGCTCCCACCCTCCAACCTCTGGGCGGTTTTAAACAGACTGGATGAATTACAGAAAAAAAGAACTAAATATTAAAGTATTTGGATACAAAATGGTAGAAACTGCAAACGTCAACATACCATAAAGGCCCTTTCTGACTGGATTTACAATGGAAAGGTCGTTACAGGGGCTGCCACCAATCAGCAAATCAAACGGACCCCAAGCGTCCATCTGAAAAACCAAAGAGAGCAGACCTGCTTACAGCACTCAGCTGCTCTTGTCATTGCAGTCATGCATCATGGTGAGGTTTGTTTCCCCCTCCCACTACAAAAACCTTATGAAGCATCAGCAAAACCCTTCGCCACATTTAAAAAGGGCTTTTGGTTCAGAATAAGTGACAGTATGAACACCACAATACAATACAAAGAACTTTTCCATGAAGAATGTCAAATAAGTCTTGTATTTCTATAACATATCTTACAATTACTGGCCACCTTATTAGGCACACCTGCCTAACTTCTTGTGAACATAAATTTCTAACCAGCTAATCACATGGTAGCAACTAAGTGCATTTAGGCGTGTAGACATGGTTACGATCTGCTGCAGTTCAAACAGAGCATCAGAACAGAGACGAAAGGGGATTGAAGGGACTTTGAACGTGGTTGTTGGTTCCAGACGGGCTGGTCTGAGGATTTCAGAAACTGCTGATCTACTGGGATTTTCACCCACAACCATCTCTAGGGTTTACAGAGAATGGTCCAAAAAGACCAGCTGTCAGTTCCAGCTGATAGAAAGACAACAGGAACTCAAAGAACCACTGGTTCCAACCGAGGTCTGCAGAAGAGCATCTCTGAATGCAACAACACGTCCAACCTGGAGGCAGATGGACTACAGCAGCAGAAGACCACAGCGGGTACCACTGCTGTCAGCTAGGAACAGGAAACTGAGGCTACAACTCACACAGACTCACCAGAACTGGACAACAGAAGATTGGAAATTGTTGTCTGGTCTGATGAGTCTCTATTTCTGCTGCTACCTTCAGATGGTAGAGTCAGAATTTGGCCTCAACATCATGAAAGCATGGATCCATCCTCGCTTGTATCAACGGTTCAGGCTGGTGGTGGTGGTGTCATGGTGTGGGGGATGTTTTCTTGGCACACTTGGGCCCCTTAGTACCAACTGAGCATGGTTCCAACCACAGCCTTCCTGAATATTGTTGCTGACCATGTCCATCCCTTTGTGACCACAGTGTTCCATCTTCTGATGCTACTTCCAGCAGGATGAGGCTCCAGGTCATCAAGCTGGAATCATCTCAGACTGGTTTCTAGAACATGACAATGAGTTCCCTGGACTCAAACGGCCTCCACAGTCACCAGAACCCAGTAGAGAACCTTTGGGATGTGGTGGAACTGGAGATTGACATCATGAATGTACAGCTGACAAATCTGCAGCAACTGTGTGATGCTGTCATGTCAATATGAACCAAACTCTCTGAGGAATGTTTCCAGAACCTTGTTGAATCTTTGTCCAGCAAGAACTAAGACAGTTCTGAAGAAAAAAGTGGGTCCAACTTGGTTCTAGCAATCTGTACCTAATAAAGTGGCTGGTGAGTAAATATAAGCTTTATTAAACAACAATAAACACATTTAATGTAAATACATTTTAACAGCAGCTCCTACATTCTTTTCAGGAACATTTCATGTGTTTGAAACTGAATTTAAACTAAAAAAGTAGAAAAAAACCCAGCAAAGTGTAACATACAAACTCCTTAGTGATGAACCTCACGTCTCCAATTTGGAGGATCTTCCCATCATGGTTGACTGTAGAAACCGTTATGGAGTCCTCACAGACCTCTGACGCCACATATTTCTCTACTTTGAATCCTAGATCCTTCAGCACCAGGTAGCCTAAGGAAGGCAAGACAGGTTTATTTGTAAGAACTGTTCATATGGGGGAGGTGGGTGTTCAGAGGGGATATTGTTTGGTTCTAACTCGGTTCCACCAGCTCTCAGATGTCAGAGCTGCTGGGTCTAAAAACTGAGGCAGCAGTACTTTCAAACTGTTCTATATTCAACTGGTTGACAGCGTACAAACTTGTGAACAGCAGTGATGTGGTTCAGTTCTTCTGGTTCTGGTTCAAACTTTGCCGTGGGATTTTTGTCAAGGTTAAAGTGTGCCATGGCTCAAAAAAGGTTGAAAAACACTGCTCTAGACATCAACTCTTTAGCTGCTTTCCTCTTTTCTTCTTGTTTACAAAAACAAAGACTTTAGTCTGTCATTGTTTGACTGAATCCAGGAGTGGATCTGCTCTCAGATGGCAGTGGCAGTTTAATAACAGAGCTTCATATAGCGGAGTGTCATCTGCATAGCTGTGATATGACACATCAATGGTGTACATAAGTAGTCGCCAACACCCAGACTGTGGACCAGTACCGGTCCGTGGGACAGTTGGTACCGGGCTGCAGAGACAAAAACCACAACCTACATTTTTTTCATTTTTTATTTGTAATCTAATTCTAAAGGAAGTTTTGGGGAAAACGACTGAAATCTCTACATAATATCCAACTCATTCTTGACACATGTCAAGTTGTTTGGTCACTTGTTGAAAATTCTTCCACTACTTTCTTAAAGCGGACATTAAACAAAAGCCCCCAAGCTAGCAAAGTCAACAAAAAACAAACGTATTTGTACATTTTCTTTTAGCAGAAAAAAACAGAAGATCGTTCAACTTCAAAATAAAATCAATCTGCATTTAACAAATAAAAACCAGTAGTCTTTACTCCAAATATGGATTTATTGGGACAGTTGTTCCCTCAGCTCATAATAATAATGCAGAATACTTCAATAAAGTTTAAAGCAGCAGATGAAGATAAATGTTACCCTCTAAAGATAAGGGAAACCGAAAGCTAAAATAAAAAACGAACGCCCTCTTCAGCCTTCTACAGGCCGCTCTGTGAAAATCTTGTCTGACATTAAACGGGTTGATGGCCTGAAACAGTCTGGAAGCCAATGGTGGACATGAGCAGTCTGAACAGACTGAGGTTACTAACACATTATGAAGCAGACATACAGAGCTTCTTCTTATTGCTTTTACAAATGAACAACCAAAGCTTTTGTGTTTTGTGATCCCTCTCACCCGTTCCAATGCCATCAAAGAGGGACAGGACTCGGACCGGGCGGCGCAGACTGGCAGGAATAGACGGGTAGACCCGATGAGGCTCCTGTCATCAGATCCACACATTAGACAGAATAAAACTACAAATTTCAAAAGAAGGAGTTCAGCAATCCAAATAACTGCAATGATTCTCCACCAAGTATCTAGGATTTCACAGTGAGTTCAATCTAGTAGTATTGTAGTCAGATAATTAACTGTGAGACAATTC
>CM043712.1:4437802-4523470 GCA_023969325.1 Oryzias curvinotus
GAGGGTGGCGTAGGAGTTAGGACAGAAGTGTTGGCTGAAGGCTGCATACGGTTTCAGATTTTGTAGAGCGATCTAAAAGCAGAATTAACCATTTACAAAGTAAGATCAAGTCAAAATAAAGGTCAACTCAGGCAAAAGCTTCGGTTCTTGCCTTGCAGGTTGGAGATTTAAAAAAAGTCAAAACCAGGAGAAACTTTGATCAAACATTTCCACCAAAACAAACATCCAGCACTGACCGTAAAAATGGCTGTGAAACTGTAAATGATAGGGTCTTCTACCTGAGAGGTCATCTTCTGGCCGTACCACTCAACCATCTTCTTCCCCGGAAGCTGCTGCTCTCCTCTGGTCGGAATGACGACCCCCGGCCAGGGGGAAAAGCCCTCAATCAGCCCCCACACCAGATCCCCCTGCAGACGCATCAGGAGCATGGACTTCTATGTTCTCTTTCATATTAGCATGCTGTTGGAAGCCCAGTGGCTCTGTGGTTATCTGTGACTGTCAGAGCTTTTCTTGAACCACAGCAGCAAAGGGAGTGTGGCTAAAAAAGAGGTTGACCCCAAAAGGATGTCTTTGCTTACTTTGCTTTTATTAGTCAGGTGCCTGAAAACACAGCTTGAATACAAACCTAAAAAAAGATCCACAAATGGACCTGGCTGCTGGTTGTACTAGTAGAAATCTGCATTGTAAGAAATCCTAGTGCTGGTATTTCAGCTTCTCCATATTACTGTAATTTACATTTACATCCCAAGTTTACACACAATTGATCATTTCTCTGTCATTTTTAGAGAAGAATGAAGAAAAAAAACATTTTTGACTTTCATGAGGAGATTAGACAACCAGAGTGTAGTTTGTGTGGACGTCTACAGGAACTCGCGTATCACAAGCTCGATTCCTAAGGAGTAAGGAGCGACGGCACGCTCCTTACTAATGACTGGAGCAGGGGTGGGCAAACTTTCTGACTCGTGGGGCAAATGGCTCCAAAAACTGACGGAAGGTCCAGAACAAGAGCAGAGTGTTTGGGTAATCCACCCCTTAAGAGGAAGAAAGAACATGGAATCTGGAGGAAAACGGCCTTTAACTTGGACCAAAAATAGACATATACGTTTAAAACAGAACCTCTAGGAGTCTTTATTTCAAAACGTTGGCTTTTGTTTTCATTTTAGTGCCAATTGCACCACTGGGTCGGTGTCCCTCAGGGAAAAACGCAAACTTAGAGAAATGCTGTGTTCACGAGGTGTTAGAATGATCGGAAAAATGACTGGCTCAGAAAACACACGTGGATGACCGAAAAACATCCCATTTTCCAACACCACATCGATGCAGGGTAGCTTTCTGCACTTAAAGAAAAGGTCAATTTTGGGGGAGACATTAGAATTAACTATTATCAATATAATTTATTCCACTTTGTTAGGCCACATTAAATAGCATTAAAACGCATTAAAAAGCGCGTGGACCCTGAGCCGTCATTTGCCCACCCCTAGACCAGAGTGTGGCATTTGGGCACCGCATGACAACATTACCGGTACATCATAGGAGGTGGAACTTACATCGGCCTTACAAAGGCTTCACGATACACATAACACACGCACAACAATCATACGCTCCATTTTCGTGACATCCCTTAAGGTGGCGGTACGAGCTTCAAGGTCACTGCAGGACACCTGTGCTCCACGTAAGATGCAGCCGCTCCTCTCTGATCCCCCACGAGCTGAGATAACTCAAAAACCTCCAGCACCCGTACGAGTGCACGCGATTAAGACTTTAGTGGTTAGGTAAAGCTTTTACTGTCAAACAACTGTGTTTACTCTTTTTAGTGACAGCAGAAACGTCTCTAATGACAGCGATGTAAAATGGCAACACTTTGGTGACTTTGACCTGACAACATGCACACAAGGTGATACAAAAGTACTTGAATGGCAGCTGAAGACAACCACCCTCACGAGTCAAAGGATCTATGGCAAAAAGTATCAAACAGGAGAGGGATTTAAAAAGATACCCAAGAATCTGACAATGCCAGTCAGTAGGGTATATGCTTTATTATGTATATGTCTTAAAAAAAAGCAAGCTTTAACTTGTTATTTTGTCCAGTTTTTTTTTCTTCTAAAAATTGATCGGAACCGTAGGTTTTGTGATCCGTTCCACCCTCACCTATCAGCGGTATTCAAACTCTGAACAAGAAACGGAAAGTGAGGGATTTTGCTGAAACCAAACCACAGTCTGGTAGATCAACAAAATTATCTTCTGCAGGAAAATGATCAGAGATGCAAAAAAACCAAATAAATAACCCCCTCCGAACAAATGTAAATTGGTTTTTTCGAGATGCACAATAAGAAGCCACTTGAAGAAAAATGGGCTGCAAGGTTGAGTCACCAGCAGAAAGCCATGACGACACCAATGACACAAAGCAGCCCACATATTCCAAACAACACAGAGACAAGCTTCAAAACCTCTGGACCAAAGGAATTTGAAGCAATGTGGCCAAAATGGAACTTTTTGGGCCTTAACCATAAAGGCTACATATGGGGAGGAATCAATAGGGCCTATGAGGGACAGAACACCATTCCCACAGTGAAACACAGAGGCAGGCCACTGATGTTTTGGGGATGTGTGAACTACAAAGACACAGAAAAATACTGGAGGAAATGTTTACTCATCAGGCAGGACAATCCAAAGCAAGAATCCAAAACACAAGTCCAAGTCCAGCTGTCATTGGTAGCACTAGAATTAGGTGAAGGTTCTGGAGTGATCACTTTGAGGAGATCTCAGAGGAGCGGTTCATGAAGGACAGTCCAAGAGTTTAAAGGAAATAGAGGGTTTTGGTCAAGAAGAAGAACCTCATCCACTATGAAAAGCTGTTATCTACGTCAAAGGGGTAAATACATTAGGATTGGGGTGTGCAAAGCTTTGATTGAGATCATTTGGGAAGTTTCCGTCGTCATTATGATTTAAACAGAGAGGACAAAAAATGGCTTCACTCCACCATGAGTAAAAAAAAAGTGTCATCATTTGTATTCACTAACAAATGACCAAGAAATCATCAATAGGATGTGTAAACCAACTCTTCAATTTCTTTCACTTTTTAAACAAAACACTGAAAAAAACACTTTCTGATGACATTCCAAATGACTGAGATGCAGATGTTGAGTGAAAGTTACCTGAGATGCTTCTGAGCTCAAATCCTCCTCATCACTGGTCACAACAAGCACCAGCTCCCCCCGTTTGTTAACCTCCCCTGAAAAACCAAAAAGAAAGCCTTTATTCCAATTGTTGAAACTGAAACTGTGTATATATATATACATGATTAATTTATGGAAGTATTATTAAATTTATTGTTACAAGAAATTGATTAAAGTTAAAAACCTTAACTTTAATCAGAAATATCAGTACTTTTCTAAGGAACAGTTGTGTAGTTATTAAAACTGCAAAAAGCAGAGTTCCTACTGTCAACCTATGCCAGTTAAGAACAAATGACTCATTCCCTGACCAGAAGATGAAGAGAACCTTCTCTTCTTCTCCCAATATCCTGGCTAATGGAACAGTGTAAAACACAGAGCAAGCACCACATCTGTGTTAACTTCTCCCAGAGTAACTTCCCCCCCCCACGTTCTAAACAGGAAGTATCTGCTGGTTCCTAGAAGCTGAAATCCCATAGACTTCTATAGAGAAATGAACAGCTGTTCGTCATTCTATTGGTCAGAAGAATCATTCTGGATCTGATACCTTTTTAACATGTTCTTGACTATCCTGGAGTTTTTTCTTTTTTTCTGTAGTGTAAGTTATTCAAGTTATAAACTGATTGAAGTTGAGATAAAAAAAAGTTCCTAACTGTTGAGTTACAGTTGTATACCAGTGCATGTAATTTAAAGTGAAGCCAAAAAATAAAAATAATAATAATAATAATAATAAAGTGAACTCATTGGTTCTGTTGAGGACGATGCACCATCAGCTCATGGTTCCAGATAAAGGTTATGCACAACAACAAATGTTACTGTTTACAAGTTAGAATGGCGTCTTTTGTGTGTTTTAAGAAGCATGATAGAATTAAGGCCCGTACACACCGGGACGAATTGAAATTCGCCTCGTGACTAAACAAAGGGCACCAATGAGAGTGTGCACACCGACGCGAAAAAACGCCACGCGTCAAAGCGTCAAAAAAAAAAAAACGCCTCGGGTTCGTTTTTTTTTTTTGACGCCTCGCGTCGATATCTATTCGACCAATGAGAATGGCGCTTTTGCTCACGTGTCTGGAGCTTCTGAAGTTACAGTAAAACACAACTTGGGGGCGCTCAAACACAACACTGCCTTTCTGAGCACACATACCAGCAAAGAAGATAGACGCCAAGTAGCGTCTACACTGCTGCAAAGAAATAATGACGGACATTCTAAAATATCCCCGAAAACGCTCATGATACATTTTCAGCTCTTGTACCAGTCGATAAAACTCACCATGTTCTTCTCTTCTCGTAACTATGGGATGTACCCTAAATCGGCGTCTTTTCCGGCGTCTTTCATCATTCAACAGAACAATAATTTCTTCATCATTGGAACTGGAGCTGGAGCTACTGGTGCTGGAAATATTCATGTTTTCTTTGTATGATTCTGACAAACGTGTAAATACTGGCTCTCTTCTTCTGAGTGAAAACCACCTTGTGTACAGGAGTATTTCTGTTTGACATTCAGCGCCATCTAATGTCAGGGAATGAAATTGCATGTTCAGTCGGCTCATCGTCAGCGAAAATCGCCTGGGTGTGAACACAAAAGACGTGGCGAAAAACGCTGGCGAATATTCGTCCCGGTGTGTACGGGCCTTTAGCTTCAAATCATACTGAGACATGAACAGCAAGAGCAATGCTTTCTAGCTTTAAATCAGAAACTTGTCAAATTACTTGTCAAACAAGCGGCCACTTCTAAATAAAAATATCTGTAAATGTGTGTTTTGGCTTAAGCGTTCAAAACTTGTGCGTTCAGGCGTAGCTACACACGTTTCTACGACTTTTGGGTTCTATGTACAAAGCGTGTGGCCATTGAACATGTGCTGGACTTGGTAATGCCATTTAGTAGCGTCTTTTTTAATTCACAGAAGGGGCAGTTGCTAGTAAATTGATCAGGAAGGCCAAATTAATAGTTGCGGTTTGTGCCCAGCCGGAATTCTTTGACACCAAGTCTTCCATATATTGGAATCGAGCTGTGAAAGAAAACGCCTAGAGCAACATTCCTGAGATTTGCACCAAGCCTCTTCCAACTGTACATGCGCTAGTAAACAGTAGAAAAACGAAAAGAAGAAGGGGCGTTCCAGAACCCACATTTAGTGGGTTCTGGAACGCCCCTCACATGCTCGATGTGTCAGTAGCTTAAGATTGACAGGATAATGAAAGGTTGTAGAGATACACACACCCACACACACACACACATTATCTTTACGTACCTTACAGAAATTAAGGAAATTTGAAGAAAATTATGAAAAACATTCATTCATCCCATTTCTTAAGTGATGGTGGAGCCTACGTCCATCACAATGCCACACAGATAGCCAAACTGACATTCACATCTAAGGGACAATTTAGCATCAACAATGAACCCCGTGGAGCATGTTTTTAAAGCCAGAGCCCAGAGAAAACCTACACATGCTCCAGTACAATATGCAAACTGGTCACAGAAAGGACCCAGCTGGGAACCAGAACCTTTTTGTCAACCACTGTGCAGCCCACTCATGAAAAACCTAGAATCCAAAAAGTTTTAAATGAATACTAGTGAGGAGGAAGAGCGCGGCTTACATTTGTTTTTGCTGGTTCTGCAGGGCTCAGAGATGAAGGACTCCTCTGTCACGTCAATGACATCTGGAGAAGACAGAACACACAACCACTGGTTACTGCTGCTGATGGCCAAGGTCTGCAGTGAATCCACACGTGCCCACAGCTTACCAGAGGACTGGTCTGTGCAGTCAGACAAGTCAATGGTGTCGTACTGCCTTCCAGCCTGCCACCGCACAGACCTGGATGTGCTGTTGCCATTGTCCTCATAAGGACTCCCATCATTTGGCTTCTTTCTGTTCCTGCTGCCACAGTTCCGTTGGACTGTAGCGGCTCTTCTTCCACACCTTCCAGGTTCAGGGGTGGCTTTGAGGCTTTGGTGGCTGACATGTGGACACTTGGTGCTTTTCAACACCTTAAAACAACAGTCAGACATCTTTACCGTTTCCGTTTGACTCCAGCAGAGTGCTGTGGTTCAATGCTAAAATGTGAACTGGATTTTTTGTCTCTATAAGTCAAATATGTTTATATAAGCAGCCTCATCTACATTTTTACTGTTTTAACTGCACACAGTGCAACAGAAACTAGTTTTACTGACGTAGACCTTAGTAGGACTATTGCTTACAATATATAAATTCAATGCTTTTGGTGAAAAAGCAGCTCAAGGTCCAGTGAAGCACAAAAGTGAAGCACGTGCATAGAAATTCCATTCAGTGTCAAGCCTGAATAACTGGAGCGTGTCATTCAAAGTAGAAACAAAAGGTTCTCACAATGACAGAGCTAGAAATCAAAAACTCAAAACTACGTGTCTTTTTCTCTAATTAAAAAACGATTGAAGGAGAATGTAAGAGTTTACACCTGCATCAGGCAGGGAATTAGACCTGATACCAACTGTTTCCAAGGCTGCGGTACAACATGTCATGCTTGCTTTTATAAGTGCTTGTCTTACGTGGACCAGCCATGATTTTTGCAAAGTAAGTAATGCTTTTTGATAAATAAACAGCCTAACTAAGAAGAACTGGTTTAGTTTGATTCATTACAATACTAGTTATGCCAATAGTTTCCTGGAGACAAACAAGAAATGGTCCAACACAGGAAGACACATCATCCCATCAGAGTACCACACAGACACAGAAACACACATCCCATCAGAGTACCACACAGACACAGAAACACACATCCCATCAGAGTACCACACAGACACAGAAACACACATCCCATCAGAGTACCACACAGACACAGAAACACACATCCCAGCAGAGTACCACACAGACACAGAAACACACATCCCATCAGAGTACCACACAGACACAGAAACACACATCCCATCAGAGTACCACACAGACACAGAAACACACATCCCATCAGAGTACCACACAGACACAGAAACACACATCCCATCAGAGTACCACACAGACACAGAAACACACATCCCATCAGTGGTTTTCAATGACTTAACTGGCGGGGGCCGTAACCTGCTGTAACCCGCCGGCCTCACTGCTTGCCATTCACTCTCCTAACGTTTGAGCCTTCATTCTCTGGATCTTACTCCTATAATTCTCCTTGGGATGAGTGCATGGATGCTTGTATTGGTAAATCGCCCCTTGAATTTAGAAGAAACTGATTGATTTTCTGACTCATTTCATCAAAGATGAGTTGAAGCAAATGCTTTGGTGACTTCTATTCCAGGAATTCAGACTGGTTGGTCCTAATCAACTGTTTCTGGTGAAGGATGCTACACAGCACTTTCCACTGGACGGTCACCTGTTCCGTCTCCAGAGGCAGAGCCAGGCATGAAGAGCTTTTGGTGGGTGGGAGTTTCAGAGGGAGCCTCCCACTGCTTCTTTATGTCCCCTTTCAGAGGTTAGCAGCCAGTTCTCTGTTCAAGCCATGTTTTTGGGATGTCTGCAGCTTCATTAGCAGCATCCTTGTAACAGAGAGCTGTTTGCTGCACATCACGCAGAACAGAGCAGGCTGGGCTGTTACAGTGAACCAGTTTAATCTGTTAAGGCAGCTTTTTGTTCTTTCCGTTATCTCACTGGCTCTTTTTGAGGCGAGCATCCTGATCTGCGGGAGGACTGAGTCCCAGACAGATGTGGAGGAGAACATCTGGTAGCTTTCTGAAATCAAACATTCTTCAGCATCAATGGAGATTAAATGAGTTCAGTTTTCTTTCTGTATGGCTCAGTACCAAGTGGCCAATGACAGGCGCTCATCCACGGCTTGGGGGTTGAGTACCCCGACCTAAGAGAAACTACTAGTCAAAGTCAGTAGGCTGTTGAAAACAAATAGCTCACACTTTGAGATAGTGATATAGAATATCACAGATTGGTTTTGTTCATGCATCTTCCTGACAATCTACATTAAAAGAGGGAACCGATATGAAATTCAGGGCATTACTTTTGGCCTTTCTATCAAACATTTTGGACTGATACCCAGCAATAGTCATGTAAACATGTACAGATTTTCCTCCTCACCTTAGCCAACACTTTGCTGGTGTCCAGAGAGGCAGGCAGAGCCAGGAGGGTCAGGAGGAATCTGTGCAGAGCACTAGATGGTTTCAGGCTGTGCAACATCTGGACACAGGAAACAGAGAGCTCTTCTCATTCCCATTTCACAGCAATACAGAACATCAGGGATGAATCAACCAGATCAAGCACAATGACATTAACTCAAGTTATGAAGACTCAAACTGTGTACGGATGTTCATGACTAAATGCAGATTTATTTTAAAATGTTAAATAAAAATGTAACAAAATCATTACTTTAAAAATGATGAAAGAACATTATTGTCTGTCTTTCAAAGAAGACTTTAAGACATTTTAAGTGGACAAAATGTGATACTGCAAGAAAACAAGAGTACAGCTTCCTATTTTCTCAAGTCAAGACACGAGGACTGTTGTTGAAAGAAGCAGAGGGAATGGATTTGGTTATAGGTATTCACCTCAGTCCAGGAATAATCGCCTCCATTCACACACTGGCTTTTCTTCATGAAAGAGACGTACTCTGACATCAGCTGGTCCTCTTCAGCGGATGTGGTGGGACACTGGTCCACATGAACACCCAGTTCTGACAGCATTTGGCAGTACGAGTGAGGGTCCTGCCGAAGAGGCAGGAGAATCATCATCACGTCATGACAGACTCATTCTAGATGCTGAAACTGCTCTAGCAATAGCTATCCATTTGAAAACTGCATTTGACATAATTCATTCTTAAACAGGGATTTTCAGCCAGAGAAAAATGACAGTGAGGCATTTACCTCTGCAAGGAACAATAAAAGTGTCTGAATCTGAGCTCATCAGGTGATGCATATTAATCTTTAGATCATTATTTGAGTTTATAGCACAGACCAGTGGAACATTTCTGTGTGCTTTAAACAATTGTAACCATTTTTACGATCAAATCTCTGTATTTGGCATATACGTCTTCTGGGTCTTCCTCTGCCCAGTGGGACATGCCCAGAACACCTCCCCATTGAGGCGTCTAGGAGGCATCCAGATGCCTGAGCCATCTGAACTGGCTCCTCTTGACGAGGAGGAGCAGCAGCTCTACTCTGAGCTCTCTTTGGATGAGCAAACTCCTCACCTACAGTAATTGCTAAGAACCAGCCCCCAATGAAAGCATGGGATGCATTTAGAGCCACTTAATACATATTACACATCTTCTCACTTTGCATTTAACACTTCATGTTTTTATTAACCATTTCTCTATTGTTCATTTAGAGTCTGGCTTTGACATAAAGCTGCTCAAGTAGCTGTGCCTCAATGCAGAGGGTGCTCCTGAGCTCCTGTTTGTTCTTTGGTGGTTCTTAATAAAGTTTGTCCAGAAGGAGAGGCGTATCAACTTCATCTAATAATTAAGACCAGTGTGTGAATTCTGTGTGTCTGTTGTCATAGTCATGTTGTCATGCCTGTGCATCCACCCTGGTGTTTTTGGGAGTCCTACTAATCCACTACACTATTTCCTTGGTCCAATATGAACCTACTATGTTAATACAGAAAAAGCTGACATGAGATAGGCATGAATCACGACCATTAGTCAGTAAATATACTGGGGACATGCATTTGTAAATCTGCCTCACCAGTCACCAACCTCACATCCCACAATAATGCAAAGATCTTTGAGGCACAGTTGCATCAGTGAATTAGAAAGCACTGAACTTTCAGAAGTATCAAGCCTCTGCAGTGGAGTTGAGTAAAGAAAAAGCTGCCTTTGTGCCTGACCTGATTTATATGACACAATGTCTTTCATTAATCGGAATAGAGCTGTAAAAAATAACCCTTGAGCAGAATTCCTGAGATTTGCACCAAGCCTCTTCCAACTGTGAGTACATGCACTAGTATCAGGTAGCTCTGCTTAGTGTGGACACCACATGCCAAAAGCACGTTCAAGAACACCCGTTTAGCATGGTCTTGACCACACAACACATGCCTGATGAGTACGTAGCTTAAAACTTAAGCTCTAACATTTTATGAGTGACATCTTTGACCTGTTTATTTTTTATGGGCCACAAAACTAAAACTTACCATACTGTTACTTAGAAAAAATAACACTGAAAGATACAGATTCACTTAAACCAGTCAGTGATTGTTTTGTTTCCAGTATGGTCCATAAAATGTGGCCTTTACTTGGAAACTTTCTTGGGAAAGCATGCTTTTTAGCATCTTTTAACAAATGACAGTATCAGAAGTAACAGCCACTTACAGGGATTTTTTGAGTGTCTTTGAGCAGGTGTTCAATGTTTCGTAGAGACGTGTCCCCAAGTTGCTCGGGTAGGCTCTCCACCAAACTCCAAAGAGCGGCTTTGTAGAAGGACTGTGCATCTTTCATGATGAAACTGTTGCTCCCACCTTCCATTGAGTCCATGACATGAGCGCCAACTCTCACCTGAGCTAGAGGAAGGAGCTGGGTCTCATCATCAAGCAGACACGTGTCTCGTCTCCTAAGAAAACGCTCTGCCGCAGAAGGCCGTAAGATGCTGGCTGCATAGGATTTAACAATCAGAGCTGTCAGCTGGAACTCAACAGCCATGTCTGCTTTTCCTGACACCTGCAGCTCGTGAAGACCTCGGAGAGGCTCTAAAGTCTCTGCCAGGAACAGGAAACGTAGATGGGTTTCATCGTCTATTAGAAGGGTCTTAAGCCCCTTGGTGTCTTCTGTGTTTGCCAGTGATTTGAAATATTCCACCAAGTCCTGCCAGCAGCTAACCATCTTCTGCACCGTGCGGATGATAAATGAAGACCTTTCTGAATCAGGATGGAAAGGATCAACAGACTCCACACCAGCAAACACCTCTTTCAGGGTGTCATTAACGGACAGGCAGGTGGAGTAGTAGCGGTGGATCTCTTTCACCAGGTCGACCACACGGCCAAAGGAAGCCGTGAGTCCAGCGAGGCAGGCTCTTTCCGCCATCCCGGGGATGCCACAGAGCGAGATTAACTTTGGGTTAAAGGCTTGAAGCTGGGATACAAACACGTGGCTAACACTGGGGTGTGGAGTAGAACAGTAAAACATCGAGAGGTTAGACAGGGGAAGGTCAACGTCCTTCAATGCTTTAATCAAAAGCTGTACATCTGAATCCTCTGGTCTTACGCCATGAATGGGTGTGGATGTTTGTGGGTCAGTTGCACCCACACTTAGCTGCAGAGTCTTGAGTGGTCTCACCACACTCTTTCCCAAAGTCTGATCAAAATAACCAATCAGCACAAAGCTGGTGCCCTCTTCTTTTCCCAGCTTTGCCCCAACATACAAGTACAGGCAAAAAGGTGCAGTAGACACAGCCTGGAGGATTTCTTTCAGACGCATTGCACCTTCAATTTGAAAAAATGCTAAACTGAGGGCATTTGCAACATTACAGCTGCAGCCACCGCTCTTCTGACTTCTCTGGTACTCTTCTGGAGGCTCCTCTTTCAGGCTCCTCTCATATTTCCTGTTTGCTTGTTTGGCTTTCTGCTGCCCAGAAAGATAAAGCAAACAATCCTCGTCTTCTGATGACAATTCTATGACATTTTCTTTATTGCCCAGACAGTCCTCTGGCACAACAGACTGGGCTTCAGTTGGTTCTTCTTCTGGTTTGTCATCCATGTTGACCTGGGGAAAAATGGAAAATTCATGGTCACACGCATGCACAAACAAACACACAAGTATGGCGTTTCATCTCTGCCATTAAGTGAAAGTGCGTAAAGACGACTGAGCAGGCATATTCAGAACTGAGTGAGTGAACCTCACAACCATGCAGGCGCATTTCTAACCGAGCGACCCCTCATTTTACAACTGCACAGCTGCAATCTTAACAAAGTGGGGATCCCGCACGGTCAATTCCTCTTGGCGACCTCACCAGGATTTGCACTCAGTGTTAAAGGGGCGTTTTTGTCACTTGGGGGCAGTAACCTTTCTGGTTGATCTGATTGGCTGAAATTTGCTTGTCTTGTCCGGCGAGGCAGCGTGGCGGGACTTTCATTTTTCAGAGCAGGGGGGGTTAACAGGCGGGTCTTGAGCTGCATGCGGCTCTCTGCCTTTATCATATTTTCTATATACCGTACTTTCACAACCATAAGGCGAACATAAAAGTCTTATATTTTCTCTAAAATGTACAGTTAGTTAGTTAAGAAGCATTTTATCTGCTCTTGAAGGAGTTTGTCCTTCAGATGAAGAACCAATGCCACATCATTGACTGTATAGAGACCTGAACTGAGTGAGTGAAGGCTTACTTCCGGTTCCAACCAAATGAAGTCAATTAGGTCAGCATTTTGCTGCAATACGTCCGTGGCCACGCTGGAACCAGACGTATTCAGTAAGCCGTGATTGGTCTGGGTCCGTCTTAGTGTAACCCTGACATGCTTTGCAGCTTCGCCCCATCCGCAGCTATGATATAAAGCTCTCGCCAGAGTTTGCGCGATTCTCGCACTAGGCTTTATAAAGGGGCATTTGTTGACGGAAGTCAGACGAAGGGGGCTGTCACTGCATGCATGAGACGCAGGCGGGTGATGAGAAGCGCTATGCGAACGAGTAACGTGGGAACTGGTGAGTGTTTTATATATATTGGGGTGTCATTCTTATTAAACACTCTCGGTTGTGTGTCCAGGCGGATCAGCTGATGCTGGCGTTAGCTGAGCTCGTCTTGTTGAACGGGTTATGTGTGATTTGCTGTTTTGTGCACACGGTGGTTTTGAAATGCTGACGTGTTGTGACTGATGTTTGGGATGTGATTCACTCTTTATTGGTTTGTATTCACTGAATTTATTGGTTATGTATGATTTGGAGAACTCCTTTTGAACTTTAGTAGTTTATTTATTAGAATTTGTGTTTTACTTTAATGTCCTCTTCCATTACAAAAAAGTTAGTCATTGCTGGTTCTGTGCAGGCCAGGTTCCTCCGAGGATGGAGACTGTTCGGCCTTAAATTCAGGCCTTTCCAAGCTGGCAACATTGGACTGCGCGGTAGGAAGCATCTACACCTACACCCCCATATGTGGATCTAATGGATTTATGTGATGAACTTAGCCTACACTGAACTTCTTGGACTGGATTTATGAACATTATTGGAGGATGGACAGAAGATGCACTGCATTGAACTGATTTATGTTTTTTTCTTGTTTATTTTCTGTTGTAAATCAAATATGAATATATATGCACTTTCTGTATCTTAATGTCATCATTAGCACTTCCACTGAGACGAACTTTGGCCCTTATAACTAGCTTCAACTAGAGTCTTGTGGATTCTAGTTAACTGGCTACATTAGTCTACAATTTGTCTAGCAAACCACTCAACTTCTTAGTTCATTGTTGATCGACCGACCGACCGATCGATCGACAAGCAGACAGATCAGCCCGATCTCCTTCACTGGGGGGGTGGGGGTCCAATCGAACCAATCCAACAATCTTATCTGCATCCGAAAAGCTTGATATTCAGAAAGTCTCTGGTGTAAGGGAAGACAGACTGAATCTGTGGGTCATACTTGCCTTCATCTGAGGCATGCATGACTCACTAGGTCACTTCTACACGTGTTCATCATGCTACAGTCACAGTTTGAATCTGTGTTGTTGTCGGTTTGGCAGTTTTTTGGAGTATAGGAAAAGAGCAAAACGATTCCATGAAGAATTCTATGGAAGGCCAAAATAGTCGTGGAGCAACCACAACCAAAATGCTTCATACAACAAACCTAATTAGACCTGTGAAAAACTACCACAAAGCTAAATATGGACCATTTTAAGCCATTGATCAAGCTAAGGCCAATGGAAGGAAAGGGACAGTTGGTGACCTCTGGTGGCCCTTGTGAGCAGTAAAAAGAGCAAAGCTACAACGAAGAACTTTACAGAGTTTATGGTTTTGGACAACAAACCCTTCCGAGTCTTTGGGGACCTGATGCACCACCTGAGCTCACAATATTATGAGACGAGTCAGCGATACTACGTTTTAAGACCCTGCTCAAAACTTTTCCAAAAACATACACAACTTTACAAGACACATCTGGTCAACAAACATGAGCAGGGTTCGAAATACGCGGTTATCCTGTTGTCTGGACAACCGGAGGACAAACCAAAAATGAACCTGATGGTTGTCCGTGTGACAACCTGGTCTTTTATTCAACATTTTGCTATTTTTCGACTATTTTTCAAGTTTCAAGGGTTAGTTTTTGGCAACCTCTGAATTGAGATGTAAGCAGTAAATTCTTTAGACTGACAAACGAAGTGCATCTACGGCTACGTTCATGCTGCAGGGCTTAATGCTCAATTCGGATTTTATTTTTTTAATCCGATTTTTTTGCAAGACCGTTCACATTTGCTAGTAAATCCGAACTTTTGTGATCTCCAGTGTGACCGTGACACGACCCAAACGAGACCCGCATGCGCAGAAGAGTACTCAACGGTGAACGACGTCACTCGTTTGTGGAAGTAGCTAACGTTACCAATGGATGTCAACAACAGTGTTGTCAACAGCGGAGCTCCTTTTGTAATATTACATTTATTTTCACGAAGGAGCAGCACCATTACAATCTACTCATTTTAAGAAGGCATTGGAGCCGGGCCGTGTGCGCGTGTGTCTGTGTATGTTCAAGACGAGAGAGGAGAAGAAGAGCACGTGCAGCGAGGTGGGAATGAGGGAGGCAGTGGGGGCGCATTCATGTTGGAAGGAGAACGGTAATAAAAGAAGGTTTCCCCATGAATAAATGGGTTTGACTCTTTATTAAGCCGTTCTGGAGAATGTGAGGGTCTGAACGGGGAAGTGAACCCTGGAGGAGGATCCGCCTTCGGCCCTAGAAGCCGGTCTCCCCCACGCTTCTGACCACGGTCAGAAAGAGGAAAAAAGTCATGGCGGGGAAGGTTCAACACCACGCTTGGCCATTTCGCTGGAAATCTTTTCAAAAACCGCCCGGTTGCGATAAGAGCCCTGGAGTTTGGCCTGATCGCCCCAAATATGAATCCAATCAGTGACCTGCTTCTCTTCCACTGACTGATCTCAGCAGCATCGTCCACCATGGTTGATGTTTACGTTCTCGTTCCCGCCTACTTCAACGCAGAATGATGACGTTTGTAGCGTGTCGATGACATACAATTCAGATTCAGGTGGCCTGGTCGGTCAGACAGCGGTCGCAATTGAAAAGATCGGAATCAGGACGGCAAGCCCAAGTGGCCTGGGTCGCATTTGAAAAGATTGGATCTGTGTCGTTCAGACTGTCATGGAAGGATCGGAATTGGGCCGCATAGCGGCAAAAAAAAAAATCGTAATTGGGTCGTTTCAGCCTGCAGTGTGAACGTAGCCTACATGTGCACTTTTCAATAACGATTATTATTATATATTATTATTGTTTTTAATAATTTAATATTCTTAATAATTAAATATGAATGTCATTTTTTATGTCCTTTTTTGATGTTATATTGTATAGATTGTTTCTGAATGTCGTTTTTGCTGCCACAGATAGATGAAATTTCCTCATTGTGGGATTCATAGTCATCATCTATCTATTTAAATAAATGTGTTGAACAACAGTACCGGGCGCGACCGCTAGAGGTCTCCAAAAACACGTCAAAAATAATCAGCCCATTAACAGCAGATATAAAAACATTCATAAAACACTATAACTTTCACTAATAACAGAACAGACTGACATGAGCTGAAATAAACCTTTTTCCATGGGATTGATATGATATTCTGAATTTTTACAACAGTCTTTGTATTTTATATTCTTTAAGCAACAATTATCAAAACCAAAGAAAAAAAAGAACCAATATGTTTAAATCTGTGTCAAGATAATAGTTATAAAGATATTAGTTTCAAGTTTTTCGCAATACTTTGTTTAACCAGGTGCTTCAATATTTAGTAAAATGTTTGTTTTTAATATTTAAAGAGTTTTTTAAATGTCCATCATAAGAGGCAGTTGATATTAGATGTATAGAAGAAATAAAGATGTAAGGACTGACATCTGAGTAGATTTCATTGCTGTTGAATATTGGTATCAAAGGACAACCGAAAATTGGGGAGGACAACCAAGTTTACTTGCCTGGTTGTTTGGAGGACAACCATTTTTCCCCCTTATTTCTAACGCTGATGAGTTTAATGTCTATGTTGAGTCTTACAGTACAGTGATAAGATGAGCAATTTGAAAACCATCAAGTACTTTTACACTGTGAAGAAAGGCCGGGTCTCGCACTTGGAAATTATCGCATTTTTTGGGCTATAGGAGCAATTAAATACTTTAAAGCAGCGGTCCCCAACCCCCCATCTGGTCCCGGAAAAACAGAAAAAATAAAATAACTTACATTACTTCCGTTTGATTTATGTCGGAATCTGAAAGATGTTTTATTTTGAAAAATTGCCCGTTTCTCTGTTTACATCCGTCTATGTCAGTCTTGACGCAGGCCAATTTGCTCGTCTCGGTCACGTGATAGGATACCGCTAAAATAAAACCCAGGAACTAGCTAAATGAATAAAAAACAAACGTCTGGAAAGTTTCTTTGCCAAGTGGAAAAAGCCCAGTCAGGAGACAGAAGAGGAGCCTTCCACTTCCAAAAATAGAAAGAAAGCTACATTTAATGGACAGTATCAGGAGTCCTACTTAAAATACGGATTTATCCCAACGGGAGATTCCCTCCAACCATTCAGCATTGTGGTGAGTTGGATTTCCATGCACTTATTTTGAAGGCATGATTAAACGTTATCATAGCTATTAGCAACCAGAGTGTTGCCGGCAGAGGACGTTGCTCATGTCATAATTCGTGTTTATGTTTAGAAAAAACCACAGTTTCCATGCAGGTCATATCATATCATTTTGTTGTATTCTAGTGTGGGTCACGTGCACGTTTGGTCTGCTGTCAGAGTTCCACAGGCTGAGGAACTCAGCTCAAATAGGGTTGATCACGGATGTTTCTGTTTGCCTACGGGTCCTTTCATCTGGCAGTTCTGTTGTTTCATCCTTAGTTATTTCTTCCTGTTGTGTTCACTTCTTTTTAGCACCATGAGTGTTGGACGGGGAGAGGATGACGACACCTGTGCGACGTACAATGTTTAGCGTGTCAAAATAAAAGCGCAGCGTACGTCTTATCACGTGTCTCTGCCTCTATTGCAGCGCTGCTGCAGTGTGTGTCCGTCACATATAACATACCGGTCTGGGAGCATTTAGCCAGACATCATCTGCTGCGCAATAAAGGTTGGGGACCGCTGATTTCAAGGGTCTATATCATGCTTTTCTTAAGCCTTTCAGAGTAAACTATATCCATATATATTACTTTTGGCACGCTAAAGAGCAATTATTTTATGAAATATTAATTATTTTTGCAGTTCATTTTCCAACCCGGAAGGAAGGACGACTTGATCTCGGAGGCTCCACCTTTCAGTCCTTGTAGGTACCGCCCATTTAATGACATCATCCTAGAGTCAGCCTCAGCAGCGTGTCTGTTTCATCCACGAAAACAAACAACATCCAAACTTTTGCAAAGATAGATGTTCATATTGTGCATAGAAAAAGAAAGCGCTTAGCTGATCCCCGCTAGCTGTTCCTCACTTTCATACGTATGAATGAGAGAACCTGCTCGTTTTTGTGGATTGGGGGGTGCTGGTCCTCAGAACGCAAGTATTTAGAGGAATACTCCAAAATACTCCTCAGGTGGAAGGTTGGCACCAGTGTTCGGCAGCGGTGCCACCATCAGTGTGTGAAAGACACTCTGGGCCTTTGAGGAAGAAAGAAAAGTATCCACCATTTACCATTTCCTGACTGAAATGTATTTTTTTTTGTTTACATGTAAATTATGAAAATTGAAAGTGGACATAAATGTCCTGGTCGATCCATTGGGATGAGATACAAGAACTGCTACCTCTGAGAAGAGGGGAAAAATGAAATGAAGCTGCCTCTTTTGGAAAAAACCGTGCAGTGGGACACCAAATCCACACCTGCTGATGACATATCGCACCCAGTGAACGGGCACTTTCTGACACAAATGCACCTGCAGCTTAAAGTTGTGGTCCTCTAGGAAATTCTGAAGGAGAACATTGGGAGGTAACAAAAGCTGTCCAGGGCTTCCACACTGAAGTGCAGGAAAACCTCTGTGAGGTTCCCACCGATAGGAGCCTGCTGGAGGCTCGATAAAACCTTGGTCGATTTTCCCAAGTGTATCTCTATGGCCCTGTGCACAGGCCTGAAATACCAGTGCCTGTTCAGCCGGACAGGCCATAACTGAAATAGGAAATCACATGTCAGGTAATAAAGCTTTAGACCTTAAAGTGTGGATGCCATGCTTTGAACAACTTTGTCAAATAAAAAAGCCCTTTAAACGCTGATTCTATTGATACCAATAGTTCGCTTCGAAAAAAATCCGAAGCATATGAATAATAGACATCTTTCGAAGGAATCAGAGATTTGAATTTGCCGCTAAGAGCGCAGGCTGGAAGTGACCCCGATATGACCTGTGACGTCACGAAAGGCATTGACTTCCGTAGTTCCGCTTCGGACAGCATGTAAACAAAGCAGGTAGTCTTCGTTTCTCTCGTTAATCATCGTTAATTCTCGTTAATTCTCTGTTAATCATCAACATGCCAAGTCGTTGTGTGGCAGCTGGATGTAGCAATACATCTAGTGAAAGTGGATCTGTGTATAAATTCCCAAAACAAGAAACGCTGCTGAAACAATGGACAAAACAAGTTCAGCGCACGTCCGAAAAACAGAAACGCACAGTACCAGCACTGGCAGGAGCCAGTACAAAAAGAGAAAATCTGTGACCGAAAAGCTGGCACAAAAGAGAGTGAGTTTAACGTTCAGTGATGAAAGTCTTCCGGGAATTCCCGGAAATCCGGGTTTTTGAGCAAACCAAACGTACTTTCCTGGAAATAAAGACCTGATCTCTATGGACAAATCGCTTTCCGGATGAAAAAATTGTCTGAAATCGGCGAATTTTAGCTTTATTTTCTATATTTCTCTGCGGATCGCTTCCTCTATGGTCGCGGCTATCTCTCGTCTACCCGGCCTAATTGACCAATGACGGGACGTTTTAGTTGCTTTCGGATGCGTCGACGGCTCTGATTGGCTCTGTCTGTACCACGTGGTCAGCGTGACGGATCCCCTAGAGACCAAAACTGGCGGACACACGCTAAACTTTCACAAACAAATCTGAAGAGTTTGCGATCAATAATGCGGGCATCGTCATTATTGAGCGTGGTCACCACCTCAGTTGTGAGAAGACGATTAAAAAAAACAAATTTAAGTGGTCTTGGCTGGAAGACGGTAGCATCACTCTGTGCTTCGCTATCGGTGCTAGCCATGTTGTCTGCCTTTCGTTACGTCACAAACAGGGCGGCGCGAATTCGGCGGAATGCGTGAAGCCGGCGGCCGTCCTCGTTGTTTATATCGCGTTTTTCGCTATTTATTCTTTTTCGAAAAATATTAAAAACAATCGCAACATGAAATAGAGACTATTTACTATATTTTGGCTTATTAAAATAGGCCATGTCACCCACACTTTAATAATACCTGCAACATAAGTACAAGTGACATCAAAAAAGGTCCATGACAACAACACATACAGTGGTGGACAAAATTGTTGGTACCCCTAAGTTAAAGAGAGAAAGTCTACAATGCTCACTGAAATGACTTGAAACGTTCAAAAGTAACAATAAATTAAAATCTATTGAAAATTAAATAATCAAAATCAGCCATTACTTTTGTATGGAAGAGGATTAGGGCCATGGGGAAAGAAAAAAAAAAGGGCATAGAAAATTCTGACTTTATTCTCAGAATTCTGAGTTTAAAGTCAGAATTCTGAGAATTACAGACGTCTGTAAGTGTCTTTTTGGATACTCAAGGCTTACCGGAGGTCATTTAGCAAATGTTTCGCAAACATTTTTAGTTTTATCACTACATATCCTCAAAGCGGCTGTCTTTGGAGGTATATTTAAATTACAATACAGAGTCAACTCAGGACTCTTCTTTGTTGAATTGGGTTGTTTTGTTAGTTCATCTTGTACATTATTTTATTAACCGTTTCAAACATTGTGGTAGTGATAACAAAACATTACTGTGCACATCATTTTGATGTATTAAAACAGGTCTGAAATGAATGTAACAGTTGTTTTTGTGTTTAAAATGTGAGAAGAGGAAAACTAAAGCAGCAGATATTATTTGATAGATTGAAAAGTCCCCCTTAAAACGTTTTGTTTATATTTGAAAACACTACCTTAAATGCATTTAAAGCTTGTTTGAATGATTTCGTAAGTATTGAGTATTTCTTAATTCACAAAATTGAAACACTCCAGCTGTCTGCTGCAAGTATTAGAAAAAGAAGGGAGAAGCCGCAGATGTCTGGTCAGCAATGGACCAGAACAGAACCATCGATCCACCCTATTGAACAGTGGAATTATCAATTGTATCAATACATTTTAAGGTCCTTTTTCAAAATAAATCAACTCAATTCTATAAAAACTGCACATTGGGGGGTTAATTTCTATATATCCTAATTCTATATATGTATTTAAAATGAAGCTGACACTTTTTAAGAGGTGGAACACAGCCTGTCCATCAGAAGTTACTGTTTATGAAAGGCGGAAATATTCAAGGACAGGTGACAGTGACGGAAACTCGAATGACCCATTATTTTGATCTGACTATGCCAAATGTATAACTGGGCGATTAGCAGGATGATGCCGCCCCCCCTTCTCTTTAGTTGACTGACAAAAGCTTGTTTTCTTGTAATGTGCTGTATGTATGAGAAAACACTGACAGCTTCGTTTTTAGAAAGTTATCAATTAAATGTACAAAATAATATCAAGCAGTGAAAACGGCATATTTAAATAATCAAAAAATAAACACATAAATAGACAGGTAATGTGAATTTGCTGTGAAATCTGAAAAGAAGTATGGAAAAAGTTGGTATCGCCCACCACTGTCACGTGAGCACTGCTACCATCAGTATACATTACAAAATGGCGATTCCATCTTTATCTTGCGTCCAAATTCCCTAAATCAAATGACTATCCAGTGTATGTAGTGCAACTCAGGCTCAACACTTCAGTTTAACTGCAAATATGTAATTTCACCCATTTGTCGAAGTAAAACACCAATGAGTGTAAAACATTTCACAGAGAATGTTTTATATAGGGAGTGACTATTTGCACGGAACGGGGTGGTTCTGGTTGAAATCCGTGCGGGGCAGTGCAGAAATGTGCATGTTGGCCGCACGGATTGCGTGTGGCCAACATGCACATTCATTAGTTTTTGTGCTGGCCGAGCGTAAATACGTGCTAATCACATTTTCCATGTATATATCTATTGGTTTCTGATGATGAATTTAAATCAATCACAACTTTCCCCCCCATCAAATAGCAAATCGTTTGAACGCAGTGCATTGTGGTCTATATTCGCCATCGATGTACACTTGTCTTTCGCAGATTTCCAAGAAATTTTGTGTTAAATAGCGAGTATTGGGTGAATTTTGATACAGTGAAACGGGTTAAAAATCAAAACTTTAGATGTGCAAAGAGGGAGACGCTAACGTTTTAGACCATAATATTCAGAACAATCACGTGAAAACACGTGACTTCCTGCTTTGCAATCATTGGTCGTTTACCAACCGACAAAATAGTCCGATGCTGATTTAAACAGAGGGATCCCGACAATGGTCGGTGTAAAATGGCGCTGATGCGTAAAGCAACTCGTTGATCCCCGACCTTACGAGTTACGGACTTCACTGCAGCTTTAGTCCTGTTCGCCTTAAGTCTTTTTTCACAAATGTAAATACAGTCAGCTGTGTTACGGTGCTGAGAAAAGCAACAACAATTTACGACTCAAACAAGTGAAAAGGAAAAATAGGAAACAAGTTTTAAAAGTTAAAAAAGGTCAAAAAGAAGTCGGTTAGTTTTGTTTACATTACTTTAGGCAAGTGTGCCACATTCTATTTAAATGATCTCCTTTTAAACAAAGAAACAAAAGAATGCAAATAAAACCGTGAGTGTGAAAGCCTCGTGCGTCGGTGACGGCGCTTCGCTGCCTCACAAACGCCGCGATAAACCGCGAGAACCAAAAATCCAGGGAAAGTTTGTCTCTAGTCAAACTTTCTGGAAGTCTAGTCAAAGTTGTGAGGTGATCGTGGTCTACTCACCATGCTGTCCTCCTCCGTGTGACGTGAAAAGGTCCAAACAACTGATCCAACACCCCAACAACTCCCACCCCCACGATCCCGCCAGCCCCGCGTTTCCTGCCTAGATTCATGGTTGCGCGTTTGGCCGCATACACACAGCGCTTCACATCACAACAGGTGAGCGCGAGGCTCATGTTCGTGATCAGGACTGAGAACGTCATTAAATATTCCCTCCTAACGGGGACTGCAGTCACTCATCGGTGCCAGTTTACCGAACTCGGTCCGCTAAGCGACAGCTAACCGCTTCTTCTCTGGAAACTGTTAGCCATTGGGGCTAGCAGTTAGCAGACAAAACAAGTCATCCTTTATGACAATAGTTCCGTTCAGACAAATCCAGAAACTATATATTAAGAGGCGGAATAGCGTCATATTTATATCAAGACAAATGATTTAAAAAAAAAAACACACATCTAAATCATAATAATACCATTGTACTAAAACTAGGTTTACACTTAGGTACATTTTCAAACTTTTATAGGTGTTTGGCTTTTAAAGGCTCCAATAGCTAGAAGTCTGTACGAAGCGTGACAACCTCAGCAACCTACTTCATACCTAATATGCATTTGCACATGCGCAGTAGGCACAGGGTGGGCCTCCAAAACAGCGAACGTGAGATGGCAGCTGGTGGTAGAGAGAAGAATTTAGTGGATGAGTGAGAGGAAATTCTCTTGGAAAAAAAGTGTATTACAGGTAAAATGCTTTAAAAGACCTCCATAATCACTGGAGTCAGAATACTAGAACTGGAAGAGCAAAGCCTCCCACTTTTCCCTGCTGAAGTACTGTTTCATAAATCTGTTATGACTTTTTCTGAATCCAGCCTGTATTTCTGATCCAAAAAGCTGTGGACACAGAAAGAACTCTAGTTGCTGAAGGGAAGGAGCAAGCTTTTCTCATCAGAACAGTGAAAATCAAAGTAACCTCACCCAGACTGCCAACTCTCACACATTTGACTGATTTCTTAAGCCACACTTCTATTTCTCACGTTAAAATACAATTTAAAGTTCAATTTATTCATGTTGATTTTTTTATGTATCTGTTACAGCACAGGAGACACAGGGCCCTTAAATGATGCCTGCAAAGACTGTGGGGAGTCAATAACAATCAGTGGGGGTGTTAAATAGTGGGGACTGTGTGTATGTTCTGTGCGCCCACTCCACCACTGAGTCACACTTGCATCATTCATTCGTTGAACATCAGCAAGAGGCGAAATCCTGCAGGACTGAGCAGAAGCATCCATTCTCAACCAGGACTGTGAGAAGGTGAAATCCATTTCATCTTGTTCCTGGTATGCACTTTGAGTTTTGGTAGCTAATTAAAAAACCTCTATTTCATAAAGCAGCTTCAAAATAAAGGACAATGATGCTATCTTCTTGACTTAATTACTCTTAATCAATAGACATATTTGCACTAATACCTACAGTATACACAATGACAAAGAATCCATGAAATCGAATGGGAGAAGAGAGGGAGGAGAAGTACATTTATACCATCCCACCCCTTCTTATTAGAATGTTACCACGATCCGATTCTGAACATATACATTTAAGTTATTAGTACTTTTTTCATGCGCAGTCCAGATTTATTATCAGCTAACAAAGATAAAGTTCTTACTGGTTATTATCCAGACATATGAGACTTGCACTATTGCAGATATCATTATTACACATCACACAACATCAAACAAAAAAAGAATTGCTTGTTAATTATTATCAGGAAGCATTTTTACATTATTCCAGAGAACATTGACACTCTTCTGTGTCAAGTCACGGAAGTGTAGTACTTATTAATTATCACCCAAAAACAGGGTTTTAAAATTCCAAAAGTGCACAAAATCAGATATTTGTAATTTACTTGAACACCCATTGACCTTTTGTACATTTTTTTTTCACCTGGATTAAGCCCCAAAGTGCTTTACAGTCACAAGTCAAACCCACTCTGCTCTGCTCTGCTCCTGTAATCACCAGGAGTCATGTGGGCTTCAGTGTTTTGCCCAAGGACTCAAGGGCAGGCAAGGGGGAACTGAACCTGTGACCTTTCCACTGGAGCTTGGCTGCTCTTGCGTCACAGCCACCCACGATTTAAAGATCCACTCCAAAGGAAATCATGCTTTTGGGGATTTTACCGTGTTCTTGTGGCAGTTTTCTAATGATGGAGGAAACTAAGCTGAAAACTGCATTTCTGAGTATTTCTTTATTCAAAATGAAGTAAATCAGGAGCAGATGAAAAATGTCGTTTGAAAAATCTCTCAGTTGTGATGTAGAAACTGCAGTTGGAGGGCCAATTCGCTGCTCCATTCTGATCATCCACCTGTGGACAAATGGATCCATGAACGTCTTTGCTGTCCTCGTCTGAGCTGGAGTCTGGATCAGAACTGGACGGCTGGGTAGCTCTGATGTTTCTTGCTAATTTGGTTGCAGTGATGTTAGCTTGGGGTTGTGAGGGGCTGTAAGCTAGTAGAGGATAGTGTAAACAAGAGCTACGGGAGAAAAAAGCAGACGCATACTCTGCACCAACAATCCCGCCCACAACTCAGTAGCAAGTTTCTAATGAGCTCTCTGCAGATATTATGTCCTAAAAAAATGACAGTTTCTTTTTTATTTTGGCTAAAAATGACATAATCATCATCAAAAGACTACTGGGAACGTTTTGACAATTAATCAAAAAAATGACTGGACCTCAAGGACACTCCTGGTAACAACCCTGTGGATCATGATTGGTAGTTCCAACTTTAGGCTGTCAATGCCACTAGTGAGCAACATAAAGCATAAAATCCTGTTGGTCCCAAAGACAGAGGCAACAGAACAAATACAGTAGTTTCAGTCATTACTCTAATGTTCTTCCCCGTTGATCCGGTTAGAAAGATCGATTCATTGTTACACCCCTAACTTCAGCTGTTAAAGACAGAAGTTAAAAAAAGAATCCAGAAAATCTCATTTTTTAATTGTTAAAAAATCCTGTTTGTATAATGGAGCAGAAAATAAAGATTTAGTCAATAACAAAAGTTCATCTCAATACTTTGTAATGTAACGCTGCTTTCTATGACAGAGGTCAAAGGTTTTCTGAAGGTCTTAAGTAGGTTTGAACACATCGTAGCTGTTATTCTGGTCCATTCTTCCATGCAGATCTTCTCTAGAGCTGTTGCTGGAAAACACAGACTTTCATCTCTTTACTAGATTCTCTGTTGGCCACCCAAGAACCTCGAGGTGCTTTTTAAGTAGCCATTCCTTTGCTGCCTATTTGTTATAATTGTCATGGTGGAATATCCATCAGTTTCAAGTTTCATCTTTAGTGATCTCACTGATGGACGGAGGTTTTGAGCAAAATACTACCATATATACTATTACATATGACTCCTTTCATCCTTTCCTTCATACGATCAGTCAGAACAACTGATTGTCCCCTTTACAGAAAAGCAGTCCCAACCACAATGTTTCCACCTCCATACTTCACAGTGGGTGTGTTGTTGTTGGGATGCTGCACAGAATCCCTCCTCCTCCAAACACAGCGCATACCGTTTATACCAAAGAGTTCCAATGTTATCTCATCTGGGCCCATGCTTCTCTTCCAGTCCTCGTCTGGATCATCCAGACTTTAGACAGGTCTGGACATGTGCTGGTGTAAGCAGGGGGACCTGCAGAGCCCATGACAGCTTTGTTTGTTACCATAATATCCTTGTTATTGTGGTCTCAGCTCTCTTCAGGTCATTGCCCGATCTCCTTGTGTAGTTCTGGGCTGACTCCTCGTTCTAAAGATTATTTGTTCCACTGGATGAGATCTTTCATGGAGATCCAGGTCTAGGGAGATACTCAGTGATATTTTATTCCTTCCTTTTCTCATAATTGCTCCAACTGCTGATCTCTTCTCATCAAGGTACTGTTTATTGTGGATTGATTCATCCCAGTCTGGTTCAGGTCTACAGTCTGGTGTCCTTTGACAGCTCTTTGGTCTTGGTGATGGATAGATTACAGTTTGACTGTTAAGGGAGTGGACAGGTGTCTTTCTACAGATAACCACTTTAAACAGGTGATATTAATAGAGCTAAGCAGTGGAGGATAGAAGAACTTCTTAAAGAAGAAGTAACCGGTCTGTGGGGGACACAATTCTTGTTTGTTGGAGATAAATCTTTATTTTTGGCTCCACTATACAAATCAATTCTTTCAAAATCAAACAATGTGATTTACCAAAAAAAAAACATGTCTTTTAACAAAACTATTTTCAGCTGACAGTAGATTCCTGTCTTTGACAAAGTATATATTCTTTATATACACTTGAAATCAAACGTTATTTAAAGACCTTGCTACTCTGGAAGTGACCTCTGTCAGTGAGACCGCAACATAGTACGTGATGGCACAGCTGCCGTGGAGCAAGCTCGCTCCCGTGTCCCTTCCCTATTTCCCAGAGTTCACAGCAGAGAGCCTGAGGTCCACCCAGCATATTTTCTCCGTCACAAATGAGGTCCTTGTCAAACGGCATTTCTTTTTGTCTGCTCCCGAATACTCGGAATTATAATTTTAAACTTAATTTTCTTTATAAATATCCTCCATCAGAAAAATGCCACAACAGCATGTTAAAAAACACCAAAAACACATTTTTCATCAGAGTGGGTCTTAAAGAAAAACTGGACTCATGTATGTCTTATTTTATGCAGCCAGGCTGCTCTTTATTGAGAAAAACGATAGAAAAGTCACCGTAAGCACAAAAACGAGTGTTTCAAAGCTGTTCTTTAACTATATATAAAAAAAACATGTATATTTGAGAAATGTTCTACAGACTGACACATAAAAAGAGAAGAATAAAATATTCTTTGAATGTGTCTCTTATAAAAGTACAAAAAGTTGTTGGTATAAAAACTTACATCTTTTGTATGCAAAGCTAAAAACTAAATAACGTCTCTAACAGACAAAACTACACAGAACAATCTACATTCTGCAGTACAATGGTAAAATTGCAAAGCAAGATTTCTATGCTATTCTATCCTATAAATGAACCCCATGAAATGTTACAAAAGTTGAGTTACAGGAGGAAAACACTGAGTTAGCCAAAGACTGAAGGAAGTCAGGGTTAGTGACAGAGCATCTGAATACTACAGATTTGTGCACTTTGTGCTAAACAGCAGGATTGGAGCCTTTGCTTGGCGACAGTGCTAAAACAAAAAAGAGTGCAGGACATGGAGGAGCTCCACTGCAGCTGAGATAATGCCCAGGTACAGCCAGACTTGGTGACAGCCATCCTCATTCGAGTCTTCTAGCAGGAGACAGGTCAGAGGCTGTCAAAGTCAGACGGTACCTAAATAAAGATGATCCAGTGCTTGGTAGAGGAACATGTTCGGCCTGCAGCTAAAAACAAGCTTCACTGGGATGCAGGAAATGCGTTTGGTCTAAAAGATAAAAATGCACTAAAACCAAAAGATGTGAAGTAAACGGAGGCGAGCCCGGTCTCAGCCGTTCACATTTCCCACCGACAGTGACAGCACTGCAACAGCAGTCGAGACATGGGACTTCCTGCACCGCTCTCCTCATCTGCCTGGAACATGTCAATGTAGCTTACACCACTTCTGTCTTTTTCAACTAAGGCATGAAAGTGTAACTATAAAACAAAATATTAGCTCTAAGCTAGACATCTACAGTTAACTTTTAGCACTTTAACTCCAACAAATTAGTGTTTTTTTTAACCAAACCACTATTTAAAAAACTGGAAACTTAAATTTAAACTTCAGCATTTTAACATAAAAATGCACCATTGACTGGCCCTTTTGTTATGGTAAGCAGCCTTTTAAAATGGTAAGGAAAATCCTTCCATGGCTGTGATGTGAAGCCGACTGCTTCCTGACTAAACTGTCAGATCAGATCAGTGGTGTGGAGAGGGTGAAGGACATCCACCTGCAGGGTCAGGACACACATTTGCACTTTGAAGTTTGGTCTGATCTAATATTAAGCCTTTAAACTGGGATAAACAAAACCCAAAAAGAACGGAACCTCCTGCTGACCAGCCGTCTGCAGCAGGTCTGAGTCATGTGATCTGTTCCAGGAGGACCTTTGTGGTGAGAAGAACAGCACAGCTGGTTGTGTTGTTGTTGTGTAGAGCTGCAGATTAAAGCCAAACTAAAGCAGCCTCCATCATCACCTCCCTTCATTAGTGGTTTGAGGGCGACAGGCTGACAGCTGATGGAAACATGAAGCTGTCAGAGGAGAGGGGGGTTATTCACAGGCAAAATAGTCTTTGAGGGGGGCAAACAGGTGCCTGATGACGGGGACGCTCCAGGACCGGCCCAGGAGTCTCTGTCTGGCACCGCGGCCCATGTTGGACACATCTGTGTAGTGGACAGGAAAACCAAAGATCCTGCAAAAGCAAAGGGACCCCAACGTTACCACCAGCCTTCATGCAGAAACAAAGAACTGAGCGAAGAGGTGCATAAGGAAGACAGATTCAGACTTTACACATTTGTTTTCTAATTGTATTTATTGAAACAGGTTTTAGCACTGGGGGCTGCTGCATGGGGTGTGGCTGTTAGCAGTCTCCCCCTCACAGAAAGAACGGCCTGGTTCAAATCTGGGTGGAGTTTGCATGTTCTCCACATGCATGCGTGTTGCTCCCGCTTCCTCCCACAGTCCAAAAACAGGCTTCACAGGTTGATTGGTGATTCTGAATGTCACTAGGTGTGCATGTGAGACAGAGTGTGTGGTGGTGTGGCCTGTGACAGACTGGTGACCTGAATTTGAATTTGAACTCAGTGCTCATCTGTTTAAAAAAGCTTTCTCTTTATTACTTCATTTGTATGGATTGTTTTTGCATTTCATGATGTTGTTTTTATGTTTTTATGGTTTTTGTACAATGACCTTGGTGTCCTGAAATTCCATCCATCCATCCATCCATCCATCCATCCATGCATCCATCCATCCATCCATCCATCCATCCATCCATCCACCCACCCACCCATCCATCCATCCATCCATCCATCCACCCACCCACCCACCCACCCATCCATCCATCCATCCATCCATCCATCCGTAAAATGTGGAAGAAGTGAGGCGCTGTGAATGCTATCCAGATGAACTGGATGTGTCCACCACAGGGTGTTTGTGGGCAGCTCTGGCTCACCTCTCCAGCTCTGTGCACCACAGAATGTCCTCCTTTCCGTTCATCAGTACTGGGAAGTGCTGGTCTTTCCCCTGTTTGATAGAGTTGGAGCGGGTCGTGATGGTGCGCACCTTTCCAAACTGTGAGACAGAATCCAATGTCAAACCCCTGATCCAATGAAGCAGAAACTTTCCTTTTGTCTTCACTGCAAACATAGCTGACCTTAGCAACTCTGCCATGCTCCAGACAGTCCTGCAGCTCCAGCTTGTCCATCCCAGAGGCGCACAGAGGCCTGCAAAGTGTCACATAAAGGTGTTATATTTGTGAAAATAATAACTCATGGTGCAAAATGAAAGAAAAAAAACATTCTAAGCCACAGCCCCAAGCACAAAACATTTTTTTTTCAGTTTCAACTTATTTCAGGTTCAGTCCAGAACACCACGAAGGCCACAGAACTCACTTTGAACACAAAGTCATGCTGGTTAAAAAGGAGGGAGAGCAAAATTGAAGCATTCTGCTCCAGTTTACAGAGAGCAGCAGCCGGGCCACTGTACACAGGGTCTGAAGTGACAATACAAAAGTGATTCAAACTGAGTAACACCCTGGCGTTCCAAACAGGAAGTACCTGCTGACCCCAAGAAGCCAAAATCCCATAGACTTCTATAGAGAAGTAAACAGCTGTTGCTCAGTCATTCATTGGTCAGAAGGCCCGTTCTGGATCTGATAACTTCAACATATTCTTGATAATCCTCATTTTTTTCATACATTTTTTTCTGTGATGCAAGTTATCCAAGTTATAAACTGATCAATAAAGTAAATATTAGTATACGGTCCCACGTCAAACAGTCATGTTGCCCACTTTCAAGTGGTAGGGATGTGGACGGCAAACAAGCTCACTCCTGATTGGTGAGAGTGGTTGCCATAGAAATGTTGACTCAGACTGACTTGGATCAATCACTGCTTATTGATGTCGTCTGCCCCCAACATCATGAAAAAATGGCGACAGAATTTACCTCATTTGGTCGCTTGAAGTAAACCATGTTGTATGAGTGACGTTACCCCACACTCAGTACAGCTGTCATATGCAGTCAACGGTCAGTGCACGTGGATCAGTGCACGTGGATCAGTGCACATGATATGTTTCTCAAGAGAAAGCTGTTTTAAAGAAAACCATTTCCTCTGTGACTACTGTAGATGTATTGAAAGAAAAAGTGTTTGCTCAAAAAGATAGGACAAAGAGACCAAAATGACCTCTAACAGACATTTATTTCCTTTAAATGTTTCCTTTCTGAAGTTTGAGCACCTGTTCATTCCTGGCAGATTACCCCAGAAGTATCGAGCACGATGGGCAGCAGAAACCTCAATTGCGTCGATCATAACAGGGTTGCACTGCAGGGAGAGAAAGGAAAAACAAAACACAACCACCAGTTTCAATCAGAGGAAATGAAATCCCTGGAAATGAACCAAATATCTATATCATGCTTTTCTTCAGCCTTTCAGAGTAAGCTATATCCACACATATGATAATACTTTACCTTTGGCACACTAAAGAATGATTTTTTAAATTAAATATGAGGTATTTTTGCAGCTCATTTTCGGCTTTCATTCATTGTGGGTACCGCCCATTTAATGACATCATCCTCGAGCTGACTTCAGCAGCCTGTCTGCGTTTCTCCCACAAAAACAAACAACAGCCACACTTTAGCAAAGATGGATGTTTATATTGTTAGTATAAAAAGGAAAGAGTTTAGCCCCGGGGTCGGCAACCTGCATGCGGCTCTTTAGCGCTGCCCTAGTGGCTCCCTGGAGCATTTTCAAAAACGTTTGAAAATGTAAAAAGATGGGGGAGAGAAATATATTTTATGTTTTAATATGGCTTCTGTAGGAGGAAAAACAAGACACAAACATTCTTAACGTTTTCCAACGCTGTAAGAATGTGTAGAATTAATATTATATTTCAACATTTCTGTCAACGAAGATTTGCGTCATAGTCTGCGACACGCGTTGCTACCAGCAGGGCGGCGGACCGCTAGGCAGGTGGCTGATGGGAATTGAACCACCGTCAGTTCCGTGCATTGCTTGATGAAGTTGAAAGCGAATATTCTGATCTCCTGCTACAACACAGTCTGATGTCTGTCCAGGAGTGACGTTTAGCGTCACTCTGTCATCTGTTTAGAACACGTGGAAACATTCCTGAAAAGCAAAGACCTGAACTACAACTGGAGGATGCTGAGTGGCTGGAAAAGCTGCACTTTTTGGTGGATGTGACTGTGAGGAGACACCTGAAGGAGCTGAATGAAAGTCTGCAGGCGCCGCAGATGCTACAAGCTGTTCTGTCATTGAATTCGAGCACAAGCTGGCTGTCTTAGATGTACAGCGAAAGAAGAGAAGAGGATGCTGCTGCGTTTTACCCGTGCACTGCCATGCTTGGCATTTGAACAGAAATCAAACTCAACTGTATTCATTTGATTTTATATACTGTACCTTTTCAAAAGCCTGTTGTTTATTTTTTATAAACGCAGGCTGCGTTTTATTGCACTCTGTTTAGTTCCCAGAGAAGGGCTCGTCATGCGTTCCATTTTAGTGTTTTTTGTTCAAATCCTCAAAATAAAAATGACATCAAAAATCTGATTTCTTATTACATTTCTTTAATTTTATCAAAGCAATGAAACATAATTCAATGATATTGTAATGAAGTTAAACTTGCACAACAGAGCAGTCACGTGACACGTCGTTCTCCCAGAATGCACTGCAGGGCAAATAAACATTTAATCATTAATGCTCATTATGTATTTGAAGCAACTTAGTCATTTTGATAGCAGGCTAATATAAATACATATTGCATGTGTTGCCTTCATTATAAGGCTTAAATAAGGGTTTTAATATTTTTGCGGCTCCAGACATGTTTGTTTTTTGTTTTTTTCATCCAAAATGGCTCTTTCAACATTTTGGGTTGCGACCCCTGGTCTAGCCGCCCCTGGAGGGGGCTGTTCCCCACTTTGTGATGTCACAATGTGAGAACCCGCTCGTTTTTGTGGGTTGGGAGGGGCTGGTGCTCAGAGAGCAGGTTTTCAGAGGAATCCTCAGAGATGAGTGAATGGATCAAAATACCACTTTGGGTTCGTTTTTTAGTGAGGAATAAACACAAAAACACACTTAGAAGCTCACAAAAGTTCATTCTGCATGATATAGGCCCTTTAAAAACATTTTTCGACATAAACGTTGCTCTTTGTTCACTCTTAATCTGTCTTCCTCTTTCTTCTCCGACTTACCTCCAGGAACCGTGAGATGTCCCTCTTGTCATTGACACCCATGGCAACCACATTCTCGAACATCCAGAAGAAGGGCCTGTCCTCCCCCTCCTTAGGTTTGGCCTCACTCAGCAGGCGGTAAAACTCAAAGAACAACCTCCCTGTACCTTCTGTGTGAACCAAACAGTCCAGTTAGGCCACTATCTACAGCACAGACCGTCTTCATTTTCATACAAGTGAAAAAAATTCAAACATTTAAAGAAATATTTAGATGTGAAGTGCCAACCATAAAGGCCCTTTCTTGCAGGATTGACGATTGAGAGGTCATTGCATGGACTGCCTCCAATCACCAGGTCAAATGGGCCCCATTCCAGAATCTGAGGGAGACAGACATCAGGGCGACAACTGCTGTTAGCCTGCGTTAAAAACATGCATGAGGGTTTCAAACTCCAGTCCTCCCTCCCAGTGACACTGAGGAAAACTTTGGGGAAACACAGAGGACATTTTACAGAAGCTCTTTTTATGGCTTTGAAGCATTCTGGTTAGATCTCCTCTACTCTGACCACGACTCCTCTAGTTTTCACTTCCAGCCTACTGGGTGAACAAAATCTTCAATTCCTGTTACATAACTGAACAAATGCAAACAAAAATAAAAGGTTATAAAACGTCGACCTACACAACATTTCAAAATGCAGTGATGATAGAGATTATGAGATCAGACAACTTAATAACCAAATCCTCACATTTTTCTTGGTGATGTTCCTGACATCATGCACATATTGGATTTTTCCTTCATGTCTGACAACACCAACCGAGATGGAGTCCTGGCAAACCTCTGATGCCACATACTGGTCCACCTTAAAACCCAGGTCCCTCAGAACTAGGTAGCCTGAGGGCAAAAATCCACAAATGTGTCAACATCTTATAAAATAAACATAACAGGATCACATGTGTCTGTCTATTTATCACTAATACGGTAGACGGTCATGGATGTGGACCTGTGCTAAGTGGACTTCTCTGTTTACCCACTATCCACTCTTTAGCACTTCAAGTAGATGCATTGAAGAATCCAGTGGAAACACAATGAAAGAACATCACAGCTCTCCAAACAGATGGCTTCTTCCAGGGACGAACCTCAAGATTTGATGGTTCTGTTCTATTTTTGAAGTGGCATTCTCTTTTAGGCACATATGAACAAACATCATTGAGAATCCTTAACCTGAGATTAACATTGGGGGCCTACAGGCTGCAGGTGGAAATTGGACTACTGTTAGTGGAAGAAGAAGAGGAGAAAGACGCGTTTGTAGACAGAGAAAACGAAAGACAGGAGTGAAGGACTTAAGGGGAGGAACTTCGAATGTAAAGACTTAAACAGGAAAGCTAGAGAGTTGTTTGACATGATGGTAAGATAAAAAGTGGGATCCTGTGAGATCAAGAGACCAGATGGAAAGAGAGCAGAGCTGATGGACTGAAAGCAGCTTTGATCATGAAATGGATGGAACAAGGAACAGAGGAGGAGAGATGGAGAATGGAAGTGTCTGTGGTGAAGACAGCATAGAGCAGCATGGAGTGGAGGGAGAAGAACACAAGTTGGTAACATCTTCTGCAGATGTTGTAATCTGAAAGTGACCAGTGACTGTGAAGCTGTAGCAGGAGAGAGTGTAGAAAGACAGCATGGGATGGTTGCTAGTGAAGAAGATGAAGAGGACAGAGCAAAGGACCAAGTGGTGAAAGTTGGAAAATGAAGACATGATGACAAGCACTAGGTCACTAGTGTAATCCAGACAATCCCAGAGATGTCTAACCAGTCTGTCTTTCTTCTTTTGCATTTATTTATCATAAACAACCCTTAACTGGGCACTTGCTGCCTTAAAGGGGTTGACACTGGTGTTTCTCCAATAAGAACATCAGAGGATGTTGAAATAAATACTCACAAAAATTACCCAAACTTATGCCAGTCCAAACAATTTCATCCAGACAGTCAGATGTACGTGGGTTTGAAACCAGAGAACAGCGGTCCTCACCTGTAGCAATGCCGTCAAACAGAGAAAGGACTCGAATTGGTCGTCTTTGCTCCGCTGGGACTGCTGGGTAAATCTGGGGTTTTTCCTATAGAACAGCAACAAAATGTTATGCAAAAATTAGAAATCATGACGGGATTTGTGCTGCATCTCCATTAGGCACAAAATGATGTGAAATCTGTACAATCCTTTCAAATAAAGCGTAAATGTTGTAGGTTAAACAGTCAGAGAAACCGGTTCTGATCTTTAGTCAGAAATATTTTCATACAAAAGGCCAACAACTCAGGATTCTTAGACCTTTAAACAGAAATGCATTCTGTGAATCCATCCATCCATCCATCCATCCATCCATAATCCATCCACCCATCCATCCATCCATCCATCCCTCCATCCCTCCATCCTCCATCCATCCCTCCATCCATCCATCCATAATCCATCCATCCATCCATCCATCCATCCATCCATCCCTCCATTCCTCCATCCTCCATCCATCCATCCATCCATCCCTCCATCCATCCTCCATCCATCCATCCATCCATCCATCCATCCCTCCATTCCTCCATCCTCCATCCATCCATCCATCCATCCCTCCATCCCTCCATCCATCCTCCATCCATCCATCCATCCATCCATCCTCCATCCATCCATCCATCCATCCATCCATCCATCCATCCATCCATCCATCCATCCACCCATCCATCCATCCATCCATCCATCCATCCATCCATCCATCCTCTTAACCTGCTTTATCCCTTACACGGGGTTGCTGGAGACCTGTCCCCGCTATTGTTAGGGAAAGGTAGGGTACACCCTGGAAAGGTCTTCTGTAAATCCATCTAAGTATTATGCTACAATAATACGTGATAACTATCATAAAATCTTATTTCTGAAACTTTTTTAATTATTACATTTTGGGGATCATTTTTTCTTAAAGTCCTCTTATTCCATAAAAAATCGTTCTCAGTGGTGTTTTAATTATGATTCTGACGTTTTAACTAAAATCCCACAGCCTAAATGCCTTAAAAACCTTAAAAAGCCATATTTCATGTTTGTCTGAAGCCTTTGTTTCCAAAATCTCCTCTACATGGGCGTGGCCGTTGGTGCTGAGCTGAATACCCCCCCGCCCCCTCTGATGATGATAACTGTGTCTGTAACGTAAAGGTCTGGCAGCAGCCCACTTTGAGCAGCTTGGCTCCATTTGGCACCTCCTGAGCTCCAGCGATCGCTATGGCGGCTCCAGGCGAGCTGGCAGCCAGACAGAGACCCGCTGCGGGATGGGGAGCCAGCCTGCTCGGGCCTCCTGAACCTCATCATTTGAAAAAGATCCCCTGATTTTATTCCTGTTTTTCTTTTTACCCTCTCTGGTTAATGCGGGACAGCAAACCTTCAAACTCGCTCAGAGCAAGAACACAAATGCAGAGAACACATTTGGGACTTAAAGTTTAATTTTTTTACTTGAAACTTTTAACGTAACTTTTAACTTTAATTTTCATTTTAAATACTTGCGGCCAACAAAAAACTGCAGCCTTTGATGCAGTTAAATGCGTGCGGGGAATGCAGCAATGTGCCATCTTCTCTTCTCCTCTGCCTGAGCTGATTTGCACACTGGATGGCACAGATCAGGGAGATTGTGCAATGCACATGCACTCCTGGACTATTGATGGACAGCGATTTAAAAAGACTCAGAAATACTCTGAAATGTAATAATGAAATGATTTCTTATTACATTTGGTCATAAGAAAAATGCCCACAGTACTTGTCAAAAACCAAAAAACAACAACATAATTTTCGTTGGAGGGGGACTTTTATGTCATGGAGGAAGTTGGTTATAGATTTTCAGGCAAGAACATAATCAGACATCATATGTCATCACCACGCGACAGTAGTGCGAGCACCATCTGCACGGCTATGGTACGTTCCATTTTCAGTTTACCTGTAGCACCTGTCCAGGCTAACCCTCTGTACAACAGGATAGGACCATACCTTACATTTAAAAAATGTACCATTAATGCCAAACCAAAAACCTTCTGTGGGTCAGAAAATCTACCACAACTGAGATCATAGCTGCAATACACAAACACATATCAGTTGTGATGATTAAAAACTGAAGCTGAACTGACACATGAAATCCCCCAAACTAACCATGAACAAAAACAATACCACTAAATCTAGACTAAGGATGGAGGTCCTCATATTTTCTCTCACAGGGTCCAACTCTGATCAAGATCAAATGGTTTGAACTCAACTTAAGGAAACGATTAGGGATTTTTTTGGGAGAAAAGTCAAACCGACTCACAAATTCCTGTCCGTTATCATTAGCAAAGAACTCCTGCAGCTTCAGATTCCAGTCGTGTCGGCGTTTAAGGATGCCGTACTGCATCAGCGGCTGGCACATGTAGCATCGCCACGGGTCAAGATACCGAGCGTTGTTAGAAGCTCCAGGGTCAACCAGAATGTCCAGACAGTCTACGCAGAAGCACCTGCAGGAAGTGGCAGCCATTGACAGAGGGCCACAGGAAGTTGCACGTTTAGCTCTGAGTGAGTGGCAGACCTGCAGCAGTTGACGTTTCCACACAGCAGGACTTCTCGACCTCCACAACAGATGGTGCAGTAGGACTGGTAACCATCATCATCGAACATGTAGGACATTTCCAGGTAAACGTCCTGTAGACCAGAAGAAACTGATGATAGTTTATGTCCCCTCAGAAAAAACAGCCGTAAGGCTTTTTTGCTTGTTTAATGTTTGGTTGATCAATACACAAAAAAGGAGAATGTTGCTTGTAACTCTGTGTTCAGGTAAAAATAAACCAACAATGGAGACTAAACTAACTGAGAACTGACAAAAAACTGGAATTTACTAAACAGAAACAGAAATGGTTACCATCACGATTACCTTAAAGAAAACAAGTCTCAACAAAAACCAGACTTGAAATGACTTAAACATCTCAAACTGCAAGAGTGACAATCCTGTGTCATTCCTCTTTGTGTCGTCCATCTTTACCCACACAACTGCCCACAGCGTGAGAACACGTTAACCACGTTAACATATCTGCATGTTCTGATGTTACAGCACCTTGTCCTGTTTGTCACCTGATTGGTCAGCTGTTATGTAATTTCAGAGACCATAAAAAGGAATTCTGGTAAATCAATAATTGGGTTCAGATTATAGGTGGAGTAACACTTGGTAAAATTCTGTACATTTTGCACTATAAGGAGCATTTAAAAGCCTTCAGTTTTCCCCCCAAAAACCAGTGTAGATTCGGACATGGTGACTGAATGGACTTCATTTGGTTGGAACAGGAAGCAAGGCCTTTTCTAAGGGTGACGTCACACGCCAATGGTCCAGTTTTATTATAGTCAATGGTTGGGTGTGACAGGCATTGTGAATACGCTAACATGGCTAACGTGTTACACACAAGTTCCAGAATGACTGTGAGCACAGTTAATGAAGTCTGACTGACTTATCTCTGACTCTCGTCTCACTTAATGCGCCTTATAGTTTGATGCACATATCGAGGAGCTTAAAAATAGACCATTCATTGACGGTGCCCTATACAGCAGAAAATACAACATTATACTAGAATCTTTTTAATGTTCTTCGTATTTTGTTCCATTTTCACAGTTTTAGATTTGGGGCTGAGTCATATTTTAAAATAAGACTCAATATTTTAAAAGACAGTGCCAATATTGGCACTGTGCTGTCTTGTATGGACTGTAGTTCGAAGCGGAATTCTGCTACACACCTGGAAATGTTACCCAGTACAAATATTTAAATACATAGTACAGATTTATGCAGAATTTTCTGTGTTCTGTCTTTACCAGATTTCAACATCACACATGCATAATTTCACATTTTTTAAATCTTAAAATGAAAAGAAAATGAAACAAACAAAATGAAGGTTGAGGGGCTTCACCTTGCATGTTTGGCACAAGCCTCCTTCAAAAAGTGGATGAAAGGTTACAACTCTCATCTTCCCACAAGAGAGACAGAACTCTGCCAGAAAGATGGAAAAGCAGACATTGATGCATCCCAACAAAATGCACAGAACAATTGGAAACATGTAGAAAAAGACAGGGAGAATTCTATACCTACCTTCTATGTTTATTTTCTTCTTTCGAACTTCATTGACCATTTGTTCTGATAGAGAGACAAACATGGATCAGGGGTCACCAACCTTTCTGAGACTGAGGGGTTATTTGATGGGCACTACGTGGTATGAAGGGCGCCACAGCACCTGTTTACTAAAAACCATCTAAACCTCTCTGTCTCTGGTCCTCTGTGTGTGTCTCTGGTCCTGTGTGTGTGTCTCTGGTCCTGTGTGTGTGTCTCTGGTCCTGTGTGTGTGTCTCTGGTCCTGTGTGTGTCTCTGGTCCTGTGTGTGTGTCTGGTCCTGTGTGTGTGTCTGGTCCTGTGTGTGTGTCTGGTCCTGTGTGTGTGTCTGGTCCTGTGTGTGTGTCTCTGGTCCTGTGTGTGTGTCTCTGGTCCTGTGTGTGTCTCTGGTCCTGTGTGTGTCTCTGGTCCTGTGTGTGTGTGTCTCTGGTCCTGTGTGTGTCTCTGGTCCTGTGTGTGTCTCTGGTCCTGTGTGTGTGTGTCTCTGGTCCTGTGTGTGTGTGTCTCTGGTCCTGTGTGTGTCTCTGGTCCTGTGTGTGTGTGTCTCTGGTCCTGTGTGTGTCTCTGGTCCTGTGTGTGTCTCTGGTCCTGTGTGTGTGTGTCTCTGGTCCTGTGTGTGTGTGTCTCTGGTCCTGTGTGTGTCTCTGGTCCTGTGTGTGTCTCTGGTCCTGTGTGTGTGTGTCTCTGGTCCTGTGTGTGTCTCTGGTCCTGTGTGTGTCTCTGGTCCTGTGTGTGTCTCTGGTCCTGTGTCTGTCTCTTTAGTCCTGTGTGTGTCTCTGGTCCTGTGTGTGTGTCTCTGGTCCTGTGTGTGTGTGTCTCTGGTCCTGTGTGTGTCTCTGGTCCTGTGTGTGTCTCTGGTCCTGTGTGTGTCTCTGGTCCTGTGTCTGTCTCTTTAGTCCTGTGTGTGTCTCTGGTCCTGTGTGTGTGTCTGGTCCTGTGTGTGTGTCTCTGGTCCTGTGTGTGTCTCTGGTCCTGTGTGTGTGTGTCTCTGGTCCTGTGTGTGTCTCTGGTCCTGTGTGTGTCTCTGGTCCTGTGTGTGTGTCTGGTCCTGTGTGTGTGTCTCTGGTCCTGTGTGTGTGTCTCTGGTCCTGTGTGTGTGTCTCTGGTCCTGTGTGTGTGTCTCTGGTCCTGTGTGTGTGTCTCTGGTCCTGTGTGTGTCTCTGGTCCTGTGTGTGTGTCTCTGGTCCTGTGTGTGTGTCTTTGGTCCTGTGTGTGTCTCTGGTCCTGTGTGTGTCTCTGGTCCTGTGTGTGTCTCTGGTCCTGTGTGTGTGTCTTTGGTCCTGTGTGTGTCTCTGGTCCTGTGTGTGTCTCTGGTCCTGTGTGTGTCTTTGGTCCTGTGTGTGTCTCTGGTCCTGTGTGTGTCTCTGGTCCTGTGTGTGTCTCTGGTCCTGTGTGTGTGTCTTTGGTCCTGTGTGTGTCTCTGGTCCTGTGTGTGTGTCTCTGGTCCTGTGTTTAATAAATAAACATTCGTTCTATAGCCTATAGTTCATGACACAATGAAATGGTTAAATATTAAGATTGTCAACAAGGATTCAATAGATTGCTTGAAAGGAAGTAGGAGGAAGTGAATTTATATAATCCCACCCCGTTTGTGAATTTATCCTGCATTTCCTTTTATGTGGAATATTTGATTTGTTCTGGTCTCCATGCTGTTGTTTCAAATCTGTCACATTTTTGATGTTGGCAGACTTTCCCCAAATCGATGGCAAAAAAATCCAATCATTCAATCTAATCTATTTCCTGTCTAATTTAATTAAGTCTAGTCTAGTCTAGCCTAATCCTATCCAATCTGTATCAATTCAGTAAAATCAAATCCAATTTAGTTTTATACAGTCTCGTCCAAATTAATTCAATTAAACCAAATCAAATCACATTTTGTATATTCAAATCCAATTTTAATATCATTTAATCTAGTCCTATGTGGTTTAGTCCAATCTAAACAAACCCTTTAATTTAATCTAAAATAATCAAATCTAAATGAATAAACAAACCTGCAAAACCTGGAATCAACTTTGAAATGAGCTAACCTGGTGGACAAACGATTGAAGTCGGTTTGGTTTAGCTCAGTTCAGATCATTTCAATAAGATCAAATGGTCTGAACCAAAGTTCTAGACCCACAGTTTGCATTCTGATCCCCACAGTGTGAAAGTTCCTCAGACGATACCTCTGCAGTACGACTCTTCGGGGACGGCCTTGCTCTTGCAGAGACCAACTTTGGGCCTCTTTGCACCAGGAAAGTATTCAGGCAGAGAAACATTCAGGAGCTGATGGTCCAGCGGGTTGGAGTCTGCTGAGAGAAAGAAACAACCACTTCACTTCCATGCTGACTTAGGAGCCAAACGAGAAAGGCTTTCAGAGGACATCCCACATGACAGCCTTGTTCTGCTGCCCTCCTCACCTCCACTGTGTGAGGGTTTGAGTCCCTCCTTGCCGTTGGGCTGGAAGCCTCCATTGGCCCAGTCAAGCATGGGTTTGATCTGCTCTTCCAGGTTCTCAGAGTCACATGGAGGAAAAATCTTTCCTGCCCGTACACTGGCCATCTGTCAGAGCCAAGAGAAAAACATTTTACCAGTTCATATCAAATACTACTAAAACAACTTCAATAAATCTGTTTTCCTTGAACTGTAGCTGTAAAATAACTGCTATGGAGCAAAGCCGGGTTCAAACTATAACGAAGTGAACATTTTGATCCGGAGTCATGGGAGGAGTTGATCTGTGATCCGGGAGGCGGGTAAACCCCGTCCTGCCTACTCTCCGTCCTCCTTTCTCATTCTGGTGCCCTTCGTTTGTCACATTGGTCGAGGACAGATACAAGGTACACACCTGTTGCTTGTTCTGCTAATACGTCCGTGAGGAGTTCAAGGCCCTTGGAATTTCGCTTCACTGCATCGCAGTCCAGAACAAGGAGCCCAGAATGAACACAATACAAACACCCTCTTTCCCAATCACATGAGCTTATTGAGTTTTATTCGACCGTGCAGCTTTTCTTGGCTGTCAGCGTTATATTATCTCTGAACGTCACCTAAAACGAGATGTAAAGTCATGTCGTTTGTTTGGGCGCAGGAGATCCCCTACTTTGATCAACTAGTGTACTGACTTTCTGGTGAACACCAGAAACTATCTCATGCAAACAAGAAACCAGTTCTAATTGTTTTTCTTCTATGTCACTTTAGGGGCTTTGTGCAAGTTATTCAAGTTATGAACTGACCGATCGAATGCCTCAATCTAAGCATGTGGTCTCATGTTGAACGTTTGATTGACAGATTCTCCCCTACCACTGCTCTGGGGTGGTAGGGCTGTGGCCTTCCAACAAGCTCACTCCTGATTAGGGACAGAAACCGTGACTCAGATCAGTCGGTTACTAGCGCATATAAGCGTTGGTCAAACTCTCTTATACCATGGTCCGCTTGAATACTCGATTCTGATTGGCTGCTGGGTATGCATTAAAAAATGATAACCGCACGGTGAAAAAATAAGTTCCGGTCGGCTAGCTTAAATGTTTTGTATCACTGCGCCGGCATCTGTAAAACAACCTTTTGCTTCATCATCTGAGCAAAAACAAGCGGTAAGCGATTAACTTTCCCTCTGAATTGATGCTTTATTCAACCCATCGGGACGATCAGCATATATATATCGCCGAATCTTGACTGCAGCGGTGGTGCTGCGCGACGCGGACTATATGTTACGTGACGCGGCGCGATAGTCCGATTTTTGTGAGAAAAGCGATCCAAATCGAAAAAAAAACAAGAATTAAGGACTAAAACCTGGTTAATATGTATTGCTTTTGTAGGTGACCATGGTATAAGCGGGTTAATGGCCTTCGAAGTGTGCGGTTATTACTTTATAACGCACTTCGCGTCGGACGGTTCAGGCTTCCACGTCGTGCGTTAAAAAGTAATAACCGCACACTTCGTCGGCCATTAACCCTTACATGTAAGATGAGATAATCCACTTTTATCATAGCGCTAACAGTGATAACACAAGCGTTGGCATGTATGTGTGGTGATGGCGTTAATGTCAAAAATGATGATGAAGGTGGCCAACATTCCCGGCTCACCGCTCCAACTGACATGCATTACCAGTGAGTGAACAGGTGAACTCCACTTATAATCACCGCTTTCTACCACAAGTGACACACCCACCACACCAGTGTCATCAGGAAATCACCTGCATTCAACTAAACAGACACTCACAGTTTTGGCACCTGCATTTCGGTTCCTAAGATTAATGTGACTGAATCAAAGGAAGATGGTTTTACCCTCCTGGTTCCCAGAATGGAAGGGAAAAGTTAAAAACGGCAAAGTAAGTAAGAAAAATGTGTCATAATCTGATTCAGAACATATTAACTGTTAACAAGTTAGCAAAAAAAGAAAAAAAGCAAACCGTTAGATCAACTAAGTTACCTCGATTGCTTGGAAGATAGCTCTGCGGTAGGAGGCCAACTTGGTGTAGGACGCTTGGCTGAAGAACTTGGGGAATGCAGTGATGGAGTCCAACTTGTCTGCTGAGACCTGCAGAGAACAAACAGCACGGACTCAAACCTCAGTGCCAAGTGAACAATCGTAACCTCAGCTTGTGTTTTTACCTCAGAGAACTTGCCGTCTCCAAACCACTGAAGCCACCTCATGCCATGACTGGCCTGCCGCTTGCCAGTGGCTCGCCAGGTCACTACAATGCCCGGCCACCAGGAAAAGCCTTTGATTTTGCCCCACACCAGCTCACCGATGCAGAAGCCTTTGTTGTCCTGAATACACACGGAGAAGATTGGAAAGCATTTCACCACCACACAGCCTGCAGTGGACTTCAGGGGAAAGAAAAGGTTTAGTTTGTGCAAAACTGCAGAGTTTGATTCAAACAAACACCTGCATCTACACACCGGAAACAAAGACAGCTCTTGCTCTCATTATTGGAAGAAGAAAACGGAAGAGGGACTGAGATTATTGTCATTTTAAATTTCTCACTAACAGTACTACAGAGGTGCTAAATAAAATCTGTTAACAGGAAGATAAAGTTTCCCTTGACAGTTTAAGCTACTGTTTTCATTTAACACAGTGGACCGACCGGGTCCCCTTTATTTGGTCCGCATCAAGTCCTGAACCATGCATTTGGTCTGCATTCAGACTGCCGTCGAGCAGACTTTCCTGTTCCGGACTAAAGCTTATAAACAGAACCTTTTTAGCTCCAAGGCCCGGTATGACGTCACACAAAGCTTTTCACGGACCAGTCTTTTTTTTTCAATAAACTTTATTGCACATTTTTCAATTTAACAGAGCAGTGTTTAAGATGTTGGTGGAGGATTACTGTAGCAACGTGACAACGCTAACACCGAGCTTTAATTTTGACACGCATGGATAGAACGTCGCACAGGTGTCATCCTCCCCCCTTCCCACACTCATGGTGCTAATAAGAAGTTCTGTCTATTAAATGTAGCTTTTTTTTTTGGAGGTGGAAGGCTCCTCTTCTGTCTCCTGGCTGGGCCTTTTCTCTCTTAGCGAAGAAACTTTCCAAAGACGTTTTGTTTTTTATTCATTTTGCTAGATCCTGGGTTTTATTTTAGCGGTATCCTATCACGCGACCGAGACGAGCACCTTGACCTGCGTTAATGGTGACATAGACTGATATAACAGAGAGTCGGGCAACTTTTCAAAATAAAACCTCTTTCAGATTCCGATATAAATAAACTGGAAGTAAAGAAAGTTATTTATTCTTTCTGTGCGGCCCGGTACCAAATGACCCACGGACCGGTACTGGTCCACGGCCCGGGGGGTTGGGGACCACTGAACAAAACCACATGACTAAAGATCTCTTCACTCATTGGTCAGGAATTATGAGGGCGGGACAAAGCCCTGGAGGCAGAACTTATGGAAGTCCTGCAGTCTTCTGCAATCTGTCTCTGAGTAGTTCATTCAAATTTTCCATTTTGCTCACAGGTTTTGAGCGTCTGAATCAACACTGTTTACTGCCGCTTTGGTCCATGGAGTCATGCTGCAGGGCAGTTAGAAGATGGCTAAGAAGGTTCAAACAGTGAAAAGAAATGTCTGTCACGTTAAAATCGTTTAATGACCCTGATTTCATCCGATTCCATTTCAATGAGTTGCTGTGTCTCATCGCTGTGGCTTTATGTCCCTGTTTTAAGAGAATTCTGTTAAGAAACTACAAGGTAGCTTCTAGGATGACGCCACAGCAGCGCCTGTTGCCACATAACGAGACACAGAAAAGCATGTAAGAAGTGATTTCTGCTGTGTTAAAATAAACATTCTAACAGATAAACAGTCGTACCATTGTATCTGTTTGCTAACACGACAATCACTGCTTTACATTTGTCCACAGCTCCACTGTTGCTTCATTACCGTTCTGTTCACGATGGCCATTTTGGTTCAGTTGCTCTGCTTATTTTGTACTTATACAAACAATAAAAATAAATAAACTTCAGCCTCGAATTCAGAAGGGGTTTATTCATGATACGCCTTGAGTGTAAGAGGATTCATAACCTCCTGTTGTAACCATAAATCAGTCTAACACAAGAGGCCTTCAAATCTCATCTGTCTGCTCAGCTGTTAAGGACATGTTGGAAAAAAAAGGAAGTCTTCTGAAAACTAGCATCTACACTTCTCAACACAGCTTTTTTTAAAATTCTGTATTCATATTTTATAAATCAGGTAGTCATTTTTATCAGGTATTAATTAGGTATAGAACAGAATCTGAGGCCTGCAGTTTACAGGATGCAGCATGAGACCAGTCTGATCTGCATCTGATTGCTTTAATTGTCCTTCTTTTTCAAATGAGTAAACATCTGCTGAGAAACACAACCCGGTGAGAGCCCCAGCACTCAGCCGAGGCGTGCAAAAGCTGTGGATGCATGCAGATCCTCGTGAATATCAGCAAGCAGAGGGGCTGCGGCCTGCTGGACCAATGGTCCCAGACAGAAAAGGAAGAGAGCTTCATGATTGTGAGGGGAGTGAGAGTTTGGTTGCAGTAAAGACTCACATCCAAAAAAAACGGATTTAGGATCAAATTTGAGAAGATTTGCCTCAACATTTCTTCATTTTCAGGGTTTCTCTCAGCAGAGAACTGCTGTCTCCAGGTTTGTGTTTTCTGTTCTCACACTTTTGCTTCATGCTCCTCTCAAAAGCAGAAGCATGCGCACACACGGACAAACGCCAACGCCTGAACTCACATTGTACTCTGGATGGGTTCCAGAGCTGGACGCGGTGCTGCTGCTTTGGGCTGAGTCTTTGGAGTCTTGTTCTATCAGATCCAGACAGGGGGTGTCTGGGGACCCACCAGAAATGCCTTCAGACCCCTGAGGGCCGCAGGTGAACTGAAAGACACAGAAGTGGGTGTCATACTACGACTCAAGACATCCTCCATCTCTGGAGACAGGAGAGCAGAACTGTTTTAAAGGTTATTGTCGTCACAGCAACAGCAGTCATCTTTTCCATTCACTCTTCTGCCAGCATAGCAGAGCTTTCAGCAGCAGCATGAGACGGCATGCTGCGTATTTTATCATTTAGTGAGGCCAGAAGAAAACAGTTCTTTAGATCTTTAGGAAGGCTTCTGCAGTATCTTCTGTCTGTCAAAAGCACCAGAACACCAAAGAAAAATGAAAAAACATCCGTTTCTGGATGAAAGAGTTGTTTGAACCATTTCCTAACGACCCCAAAAAACACACAAATGGACGTTGATTCTTTGCACCGACATCCTCAGCTGACAATCTTCACCTTCTGGTTTAGTCCCCTCCACCACAAAACTGAGAGAACTGACTGCTTTCAAAATGTGAAGCAAGATTACTGCAGGTAGACACATAAAGAGTGACCCCCCAGAACGGGCCTGAAATGATAACAAACCTGTTATAGATGAGGTCATGTGTCCCTATTCTGAATCAGCCATGACTGGTAACCATGGTTACAGACACCCATTTTACTGACCCACTGAACCCCTTTCAGGGTCACAGAGCTGCCAGAGCCTAACCTGGCTACTGGTGGGGGGAGACAGGGAACACCCTGAACAGGTCCCCAGCCAGGGCCACACAATCACTCACTATACACACTATACACACAGAAATCAATCCATCTATTAAGCATTTCTGTGGACTGTGGGAGGAAGCCGGAGTACCCAAGCATGCTCAAGGAGAACATGCAAACTCCACACACAAAGAAGCCAGCTGGGATTTGAACCAGGGCCTTCTCACTATAAGGCAAAAGTGCTAACCACTGCCCCACTGTGCCGCCCAGAATCAGCCAATTGTGAGATTTTTTTAAAGCTATCCATCCATCCATCCATGCATCCATCCATCCATCCATCCATCCATCCATCATCCATCCATCCATCCACCCATCCATCCATCCATGCATCCATCCATCCATCCATCCATCCACCCACCCATCCATCCATCCATCCATCCATCCATGCATCCATCCATCATCCATCCATCCATCCATCCATCCATCCACCCATCCACCCATCCATGCACCCATCCATCCATCCATTCATGCATCCATCCATCCATCCACCCATCCATCCATCCATCCATGCATCCATCCATCCATCCATCCACCCATCCACCCATCCACCCATCCATCCACCCATCCATCCATCCATCCATGCATCCATCCATCCATCCATCCATCCATCCATCCACCCATCCATCCATCCATGCATCCATCCATTATCCATCCATCCATCCATCCATCCATCCACCCATCCACGCATCCATGCATCCATCCACCCATCCATCCATCCATCCATCCATCCACCCATCCATCATCCATCCATCCATCCACCCATCCACCCATCCATGCATCCATCCATCCACCCATCCACCCATCCATGCATCCATCCATCCATCCATCCATCCATCCATCCAGTCAGGTGCTCTGGTTCAGTCACACTGAAAGCAGTTAGCATGTTGGCACACATGTGTAATGCTGACCACGGACACGCTGGACACGCTGTGCTCCTCTTTGCGGCTCTGTCTGCGTGCTTTGGTGTGCTTCTGCAGAGTCAGACCAGCCTGGTAGATGGTCCTGGGCTGAGGTTTCTGCCGTAAGCTCAGCTGTGAAGCTGCTGGAGGCTTTTCCTGGGAAAACACAAACACAAACAACTCCAGCAAGCCACACATCATCTGCAGGAGAAAGCTCAAGTCCCAGGCAGGTACCTCGCTGTAGGAGTCCCAGGTACGCTCCCCTTCCTCTGGGCTCTTCCTGCTCCTCTTCCTGCTTCCCCTCAAGCAGCAGTTACCATCTAAAGAAAGACGAAACCAAGGGAAGGCCTCATTAGCCAAAGTTTTGCTAGATAAACATTTCCTGGACAGAGAGGTCCAAATTCAAGCATCACAGCAAAATCTAAGACGGGTTTGCCACTATAGAACACAGCTCTGTTAGAGGATCCACCTTCTGCAGAGTTATGATGTCAGTGAAACTATCAACTATCGTTCTGAAAATTCACAATTGTTCTGTGAAACTATCATTTGAATAAGCAAATTCATCCAGAAGATCATCAAAATGTGATTAAAGGAGGCATCCATGCTGCAGACAAACAGCTCCAGCTTACACATTCATGTTTTTGACATGAACTCTCCAAAGTTCTGAGCTGATGCTGAGGCTGTGCCTGAAACAGGAAGCTCTGCTGCCTTCAAAATAAAACTTAAAAAAATGCAAAAAAGGTCTCAAGATGCAGAGCAGCGTTGCAGACACATGATGGGTACCTTGTGTTGAGGCAGCGTCTTGGTTGTGTTTGGGGCTGAAGGGGGGGGAAGGGGGTTCAGCTGCCGTCAGAGGGCTGTTCTCATTGGTCAGCTCCACGCCGCTGTCGTTTTCGGACAGACCTTCAGCTCCAGAAGTATTTCTGTTCACCGCCGCCTGCAGGAAGATCACTCTGGTGGGGAGGGGGTTCATACTCTCCACAGAAAATACTATAATGTCACGACGCAGGAAAAACTGATCATGCAAAGCATGTAAAGATGCTCACAAATAATACCAGTCTTTATCGTTTATTGAGGGAAACCACATTTCAATATTCCACCCATGTTCCATCTGAATCAGAAATCAGATGGAACATGGTGAACAGCAGCTGCAGGGCGAAGCCTGGACTTTGACTGACGTCTCAGCCACACAATAATAGCCAATCAGAAAAGACTGGATCTGTTAAGCAGTACTGTGTAAGACTCTTTCTACCTGATGACACCGCCAGTGTTTCCTGTCCTACAGACTAACTGCTCTATTTTCTACATTAGCATGTTTAATCCAGACTCTCTCACACGTTCTTCCACTTTGGATCTCATCACCGAAATGACACATATCAAAAACCCACACTCGTCAAAGAAATCCAAACAATGCTACAAAAACCTTATCCTGTCTGCAGTGATGAGGACTATACTGTAAATATTCAGGCTAACCTTTTGTATGTCACATTTGCAATAACCAGCTTTTGAAGTGACAAACTGACCTTCTGTTGTAAACCACACGTGTCAAACTCAAATGTGGCCCGCGAGAGCCTAAAAGTTTTTAATTTCTTAAAATACAAAAAATATTTAGTTAATTACATATATTTTTGTGTAGCTGCTGTTGTGTTTATTGAATGTTTGCAGGTCTTATGTGTGTCTGCAGACAAATTGTTGTCATCAAGCCATCAGTTGGGATGCACGGCTGTGTGCAGCCTTTTTTTGTAAAATGTTTGCAGCTCAGTTTTATGTAAGTTTTCTTTATTCACTTGGATAGTTTGATCCTTCATTAATGGAGTTATGTAGGTTTTAATAAGCGGACAAAAATTAAAAGGATTTATGCTAGAATAACAATCAAACATGTTTTCTAATTGTCACTCTAAACAGTTTAACATTAAGGAGTAGTTACAGTTTATTCTTCATTACATTCAGTTACTTGTATAAGTTACATCTGGCCCTTTGAGGACAGCCACTATGCTGATGTGGCCCTCAGGGAAAATGAGTTTGACACAACTGTTGTAAACGTACTACAGCACGAGGTCAACAACATGTGGGATTTTAGTGAACAAAACAACAAAAGGCCAAAGACGGACAAAAAAATGATGGAGGAGACAAAAAGACAGCAGCAGATGGTGACAGGAAGGAAGTTTCACTTTCAGACAGAATGATGCATAAGAAGGAAAAAGAGGAAGAAGAAGTAACGGATGACGGGGGCCCCACTGCGCAGGTGTTAGGAAACGGAGGAAACGTCTGTGTGGAGATGGAGAAGGTTTTTCTCTGTGTTTCTCTATGTTTATTGTTGAAGGGAGCCCCTGCGTCATTACCTAGTCCCTTCCTAGCTCTATCTGCCCATTCTGTGCAGCACTTATTATTTCTGCTTGTGTCTGTCACACAGCCTCACAGCCAACGGCTTTTCTCGTGCCGCCACCTCCACCCAGGCATCCGTCCTGAGACTCACAGACAAACTCACTTAAATGCCACAACTGCCCTTGCGGGTGGATGCGGGGTGGATGCGGGCAAAAAATGGTCAAACGTGTACGAGGAACGAGAAGTAGGAACTTCAAGATCCAACTGATAAGAAACACAAAGAAAGGTTCCTGTGTGTCGGTGTGCGGCACTAAACTCTGGAACAAGTTAAGTAGTGAGCGGAAACAATGTTCAAACATCCATAAATTCAAGAAAATGTACAACCAAACTTTAGTTTCACAACAGGAAGATCAGAGGAGAAAAAGGTCAACAGGCGTTTGAAATGAAATCCCAAATGCGTGGGTGTGGGGACTTTAATGTGAAATGTTCAATGATTTTTTTGATGACAATCAATGAGGATTCCATTTTTGTTAATCAATGAGTGATTTATATATGTTCTATGACAGTCAATAAGATATCAATGTAATTTCCTAAATCTGCAAAACACAGCGATGATTTCTGGACTAATGTGATCGTGTATTCTGATGATTATCAATGACTATTACATTTCTATGACATGATGTGTGATTCATATGATTTACTGAAATCCTGAAAGAATGTTTTCTGAGGATAAAGAACTAGCGCTCTATTTTGCTACAAAAAATCTGCACTTGATCTTATGACGACTATGCAGAATTAACAAATGAATGAACTCGGTAGGGTTGGGATTATATCAGTTCACTTCATCTCACTGCTTTTCAGACAATAAATCAAACTACTTGGCTTTAGTTAATGATCAGCATATTTAATGAATCAAATGTGACCTAAGTGTGTATGCATTACTGTAAAAATCTCTAGTTCTGATTATGAGTCATCTTCTTTAGGTTTTTCCTATCAGTGCGTTTCTTTATTTCTGAAATGAGTTTGACACATCTGTGTTGGTTTTTTTGTTGGACTGTCTGCAGTTAATTCTTGAAATAAACCAATAAATCAAATCCAATCAAATCCCGAAGAAAGATGTTCATGCAGGTTTTTTTCACTGGACATGCTGCAGGGGCAGGTTGTAGGAAACACTTACAAAACACGTAAGGGTAATAAATGAGGGAGAAGTAGGTCAGGGGCAGGCGTGTTGTATGGACGGTTCTTTTTTTTGACCCTTCAAATTTTGTGCACGTATGCAAGGAGACGATTAGAGCTGTTCATGTGGCAAGTGTGCGCTCCTTTCTGCAGCCTGATGGTTAAAAATAAGGAAATTAGTTGGTGTGGACGTCCTACGAGCACCTAAAGCTGATTTCCACTGTTCTGTCTACGATGCATCAGCCATGCAATAATCATCTGAAACGTTTGCATTGCCTCCGCCATGTCTCTGAATCGCAACACAACCTTTACGCATGAATTCTATTTCTCATCCATTCATACTGAGCCCGTGACCTGACATGGGTAAAATAATAAATATCTCGTTCCCACAAAATAGTATCTCATTCCCATAAAATAATTAAGTTGTGCGAACGAAATAATCACTCACGTCATAAGTCATTTATGAACACGGACGTCAATTTTTGGATTTACAGCAGGTACCGTCACATTTCCGTCTGTGTGTGTCTCATTACATTACACGGAAGACACGGATGATGTTTAGAGATCAAATGTATTTATTTTAAAAAGCATCGGTCATCACGTTTCCATGTCTGGGTTCATTCACATATGCACTCCATCCTGCTGCAAAAGCCGCTTTCTGCCGCTCTCTCCGTGTCTCTGTGACCCACATTCGTTCAAGAGGGGAAAAATAAAAACAAGAAGGATCGATTTATTATTGTAAATATAATAGGAAAAATATCCTAAGATTTGGAATGACCAAGCTTGCTGCTTCCCCATACCAAACACCGCTGAGCTCTTCTGTTTATCATGTCAGCATTCGGGCAGCTGGCTGGCCGGTAGATGGAAAGCCAGCGGATATTGTAGTTTAGGGTCGAATAGGAATAATAATATCGAGCTACCGCACGGGGGTGGGGGGAGGGGGGCAGGACAAACCATTCCTCTGGGAGCCAGAGAGAGGCGGGACGGGGGGGAGTAAACTAACTGAAGATCATGAGATGGACTCCCGTCGCAGTGTGACAGAGATGCACCACAGACGGACCAGTGGAAATTCTGGGTTCTGTGCGCGCGGCATTTGTGCACGGTCAGTAAGGAGCCAGTTAGCATCATACTAGTGACCTTTGTCATGGTAGGGAGAACATGTCAAAGTAAGGGTGGGGTCATCTAAGATAGCACAAGGGTTAAGATGCAGCCACTCCTCTCCACCACCCCCACAGACAAGCCTGCAGCACCCTTACAGGTGAACAAAGCAGGTGTGTGACTCTAGCTGAAGCTGCTCACAGCGCTGTGTGACATACGTGTGCAGGAACCTACCTGAATAGGAAAGAAGACATTAGCCGCGGTTACATGGGCAAAACATCTTGATGGGATCAATGGTCGGGTTACAATTCACCCGTGCACATGGGATCAGAAAACCTTTTTCCGATTAGAACAAACGTTCACATGGGTCACACTTTCGGTCTGAATAAATCATTTGGGCATGAGCAGTACTGTTGAAAAAACCCCGGAAGAGGAGATGCGTCCCGTTGTAAACAACCCTTTGCTGTCACAGACATTTATGCAGCAGCTCCATAATATACGAGATGATCTTCCAAACGTGCTTTTATTAATGTTATGAATATTATGAAGCGCCTGTTTGCTCATCGTTTTATATTTAATCCGTGTGGTCGGTGCTTTTTCTGTGGAAGAACGGAGCTGGAAGGGTTAGGACAGGCTATAAACACGGACTAACAACATTAGCCTGATGGACACAAAATCCAGGACCATCAGCCTTTATTTTGTCAGGAGACAACTGGAAACACAAATCCACGTGATTGTTTGGACAGTTTCTAAGGACTGAGCGACATTTCTGCTTTGAAGCTGATGGGCCGAGTTCTGCTCGGTTCTCGTGAGTCCTGCAGCCGCTAACCCAGAGCGGCGGGTCGGCTCACAGTCTGAATTCTCACACACAACAAAACAACAAAACGCCTCCCCGGCAGCCCCCTGGTAAGGGGTGAAAGAGAGGCAGAGAACCAGCTGGGCGTCCGCAGAGCAGCTGATCTGTCCCGTATGAGCTCCAAAGCTTTCTATCAGCCAAACACCGTCTATGAATGACGTAAACCAGAGCCCAGTGACACACGATCAGAATGACCGTTTACATGACCAACGATCGGATAAAGGATCGGTATAACCCACCTATCTCCATCGGAAAGAAATTCTATGAAGGTAAAAATGTGTCAAAAAGAACGCACTTGTAGATTGCGTACTCTGATTGAGCACTCTGATTGGTTGACTCCGCCTCCTCTTACCCTCCCTCCCCCCCCAGTCCCATTATCGGACACAGATCACTTTTGACACAAGTTTCTTGCAAGGAATGTGTCAGAATTCAGAGCGCAGTTGTAGCGCTCCTGTGATTTGCGGCAGCAGATTCGAGCACACGCAGAAGCACATGTGAGCAGTTGGAATCACAGATTTGAAGTTGTAACTCTAAATGAACACATGCAAATGGGAATCTGTCAGTTCACACCAGAAGATTTTTACACACAGATGCAGATTTTTGATGCACAAGTATTCAGATTCTATATTACAAGTTCTCAAATCAAATCTACAAGTGCGTTCTTTTTGACACATTTTTACCTTCATAAAATTCTGATCCGAACGAGTCTGACTGGGGCAGAGTATTCCGACCGGCGTGTTTACATGACACATTTTCTTCCGATCAGGCGTTCTTTGCCATTACTTTCGCCCATGGAAACGCGGCTCATGTTTCTTTGACTAATCCCAATGGAGCCGATAATGACAGGGCTGCTGTTGCTCCAAATGATCAATCTACCTGCAAAAAGACAGGTGTGTGGTGGTGTGACTCACGGTGGCAGTCATGTTGTTGCTCTCCTCCATGATGGCAGCAGAAAAGCTGTTGGAAGGCATCTCTGTAGTGGTTGACGGGCTCAGAGGCTGTCCTGACTCTTTCTGAAACCTGAGGGACACAAAAGAGATGCTTCTGGAAAACTGTTGACTTCAGCTCAAGAAGGCTTTCATAACCAGAACGAGAAATGACTTTCACGAACAGCTGTTCCATTCATGGATTCTTGTCCTTATGACTTCTAAACAACACAAAAACAAAGTTTCGATCCAAAGAAATCCAATAATAGTTTTCATTAGTTTCCAGGAATAAATTTGAACTAAATTAGTTCAAACTTGTCGGGGTATAGTTGTTTTTCCCTCCAGTAATTAAAATGCAGTTTCATGTAAACCTCACAACACCAAATATAATGAAATTCTTTCTAAAAAGTTTTTAATATTTATTTTTAGGTTTGTGCAAGAAAAGTTTTTGGACAAATATATAATCACAACATGTTTGATACATTTTAGACAAAAAAGACAAACATTATACATTACAGTCATGCTTGCAGGTTGTAAAATCACAAAAATGTGAACACATGGAAGTTTTCTAAGTTTTTCTGTTGACTAAATCCAAGTTTAACAAAAATGTTTTAATTATTTTTGCTACATGACAGTTAAAAGCAGTGCAGTAAGAGAGGTCGCCACATTAACCCAATGCATCATGGGAGTTCTAGTGAAAAGCAGTGGCGCTGATGCTTGACAGACTAACGTCTCTGGGCTTCATTATTTTATTCACTTTTCACACTTTTTCCCAGATCCCAAGGGAAGCCACTAATGGTGCCCGGATCTTTCGGTCTGAGGTCTTTCCAGGTATCTGTGGTAGCCACTCCTCCAGCTTGGGGGTTACTGCCCCGAGTGCTCCAACTACCACAGGCACCACTGTCACCTTCACTTTCCAGGCTTTCTCCAGTTCTTCTCTGAGTCCCTGGTATTTCTCCAGTTTCTCATGTTCCTTCTTCCTGATGTTCCCATCGCTTGGCACTGCCACATCCACCACAACGGCTTTCCTCTGTTCTTTATCCACCACTACGATGTCTGGTTGGTTCTCCATTACCATCCTATCAGTCTGGATCTGGAAGTCCCACAGGATCTTTGCCCTCTCATTCTCTACCACCTTTGGGGGTGTTTCCCATTTTGACCTTGGGGTTTCCAGTCCATATTCTGCACACATGTTCCTGTATATTATTCCAGCCACTTGATTGTGGCTCCATGTATGCTTTAGCTGCCAGCATCTGCCCTGGGGCAGGACTATACGGCCCCTCTGACCATCACCAAGACATTTATACACATTCACACACCAGTGGAGGCAGGGAGGGTGAAGTGTCTTGCTCAAGGACACAACGGCAGTTGACTTGGGGGAGCGGGGATTGTACCGCCAACCCCTTCAATCATCGGACGACCTGCTCAACCGCCTGAGCCCCTATGCCCAGATTTCCCCAGAGTTCTAACCACACTACATCTCCCAGCAACTCTAGCGCACTTGGATGCTGCACACCTGACTCCCATTTATCCAATCAACCACAGTCTATTAAACACTGCACTGAGCTGAGCTGAGTGTGAAGTATTGTTTGTGCCACTCTGCCTTCATTAGCGAGTGTTATGTAGTTGGATCTGATCTTCAGTTTCATGACCCTGTATCTGACTGTTTGCCGTCTGCCCCGACCCTGCCTGTATTTTGACCACCCGGTCTCTCCCTATGCCACCCTGTCCCTGATTTGACTTTGTGGACTTTTAGCCGGGCTAATAAACCTGCATTTGGATCCAGCCGTCGGCCTGTTCTTGTGACACCTATAGGGCACCCTTGGTCTGGAGCATCCTCCACCAGAGATGGCCTGGACCCGAAACCCCCCGCATGGCACCACATGTTCTGATTTTTGCTTAGACAGCCCACGTCCCTTTACATGTTTGTATTTTCCGTCATTATTCCAATGACACATTTATGTACAAATTAAAACCAATAAAACCACACAGGGATGTTGGTGGAGAATTTACTAAGAAGATGGAATACAAATGTCCCCACTGGCTTTTAGTCAATGAAACAGGTTAGGATTTTTTTTGTCTTGCTTTTCCTGCTTCTGAACAGATGAACTAAAAGTAGAAAAGCTTTTCCAGCTCTCGGTGAAGCAGGTCTGACATGCCCACACAGTCCTTCTGTAAACAGATCCAGACTGTGTGGAAAAGAGAGCTGAATGTGTTTGTACATGCTCAATAAACCTGATGCTGCGCTGTGCGACTGTGCAGTCTGAAGTCTGAGGGGACACACACGTGGGAGACTTCCTTAAACATTTGTTAGAAACTTCAGCACTTGGAGTTGGTAACAGAGTCGGACTGAGACTGTTCTACCTGCCATGACATGACGTTTAGTCATAGCTCTTTGGTTGCTAAACAGAAAGTAGCAGACTTTGTAAAAACACACAAGAAACTTTTATGGTCAAATATTTGACTCAAAGGTCTTTAGACCCTTTTGAGATGGGGACTCTAAAATAATAAGAAGGATTAGGGTTAGCTATATTCTAGTCATGAATGAAGTTAAAGTAATTACTGGTTAAGCAACAAGTAAAGTAGTCAGAGGCAGAAAAAAGTCCATCCAATGTCTGAATAAGATCAGCTACACAACCCAAGTGTTTGGATTTAAGTTTTGACGAGGTGATCTGAGGTCAAATGTCTTGAGAAACAAGTCTGAGCAAGGAGACCTGCAGCAGGTTTAGGTCTACACACACTTGTGTGTGCTGACTCACAACTCTTGAACTCCTTCTCCGATCTTGACAAAGGTGAAAGGAAGCAGAGAAATCCACTCACAGTGTCAAAAATATGACCAAACCTAGAATGACGGTGGGGAGCCATCATCCACGAGGATGAAATGTGACAAAATGTTGCAATGGTTGTGATTGGCATGTCTGGTGAAATCTAGGTAAGAACATTTCAACACGGTGGGGCCATGGTGTAGAGGTCGACCTCCGATCAGAGCATTGGAGGTTCTGTTCCCGCCTTGCCTAAAGTGTCAAAGTGTCCTTGGGCAAGACACCGAACCCCACGTTGCTCCTGGTGGTTACAGTTGGCGCCAGTGTTCGGCAGCAGAGCCGCCATCATCAGTGTGTGTGTGTGTGTGTGTGTGTGTGTGTGTGTGTGTGTGTGAGTGGGTGAATAAGGCTGTGACTGTAAAGCGCATTAGTCCTTAGAGCAAGGTAGAAAACTGTTATACAAGTATACACTATTTACCAACCAAATGGAACTCAAGTAAAGAAGACAAAACTGTTGGGTTACCCCCCCCCCCCAAAAAAAACAAAAAAAACCCCATGCCTGTGAGGCTAATTAGGAATTGAGTAGTCAACTAGAGAAATGAAAGAAAGCCCATTTATTAGAGCTGCACAATATCGATTTGCAATATCAGTGATCAATATCGCGATGACAATATAACTTGCGATACATGAAAAAATAGCAAAACAACTAAATATATAATTTCCATTTCAATGCAACAGTTTAATTTAGATAAGAGTCACCATAACTTTAATTGTGCTCTAAATGCCCCTCGTCTACCTAGGAGGCGAGCATCTAACATAAAAGGGCTCCAGTGCATAAAGGGATTTATTTGATTTATTAAATACTTCAAGCTGCCATAAGATTGTTTTAGTACATTTAAGGCTATCATTTATCCTAATTTTTGCAGACTTTTGCATTATACGTATTGCACAGCGTGATATCGCCATAAATTTGTGATTTATTGTGTAGGCCTACTATTTTTTTACTTTAATACCAGAACATTTACCAAAGTGTATGAAATATGGGGTTATAGTTGACTTTCAAGAAGTAAGTTGTGTAAGTTTTGTTTATTGAAGTAAATTAACCAAGTATTCCCTTAGTTACAAACAATAAGAAACAAAAAAAAAACACCCAGAGACCACAATAACCAAACACTATCACATGCACACACATCATTTGATCAACTTTTTCATATCCTTCATATTTTTACGTTTACCTTTTCATTGTCAAATCTCTGCACGTTTGCTGATCTGACTCATGAATGGCAAGTTTTAAGGTTTCTATATATACATTTTTTTTTTTTTTTGCACATTTGTATAAAAGAAAGCATTCAGCCAGAACACAACGCTTTTTCCACTAAAGCTTTTTCTTATTCTAGAACTTTTTGTTGCCTCTTGAGCCTCCTGGCTTATAGACCTCAGAAATCATGTTCAGCAGAACTATTTCGAGGCAGTTGCAGTGGTTTCATGGAAAAGGTTGATTCACATCATGGCATGGGCTTCCTAAAGATGTCTCCCAGTCTCCACCCCTAAAGTCTCTTATAGCCTGCAGTCAGCCGGTTGGTGCAGCTAGAGGTGAACAGCTCATACCTGATGTTACTTGAGAGCAGAGAGTGTTGATAATCCGTCACGTGGTGCCTTTTCTGTGCATTAAAAGAAATGCTTCCTCTCTGAAGTGATGCTTACGATTTTCTTTACCTGTTGAGGCTCAGTGTGTGAAGTGTGTACAGTTCTTGTGCAGTGAACAGGCATGTTTTGGAGCTTAACTGTTGTGTTTTTCGCCTAAAGATACTGTTGTTTTATCTCTGCTTTATGGAGCGGGAACAATGTGTTTTCCATTTCTGGCTAAAGCTTGAAGCTTCTCAGACGACTGAGAATCTCCACAGACATTTATCCTTGGGATTCCTAAAATATACCTTCTGTTCCAAATACAATAAGGAATAGAGAATATTTTCCCACAAAGAGAACCTAATGGTAGCAAAATATTAACAACTCTAACTGGGCTATTTTTCTCGTAATGCATTTCAAAATACTCCTGCTGTTAGCTGATACTTTAAATTAGGGCAGCACGAAATGAAGAAAACTTGCAATTTGCGATATTGGTGATCAATACTGATGACGATATAACTTGCAATACATGAACAAACAGCAAATCAACCGAAAACCTCAATTCCCTTTGAGTTTCCTTTCAGCTGCTTTGAACCTAAATTTTGGATATTATGAAGTGAGACATTTTACATATATATTTTATTGATCCCTTTTCCAGAAGTCGCGGCTCCCTCTCAGCTGACGGCTCGGCTCCTCCAGCACAGAGCTCTGGTCCTCAATCACGGCAAAAACAGGCGGCGGGTGTGGAGAAGGACATGGCGCTGTCTAGCTACAATAAAAAGTAGGAGTGTGAGAAAAAATCGACTTGGCAAAATATTGCAATAGTTCATTTGGCAATACTTGTATCGATTCAGAATGCTATTTTATTTAATTATTTCTTAGCGTCCTTCAGTGTCTGACTCTTGTTGTCCACTTCACCCTCCGACCACTAGTTGGCAGCAGAGCACACTGAGCCTCTTGGAGCAGATCCACACCACACAAAACAACAGGAAGACTGCAGCTAGAGGCAGATTGTTGACATCACGTGATTCCTCATAGGGGGGAGAGCACCGCCATCTTGGTGAGGTCCAGTCACTGCTGCAGTGAATGCATGTGAACACATTTTTTGCATAATACCAGTTCATTGTTTGTGTTTCAACTGCCAAAATCAGAGAAATTAGTCCACGAAGGAGGAAGGTATATCATTTCACAGGTAAGTACTATAATGCTGCAGGGGCTTCGTTAATAGAACACATGTTGACATGCATGATGCTGCAGGGCTATTATTAACATGCTGCATGATGTACGTATAATTTGCTGTTGACATAAATGTACATTTTATTTTGCTAAACCTGTATACAGCATACTAGGCTATTATAGTAACATAGATTTATACATTTCTGACTCAGAGACTGAACTTTTCTTGCAGGTTTCCAATGGATTCAGACTTAAGGAAAAAGTGGCTTTAGCTATCAAAAGAGCTAATCCAGATGGATCAATAAAAAAATAAATATAAAATAAAAAATACAAAGACAAAAAAAATAAATAAAACTAATGATTAATCAATTATTGAAAATGGTTAAGTGTTGTGTCTATTTTACTGATATAGTATTATTAATCATATCAATGACTTTTATAAGTAACATAATCTGCATATATTTTGAACAACTGATCTGCATTTGCCATGTTGATTTCTAAGAGTTATTTTTTACAAAATAATTAAAGTAATTCATCTTTGTCATGTGCATTATTGATATTTCAAGATTCTTAATTCTGTTTGATAAAAGTTTGGAACCAGATAATAAATCATGTAATAAAATGGTTATAGCATAACGGGGTGGGATTATATAAATTCGCTTCCTTCCACTCCCTTTCAAGCAATATTTATTAATATGTCTAATTATCCTCAGTTTGATTTGTCGTCATATGAATGTATAACTGATGATTATATTGTTTTTGTGTATTCTTATTTGATTGCTTGAAATAAACCATTTCAAATCAAATCAAATCAATCACTGTGGTACCAACAATACAGTCTGGATATGTTCAAAACTTTTGTGGAAACACATTTTGATAAGAGGCCAGCCTGTTCGCTTGAAACCCGACACCAAACCAACTGTGTTACACAAATTGATCACTCACAGGAATCAGTATAAATCTATTGTTTTTGTTGTTGTTGTTTTTTTAGGGTAAATCTATTTCTCACTTTTGGACTTCTTTTGAATATTTATTTATTTTATTATTATTATTAATATAATAATTTTTTTTAATTTGTTGACTTATTATTTATTTATTGTTATTAGTTATTGTTTGTATAGACTTACTATTGATTTATTATTATTATCATTATTATTATTATTATTATTATCATTATTATTATTTACTTATTGTTGGGTTTTTCTAAATAATTCAAAATACATGTCAAAGAGGTCTAAAACTTCTAAATGTTTAGAAATTATTTTTAAAAATTCTTTGTAATAATTTTTTTTATTTTTAAGAAGTCCTGCGACAATGCATTTTCATTAAAGTTTGAGCTTTTAAGGCTGACTGTTTCTCTTCTTTAACAACAACAAATGATGTATCTATATATATAATATATATAAAATATAATATATTTATATATATGTATAAATATATATAAATGTAAAAAAATATATAGTATATAAAAGCTACTTAGACACCACTAAAGGCAATAGAAATCACTGTCATGTGGGCGTCGTCGACCTCACCAAGATGGTGTCGCGCTCCGCCACAGTCGGCCAGGCTTCTAAAGCGGGCGTGTCTCCTCTAGCGATATAACTCATTGGTTCTGTTGTTATGAGACATGAACTACTTTGTACTTGGGATGGATACCAAACAGAATCACTGAAGAAGCTACATTAGCATTGTTGAAATTAAACAGCATTTTATTTCCCAATAGAAACTTATTGGTTAAGGCACATTCATTCTTCAGACTAAGAGCAGTCCACTGGCCCTCCAGGTTGGGGGTTTGGCACAGGGCTAACCTCCTGGTCCTATAAAACTACCATGGTTACAGAAACAGCAACAAGATCAAAAACCACTCTAACGTGCAATGGGCCTCCAGAGTCCCAACAAGAGACTTGTATGAATGACAATGGTAAAAGCCAAACCTTGGAAGCCACTGGCAGGAAGATGGAAGTCTTGAGCACTAAAACCAAAACCACATTAGGATTCTGGAATGTTCAAACAATGTACCAAACAGGAAAATTGGCACAAGTGACATCAGAGATGTGTCGATATAATCTTCATATTTTAGGTGTTAGTGAACCAGATGGGTAGGATCCGGCAAAGTCATAACATCAACAGGAGAAACATTACTGTTTTCAGGCAGAGTGGATAGTAGGCATCAAGAAGGAGTTGCCATCATTTCAAAGAAAGGAGCAGAGAAAAGTCTAATTGAATGGAAACCTGTCAACAATAGATTGATTAAAATCAGGATGAGAGGGAGACCTATGAACATGACCATAATTCAGTGCTACAGTCCTACCAATGACAGTGAAGAAGAAGCTAAGGACTCTTTCTGTGAACAGCTAGATACAGAAGTTAAGCTCACACCAAGACATGACGTTTTGATCATTATGGGAGATTTGAATGCAGAAGTTGGAAAAGACAACAGTAACAACGAGAGAGCAATGGGCAAGCATGGATGTGGGACAATGAACGAGAATGGAGAGAGGCTGATTGACTTCTGCAATACCAACAATCTTGTGGTGGGGGGCACCTTGTTCCCACATCGTGATATCCACAAGCCGACATGGTAGTCACCAAATGACAGAGACAAGAACCAAATAGACCACATGATGATCAACGGGATGTGGAGAAGATCATTAATAGATGTTAGGGTCAAGCGGGGAGCAGATGTTGGAAGCCAGGGCTCCAGACTCACTGTTTTCACCAGGAGCACAGTGGCCCCAACTGAAGGTTTTAGGGGCACAACCAGAAAATTTAGGGGCGCATACCGTAAATCTACATGCTAACCAAATCTACTAATTTCCACTGTATTACTAATAAATACTTTAATAATAGATGCAGAAATTACAATGTGCTGTTTCAAATTCAGTGTCACATTTTAATCTGCACTTTTGAAGATGCAACAATATGGTAAACTGACAGAACCATCACTGTCATGACAATACAAATAGTAAAGAAAACGGAGGGAAATGTATGTTGGTGACACAATAAGCGTGTTTGAGATCACCCAGGTGGACAGATCACCTGGTGTGTGACGTATATTTTTGTTTTTGCTCCAACATCACCTGTCAATCAAAACAAAAATATCATGAGAAAGGGGAGGGGAGCAAGGCCCCAACCTGAGCGAACGCAGCTGGAAATTTAGTACTGAACTGACTGAAAGCTGCCCTGATGACTACAAAACAATGCATTATGGGACAAGTGTCCTGATGTTTTTTGTAGTTGAGTGATCAATCAAAATAAAATAAAATACCAATTGATTAAAAAAAGGCTACATACATTACAAAACATTAAAATAATCATAAAATATATAATAACACAGATCATACTGAGGGGGAGAGGAATATTAAAACTAAATTCAATGTTAAGGACAACTCCAAGAGCTACAGACTAGAGGGCTGCATTGGGATCGGGTCCCGCCGGGTCCCGCGGGACCCAACCCAAATCTCGCGGGATTGGGCGGTTTGGATTGTGCTGCGGGCGGGAGCGGGCGGCAAAAAATAAACCCCGCGGGATCAGTGCTGGCATGAATATCGGATGAATATATAATAGCGGACTACGTTAGGCTGTGCGGCTGTTGGAGTCTTACGTACTGAAGCTCCGTGAAGCACCAGGTAGAGATGCCCAATGGCCTCTGTCATCAAACCTGTTGTTGGGGGGTGTGCAACGCCCCGCCCCGCCTCTTACTAAGAGCGCGCTTCAGGCCGTCTGTCTGCGTGCGCACACACGCACACTTTTAACCGAACAGGATTTGTGAAAATATATTTAATATTTAAGTTGCACATTACACAAGAGAAGAATGCATCAAAAGATGAGGCTGGAGGAGGACATGAATCTCTTTAATAATATCAATACAAATACGTGTTTTTTTCCTGCGGGACGGGGGACGATACAAAATCAATGCATCTCTATTACTGTGCGGGACTAAATTCTCTGAGTTTTGCGGGTGCGGGCGGGAGTGTAACGCATACGTTGCAGGAGCGGGCGGGATTGGTCAGAAATTCAGCGGGTGCGGGCGGGAGCGGGATGAAGAAAATAGTCCCGCACAGGGCTCTAATACAGACCGAGGAGAACAAGGCCAGCTGTACAGAATCAGTCGACAAGTATGTGGAAAACACCACTCTACTAGGGGTGTGCCAAAATATCGATATGGTGATATATCGCGATATTTAGTCCCGCGATTATCGATACGTCTTCATCAAGTATCGACCTTTTATTTATGTTTAAAAACCCTGTAAAACATTATATTAACCATCCTTTGACAGTTCCTTGGAGGGTCAATAGGGGGCGCTCGTTGCGAGATTGGCTGTTGCGGGCGGACGAAGAAGAACACACATTCACACAAAGATGGCGGAGCGTGAAAACAATGAGACGCGACGGCAGTAAGTTAAAAGACGCGCCGGCAGCATTGAAGCTGCATCATCCAGAGTTGTGTGAGAAAGCTGTGGCTGCTGCTGCCTGAAGCCGACACAGCCCGACGCGGATACTTTTTTTCAGACGAAGCTACCGCCGTCTTCTGAGAGACAGAGCAGCGGCAATAACAAACGGAAAACGGTCCCTGCAGCACGGTGGAGAACGAGGGATTTGGGTTTTTATTGAATGCAGTAGAGCCACGCTTTGACATTCCCTCTCAGAAATACTGAAAAAAGGATCCCTGTACTGTACGGCCAGACCAGAGCTATGGCTGAGATGGAAACGGAAGAAAGAGAGGCATCCCTGCCCTTAGACCCCCCTTCTCCTCTAAGCAGCGGTAGACGAGCGGCGTCTTGATGCTAAAGTCTGTGGTTCTCCAGAAAAACATGAACATAAACATACATCGCATGCAGCTTTTCCTCAAACGTGTTGTTCACAAAGACGGTAAATTTCAGATGTCCTTTAAGTTCTTTATGTATTTTATCCCTGGTTATTTATTTTGAAAGCAGTTTATGTCTTAAATAACTTAAAGGAAAGGTCCTAGCTACTGGATTTTTATTTTTCTGTGAGAATTATATTTTTGTTTACACCACATTTGCACTAAATGTGTCATTTATTTTTAACAAAGACTCTATAATTTATTCACAGAATTAATCTCTGATTTACAGCTATTTTCTTAAATTAAGCGATGGCTATGGTTTTGTTTTTCTGAAGTTAATACCAATGTGTCTGGCAGCTGCTTGACTCATTCATTTTTTATCCTTTTTACAGCAATTTTGTACTAAATAATGACACTGCTGTTCATGTTCACTATTGTTTAAACTGAATTTTACAGATATTTCCAAATGAAAATTGTCATTGTTTGTCAAAGACAGAGTATTACTGATTTCAGCAATGTTACACAAAAGTCTGTTATTCATTACACCAAATAGGACACAAGTTGTTTATTATCATGGTGTTTAAAAAATAAAAAATAAATGGGGAAATATTTTCCAAAAAGCTGTTTTTAAAGTTCTTCTTTCTTAAAGTTTGATATATCGGGAGTTGTTAGAGACGAGATATATCGATTATCGCATTATCGCCATATCGTGATAGTATCGTTATCGTGAGCAAAGTATCGCAAATCGTATCGTGAGGTACCCAGTGATTCCCAGCCCTACACTCTACTGTCAGTTTACCAATTAAAGAAAAACAAGGAAAGCTTCTCACAACGGAAGCAGAACCAGATACCCGCTGGGCTGAACATTTTCAGGAAGTTTTGAACAGATCCACCCCCAGAAGGAGCAGATATTCCAGAAGGAAAGACAGACCTAGACATCAACACAGACCCACCAACAAAGGAGGACATTGTTTCAGTTATCAAGTCACTGAAAAGCAATAAAGCACCAGGTCACGACAATTTGAATGCTGAACTGTTCAAGACGGACACAGAGACGGCATCAAAAATATTGCAACCTTTCTTCAAAACCGTTTGGAAATCAGCAAGCATACCAGAAGACTGGACTAAAGGTGTAATCATCAAAATTCCAAACAAGGGCACACTCTGCTAATGTAACAACTGGCGCGGTATCACCCTTCTGTCCAGTATCAATAAGAGTAGTAGTACCGTTAAAACCTTAACGATGCCCATCCCTGCTCAGCATAGAGGCGGCTGGTGACGGCCGGCCTGAGAACACACAACCTTCTAACCTGACAGTCTGACATCTGTTGGTTCAGTAAACACTGATCCGGGTTATAAAAGAATCCCAACGCACCACTGTGGTGAACAATCACTAACAGAAAAACAGACAGGAGTTCCTGCAATCAGACCTTCTTCTCAGTCATATCCCAACACTGGATTTAACAGGTTTTTGAACGTTTCTCGGTGTAAATCAGAAAAATGAGTCGTCTTTGCTGTTGAGTTTTTACTCATTCTGGGTTTGAGTCTGAATTACCTGATTTTCTTTTGTTGATTTCAAGTTGATGATGTAAGCACACACATGAATTTACTTGTTTCAGGAGAATTTACTGTTTCTATTGAGACTGAATTATAAAAAATCGTTCTGATGCCCTCTTTCCAACCACCTACCAGTATAACCCTTAAGTGCCGCTCCAAGTATCTTTTGATCTATTTTGAAAGCGTTCCTCGTGGTCTTTTGATTATGACTATGCTGTCTTTAGACTAAATGAAAAAAATAATTCGCCTCTGAGTTGTGGGCAGGACAGTTTGAGCAGAGCAAGCCTGCTGTGCTGCTAGCTTACAGCCCCCATACCTCCAGTCTAACATTACCGGTGCGACAAAAACGGTGAGCAACATTGTAGCTACGCAGCCGTACACTTTAAAACCACATTCCACATTCTCAGACGAGGAAAACAAATATTTTTAAGGATCTATTTGTCTGCAAGTGGATGATCAGAATGGAGCGGAGCAGCGAGTTTGTGGCCTGCTGATTGTAGTTTGTACGACATAACTGAATTTTTTTTGTCTGCTCCTGATACACAACGATTTGAATAAAGAAATACTCAGAAATGCAGTTTTAATCTTAATTTTTTCTTCATGTATGTCCTCCATCATGGGAAAAATGCTTGAGGAACACCTAAGTGTTTTTGGTGTTGCCTGTTTTTTAAGATTTTTTTTAAAGTTATGTTTTCTGTATTTTCCCAAAAAAATTCCAAAAAATTCTGAAATTTAATTTCTAAAATGTTTTTTGCAAACTGTAAAAATACATTTTTATATAACTTTGTCTTTTTTCAAATATAGTTTGAAATGATTGTTGAGAATTTCTTTTAGAATTTGGAGCTAATTCTTTGGGACTACAACAGTTGTATGAAGTTTGAAGTGCTTGTAATTCCATTTCAGTACATCACAGAAACAACATCTAAACAAAGATCTAAAAGCAGTTTATTAGCAAAAAATTCTAATATTGGTGTTATTCTCAAAACCTTTGGCCATGACTGTACTATATGCTTTTGGCCTGCCAGATCAATACAGGGACTTGTGACTAGAGATGAAATTGTTTTGAATTTGAAATTTTGAAATTGTAGATTTGGACATTGCTAGCTAGAAAATGGCAAATGCTTGATATAGTGCACTATGTAGTAAGTAATGAAGGAATTCTGACTTAGCCTTAGATTGAGATCCTTAAAAGAAAACACTTTATAGTGCGGGACTATGTAGTGCCCTGGAATTTAAAAGCGATTCAGACACCATGATCACTACTTTTTTTTTTTTTAAACAGCGAATATGACGCCATCAATTTCACTAAGTCAAAATCTAATTGATATGAGTGTTTATGCCGAACATTTAGGAATCCATTGTCTTCCGAAGATGAAAACATTGATAATTTATTAAAAAATACATTTAAATACATTTTCATTGCAAAAATTATTCAGACGCAATGCATTGTGGTCTATATTTGCCAATCTAGTGAGCATCGATGCATACTGGTTTTTCAGAGACTTCTGGGAAATTCCTAGGGCACTTTTTTGGACTTGTAGATTCAGACAGCACTACAAAATCGCAAAAGTACTATATAGTGCACTATGTAGTGAGTAGGGAATGTTGTGATCCTGTGGGCGTGCTCTCCTCCGGTGCCTGATCACACGCCTGCTCTTCATCTGCTCCTCATCAGCCACTCTACATAATCTTCAGATGGACCTCCAGTCGACACCAGACTATTGTTCACCTCTGGTAACCATATTGGCAGCTTTATCAGAGTCCAAAGTTATTTTTAAGTGCTCTAATCCTCCCGTTCTCCCTTCCAAGATCCTGCTCCATAGTGGCCACCCGCCAGTTTGCTCCTCTGTTTGCATCGTCACTCTCTCCACCAGTTTAAAATAAAATTTGTTACCCAGAAAGCCGTGTTCCACCTTCCACCCACCTGCCAACCTTATTGTACCTACACCGGCTGTGCAGCGCCTAAGGCAGCTTCTTGGTAGGAACTGGTCTGGCTGTTGGTCACATGATTCATTTGTGAAAAGTGTTTCTACTGCAGTTTTGCGAAATATGTCAATCTGAATACACCTCAAAAACCTCCTCCTCCAAGGTCAAAAACGTTATTCCATAAATGTGAGGTTTTTTAAGCTGTTGTGTTTCCATTAGACAAATTTATTCTCACAAATCCAATTTGTGCAATTTCATAGTCAATGGAAACTTTTTTAATTCCAGGTCATCTTATAGTTTTCATAAGCAGATGAGGTTGGTGCCCAGCCTGTTCGTAGTTCTTTTCTTTTGCAGTTCTTAAAAAAAAGCACAAAAACCACAAAAAATGAGGATGAAAAGACACATTTTTTTTGTGGGCTGCAAAGTGGCGCAGTGGTTAGCGCTCTTGCCTCACAGCAAGAAGGCCCCCGGTTCAAGTCCCGGCTGGGGGACATGAAAAACAGAACATCAATGGTGGACCTTTCTGTGTGGAGTTTGCATGTTCTCCCCGTGTATGTGTGGGTTTTCTCCAGGATCTCCAGCTTCCGCCCACCATCCAAAAACATGCTTCATAGGTTAATTGGTGACTCTAAATTGTCCATAGGTGTGAGAGTGAATGGGTGTGTGATTGAGGACATTCTACCCTGAGACAGACTGGTGACCCTTCCAGGTCGTCCCCTGCCTTCACCTACAAGTGGCCGGGATAGGCTCCAGCAGCCCCGTGACCCCAAAAGGGACAAAACGGAACAGAAAATGAATGAATGAATTTTGTGTGTGTGTGTGGGTTAGGGTTAGGTTTAGGAACACAATACGCCTCTGTAGGAAACAGTTGAGCTGCAGTTATTATATTTGCATGAATGAACTTTCCAGCAGTGAACGGTGGTTTAAACCTTTAACACACATTTGAATATTGGACTTTTCCACCGACTGCTCAAAACCTGCACGGTGCTTTGCACGTACTCGAACGTGTTCTTCTGCCACACACGCGTGTCATTGCAGAAGGGTTGTTTCAGCTTCAGGAGCGGAGAAAGGGAAGTGAGTTTGAATCAGTGGAGCTGAGGAAGGATGGGGGGCAGCATAAAGGGGGCACTGAAAAGGGGCCACAGAGGATGAAAGCGTCACATCAAAGTTCTGTATGGCGACTGCAGATTAGGGACCACATTGCAAGTGGGAATTGTTCCCTTGCAGAAGTGTGTGCGTGCACATGTGTGTTTGTGGGTCATTGTGGGTGTGTGAATGGCAGGTCGGCTCCTTGGGTTCTTTCCTGGGGGGGCTGCATTCCTCAGCTGTAATGTACTTTATGGCCCCTTCCAGTACAGATCATCCTCACCCGTTAACACTGTAGTCACTGAGTTTTACTATCCGTTAGCAAGAAAAGAACTTTAGTTTGTTTGAGTAAAATCATTAAGAAAGTTGAGTGTTTTCTGCAAATATCCCGAGCTGTACCAAAACAAAACAAAAAAGTAACATTAGACAACAATACATTCATATAACCTAAAAGATTAACCAAAATAAACAAGAAGATGTAGAAAGAGTTGAAACATGATGAAACAGGAGTTAGGAAAATATAAATACTGAACTACAAGCATCAGTTGGAACCTTCTTCAATGCACTCACCCATGAAAACGGAAGCACTAAAGCGAAAAAGCCGATTTTCAAGCGTCCGTCAGAAGACCAAGATCCCACCTCAGCTCTGAGCAAAACCTTTGCAGTGATGCTTCCATTTGCTATGCTCTGTTGAGAACGTATGTATTCTATATAAATTACACAACATCACCACACCTAAAACTGACAGGAACTTCCCAGGAAATCTTAAAAACTCAAACTTTAGACCAGAAAAAGCGCTTTATGTACAGTAGCTTCTAAAAATGTCACATTTACATGTTTGACAAGCACACAAATACAGACTTTTAAAGTGTACGTAATTCTGCACAAGTTCTGCGCCCTGATTGTTGTGTCGGTTACAGAATGTCTTCAGTTTGCCAGAGTTCCATGAATCTCAGATCTCAGGAGGTCTTTGTTTTCCTTCGATAATACTGGACTTTTGAATTTTGAAAGGAGCGCAAAGTGTGAAAACGTTCATGTCTGTGTGAGGAGGATGTTGGGAAGGGGACTGCCTTCAAACATCTGTGATCCTACTTCACAAATGTCACCCACACATTCACACACTGATGGTGGCTCTGCTGTCCTACACCGGCGCCAGCCTCAACCACTGGGAGCAATGTGGGGTTCAGTGTCTTGCTCAAGGGCACTGGTACATGGGTGGGAAAAGCAAAAACGGAACCTGTGAGCTTCCGATCAGAGGTCAACTGCTCTACCTCTGCACAATGGCCGCCCCTACATACAGGAGGGGGCTCTATGCAATTTAGAGGTTTTTTTTAATTTAATTATCGGGGGGGTCTGCCGCCCTTTTGTCCATTTTTGGAAAGCTGCAGAATGAAGCAAATGTTAACTGAAGTCAACGCACCGCACCACTTCCGGGTCCATTGTGAGCATCGACAGCCCTTAAATGAAGCGTCAACAACAGATTAGTGATCAAGTTCACTAATCCAGCAAGATGGCGGCGCGTGTGGACACAACAACCTGGCCATCTCTTTTCAAGACTGAACCAGGTGGACTCCAAAGTGTCTTTGGCTCATTTCCTGAGGAAGCTCGCTGGCAGGAACTGACAGAACAAAAACAGGAGCAGGGGAAGCAAGTAAGGCTAACCATGAGACCACATCGACCAGCACACCAGTGTCTGTCTGACCAGTGCCTGCTCCTCATGCAACAATGCAATACATAACCATCATGGAGAGGAAGTCCACACATGAGCTGGTGTGACAACAACCACCTCAACACCAGAAAATAAACAGAAATCCTAAGAATTTCCAGAAGCTGAGGTGCATCCAGGCCTGAGCATCCATGAGGAGGAGGTTGAACATGTTAGAGACTATCTGAGACAGAAACTTGAATATTTCAGAGGATCTGGACTGTCAATACCCCTTATGTCATCAGGAAAGCTTCAAGCAACAAGACTTCCTGCTGGAAAATCGCTCTACCGTAGAGTCTCTCAACTCTGATCCTCAAAACTCACTAACCTGCATGTTTTCTATGTTACTCGTAATAAACACACAAGAGCTCACCTTCTAGATCAGTGTTTTTCAACCTTTTCTGAGCCACGACACACTTTAAACTTGACAAAAATCCAGCATCCAAAAAAAAAAAAAAAAAAAGGAAAAGCTCAGTCTGTATTGATCTACAGTCCCTCTGCAGTCTCTCATGCATTTTTGTGGCAGAAAAAGCTGGAAGCTGCAGCTGTTTTTTCTAAAAGATGGAATAAAAGTTAAGTCAGAAGATTTCAAAGTTGGCTGATGTGTGTTCGTCGTTGTTTTAAGACGTTAAGAGGAGAGACTCATTGCGCTGTCACTTTAACACAATGCATCATGGGAGATGTAGTGTAAAAATCCGCTGACCGCAGAAAGATCAGCGTCTCTGAGCTTCATGGTTTTGTTCTCTTGTTCCACGGTCTGACACCGGATTCTGTGGAAAGCTACACCACTAAAGACGAGCTTTAGCTGGTATTTCTGTTGGAACTGAGCGACTTTATGACTTTAACCACTTCTGATTGGTCAGACTGATGACATGTGATTAAGCCTCCAAGAATGATTGGTGGAGACAGTTAAAGGGGCGGGACTTTTCCTAAAACAGCTGAAGCTGCAGCTAAATCGCGGTACCATCATTCTGATCAAAATGTCTTTAATAGAATCAAATAAACACAAAGAAAAAAGTATTTTATGATCTTTCATATTCCTAACTACTCAGTGTTTTATCAGGACCTGTTTGGATGAACAAAGAGCTGAAATCCTGGAGATGGAAATGTTTTTATATCAGTTAAAGAGGGCAATTTCCCACGGTACACTGGTTGAAAAACATTGTTGTAGAGGACTGCATGAGTGCCATAAAGCATGCAGGTATGTGGCTCCCAAAGACTGGAGTTAAAAAATCGAGGGTTCTTCCTTATGGCCCAACAGTAACAAAGAGGAAGCAGCTTCAGCCAGCAGTGACTCACCTCTCCCACATATAGGTGAGGTCTACAGGTGAGCTGCCTTCTATGGCAACCAGAAAGACTTAAGCAGACCCCACACACCCAGGACACTTGCTGTTCAGCAGCCTTTGCTCCAGCAGACCCTTTAGAACCCCAACAGACTGAATGAAGCACAGCTTCGTCTCCACAGACTCAAAGAAGCATGAAGCAATCAGACCCAACTCTCCACCACCAATGTATAGAAGTTTGTTGAATATCTACTTGTGGTTTTGATTTATTAAAACATAACAAACTTAATGCAAATGTTGCTTTTATTTAATCAAACTCAAGACAAATGTAACCCCCATTTCTGGGATGAATAATAAATAAATAAACACTCTTGGAATCAAAGTTGAGTATAACATTTTTCTTCTTCTCACTCCCTTTTGGACTTGTGTTTATATAATTTTGTTGTGTTTTATATAATTTTTTCTTGTTTTATATAATTTTTGTCTTGTTTTTGTCCTATTTTGTTATTCTACTCTTGTTTTCACTTGTCCAAAATGAAAAGGTTACTTCCTTAAAGTCCCAGCTGTGTTTTCAGTCACACTTTGTAGTCTAGACTAAAATGAGACAAACATTCACCTTGAGAGTAGAACCATTTTCTAAAAAGTTATCAATACAGCTCATATCTTGGTCTAAAGTTTTAAATAAATTAATAAACCCCGTCTTGATGATGAAGCAGCAGGAGTCGCAGTTACCCCCCCCCCGCCGCCTCCTCCGAAAAAAAAAATCCTACGGTGGCCGCGTCACAAATGAATATACAAGTAATAATTACAGCGCAGTATTCTTTATTAACAAATAACAGTAAAAAATAACTATCTAACTAATGAACTAACTATACAGGCGTTGTAGAATGAGTATGTGTGTCAGGTCGCGTGTGTGTTAGGGCGCGTGCATGTGTAAGTAGACTGAGCGCGTGCCACGCGACCGCGCGTGAGAGCCTTTGACTCCGATGAGCTCCTTTAGGTAAATGTAGCAGCGTGGGGGGGGACTCTTCCTCCACGTCTGTGACAGTAAAGCCACACCAGTTCCAAACAACAGATGAGTTTATTTCTTTCTTGGGAACAAACAGCCCACTCTCACCGGTAGCCATGCTGTCGCGTGCCGTGTGAAACTAACGCTACGGAAGCTCTGAGGAGCCAAAAATGCGCCACATAAAAACTCGATTTCGTTATTTTTGAAATCGCCCGTAACAAAAAATTCAAATTAATTCATTTGATTGATTTATCGCCCAGGCCTAGTACATATATGTACATATGTAGGGGCTGCCTGGTGGCGCAGTGGTTGGCGCTCCTGCCTGAAAGCAAGAAGGCCCCCGGTTCAAGTTCCGGCTGGGGGGACCTGAACCAGGACATCAATGGGGGCCCTTTCTGTGTGGAGTTAGCATGTTCTCCCCGTGCATGCGTGGGTTCTCTCTGGGGACTCCAGCTTCCTCCCACTGTCCAAAAACATGGTTCATAGGTTAATTGGTCACTATAAAATGTCCATAGGTGTGAATGTGAGAGTGCGTGGGGGTGTGATTGTGGACACTCTACTCTGCAACAGACTGGCGACCTGTCCTTCACCCACAAGTGGTCGGGATAGGCTCCAGCAGCCCCGTGACCCCGAAAGGGAATAAACAAAAGAAGAAGATGAATGAATGATGAATATATGTACAATCAAGCTCATTCTTACGTCTGGTAAATTCTGGTTAAATTTGAAATTAAATGTGACTTAAAGTTACTTTAAAAAAAAAAAGGTTTGTTTCTTCTTCTTCTTCTTCATCTTCTTCTATCCTCTCAGCTGTTTTACAGAATTTCCATACGTTTTTTTTAAGGTTTGCTGGAGGATTTTATGTTTTCAGGCTACATTCATTCATTTTCTAAAGCCATTTTATTCCCGTTTGGGGTCACAGGCCTGCAGGGACACAAGGCCAAGGGTGGAGTTTACCCTGGACAGTTCACATGTCTATTGCATTTCACAGAGCATTTCAGGACACAAGGACATCCAATTAATCATAAAATATTAAGCACACTATCAATAAAAATGTATTTAAAATATACCAAATAAATAAAAGAGGGAATCAATTGAAAAACTAAGCTTCAAACACTCGAGCTTTATTTGTGACTCAGACTAGTAACCATAAAGTCAACTACTGTGCATATTTACTGACGTCTCCCAATAATAGCATAGAGGGATTGGCTGCATTTAGTTTTTGACCACACATATTTAGTGTTAAGTTTAAAGTCCTATTAGCTTCACGCACCTGCATGAAATATGTTCTGGCATTTGATCCATGCCCTGGAGGAGCAGTGAGCTGCAGAAACACCTGCCGTCAGGAACCATTAGGAGCTTTAACCTTAACCATAACCTGTAATCCTAAACTTAACCCTTCCTTTGAGTCCCTAAGTTCAGCACTGGCCGCACGAATTTGGAAAATGACGTGTGAATAACGTTCTTTCTGGCGTTTCATTGTATTTGCTGTTTAAGGTAATTCAACAGTCTGCATGTGCTTCCATCACATCAGTTCTGAGCCACAGCCAGTGCTGCTCGATGCTGCAATGTAGCCGGAGTTCTAATGCCATTCACAGCATTTTTCATGTTCTTATCAAAGTTCTTTTTCATGTGTAATATGATTAACCAGCACATTTATTATGTCATTCTGTTCAAAAGTGTCCATTTGGAACCAAACATCTGTCACTTTTCACCGTTTCTTTATCGCTAAAGAGAAACTTTGGAGAATAGAGACTGTCAGTCGCTGGTGTTTGTGCCCCCCCCCAACTTGTGTCCAGCTTTTCACTTATGCAAGACAGTTATTATCATCAGAAAGGCGGGGTCAAGGGCGGGGCTACTCAGGTCAGCAGTAGTGGCCACGTCTACGTAGGGGAGATTTTAGAAACAGAGCCTTCAGATAAACATGAAATATAACTTTATGTGAGATTTTGGTTAAAAACTTCATAATCAGATTGTTATTGCGATATCAAGTTGTGCAAAAGACAGCAAAAATTGGGATAAATGGTAACCTTAAATGTACTAAAGTAAACCTCTAGCAGTTTGAAGCATTTAACGAATCAATCAAACCCCTGCATGCATTTGACCAATCAGATGGAGCCCTTTAGGTTAGATGTTTGCCTCCTTTGCAGACGAGGGTCATTTGGAGCAAAATTTAAGTTATGTTGACTCCTATTTAAGTTAAACTGTTGCAGCAAAAAAGAATTGATGTTTTTGTTTATTTTGCTGTTTGTTCATGTAGCGTCATCTCCATATTGATCACTGATAGGGCTGCACGATAAGAGAGAAACTCGCGATATGTGATATCAGTAATCAATATTGGGATAACAATCTATTTGCAGTACATAACTTACCAATACCAACCAAAAACATCCCTCCCATTTCATTACAACAGTTTCAATACTACATTTCAAATGACATAGGCATATAGGAGACAAACATCTAACATAAAAGGGCTCAATCTGATTGGTCAACAATATAAAGGCATCCATATGATTGGTCAAATGCATACATGGATTTCCTTGATTATTTAAATGATTCAAGCTGCTATAAGATTGTTTTAGCACATTTAACCACTTTCTGCAATTTTCACCCAATTTTGCGATATACATATTGCACAGCTTGATATCGCGATAACGATAAATTCGCGATTTGTTGTGCAGGCCTAATCACTGATATCGCAAATCGCGACATTTCCTCATATTGTGCAGCGCTAGCTTCACCAATAGTACACAGGAAAGTTTAAAAATCAAAGTCAAAATACAGAATTTTGTTTGACCTCCAGGAAAACAACTGTATCAAACAAACTCCAGCTACACAAGATGCTTTAGTAACCTTCAATGAAACAAACCTACAATAATAAGGATTAGTAAAGACAAAAGTTGTTATTGTGAAGGGTTGCATCATGGGACCTTTTTACAAAAAGCTTACAGCCCCTCACAACCCCAAGCTAACATTAACGGTGCAGCAAAAATGGCGAGCAATACTGGAGCCGTCCAGTTCTGATCCAGATTCCAGCTCAGACGAGGAAAACAAAGACGTTCATGGATCCATTTATCTGCAGGTGGATGATCAGAATGGGGCGGAGCTTGTGGTCTGCTGATTGTAGCTCTTAGCTTTTACGTACCAAATGCGATATTTTTAAAACAGAGTTTTTTCATCTGCCTTTGATTCATCATGATTTAAATAAAGAAATATGCAGAATTGCTATTTTAATCTTAATATTCTTTATAGATGTCATCTATCATCAGAAAAATGCCACAAGAACATGTTAAAAACATCCAAATACTATTTTCATCTGTGTGGGTCTTTAAATAAAACGTCAAAAGGGTTTTTAATGAGATGGAACGTGAATGATGGATTCATACTTCTACAACTTGCACTTCAACGAGGAAAAAAACATTTTAAAAACAGCAACTGGACGCCCATTCAGTCGTTCAGCTTCACTGAGCGACTGAATGACAAGAAGTTAAACAGCTAAACCAAAGCTGACATCAAGAGGAGCATAAAGACATGCATGGATGAAAGTGGAGCAACGGATCTGAATTGATGAGGAACCTTAACTTCCCTGATGTTCAGCAGGACCCGTCCAGACATAGAACCCCTGCATCTGCTGTGGAGACCGCCTTAAGTCTGCAAAAACTAGGGATGCATCGATTCTCTTTCCTAGTGTCACGGTTCAAGCCTGGGTTTATGGTCACGTTTGTTTTTGGTTCAGTATATGATTTGTGGATAACAAAACAACAACAAAACTAAAAACTCAGAAAAATCCTTTTTTTGTTAAGAAGCAGGTCAAAATAAAGACAAACATTTCAGTCGGCTTTTACGAAGCCTGCTGTAATGTAATAACGTAATAAATAATAAATCCTTAATTTTGCAAAACACACGTGTTGGACAGTTTCAACATAGATGCAAATGCAGGGATGCAAAGGTTCACTTTCCCAGCAATGATGTGACATACAGATCGATTGGAAAACAATTTGAAAAATTGTAATAAAAACAAAAAACAAAGAAGAGTAATAAAAACTCAAAGATTTGTGGTAAAAACCCAGAGTTATAATAAAAACCCAGAGTATTGTGGAGAAAAGCGAGAGTATTGTAGCAAAAACCCAAAGAATAGTAACAAAAAACAAAGAAGTGTAATAAAAACCCAAAGATTTGTGGTAAAGACACAGATGAAGATAATAAAAGTGGATTCCCTCAACTTTCCCCTACTGACACACCTGAAGTCAAACTTTTGCTTTCAGTCGGTATCCCACGGGGTCATGACACGGGGTCATGTACAACTTAAATTCCCCAGGCTAAGCAAAATCACTGCCATCTTCAATTCAGAGAAGCTGCCCTGAAGTCAAAGCTGAAGCAGCTCCCAAGCACCAGGCCTCTGGAGCTGTTTGCCCTTGAACGATACAAGCGTTCTCCTGGTCCAGTGTTTCACAGAACATCTTTAGGTTCCCTGAATAGTAGGACATGTGGAGTTGACATGACTTTGATGAATGACAGTCTTTACAGACTTAATGAATCACCTCCTTGGGGCTCTAACGGACTCCCTGCTGTCTCCTCCCCCTGTTCCCTCTCTCCCGCATGGCTTCTCCCAGGAATTCCGGCATAAAGAAGGTTACTGAAGCACAAAACCCCAATGCGTAATGGCACCACCTGATAGCCGCGCCATGATGAAACACAAGCAGGGCGACCATTCCAACAGAAGGGGAACTAGAGCGCTCAACACCGGAGGGTTTCAAACCAGGAAACCCCGACAGACGGACGGAGGAGTCTTCTCCAAACGCCCTGCTGAGCCAACTTCACCGATCCTGACAGTCACCTCCAGCTTTAGGGCGACGCGGGAGTTGCAGAGACGTCCCGGCCGCAGCTCCGCCAAGTCTCAACGCCTGCGTGAGGTGCGGTTGTCTGCGTGAGAAGAATCCCGCGGCGGAGCAGATCAAGTTTTGCAAACTTCAGAAGAAGCCTATAAGTGTCAGTCCTGCAGTGAACGCACAAAACCAGAACACACGCGGACCCCGCGCACGAGCAAAGTCCCGAGAAACTCTCCACGTGCGCGACCAAACAGTGAAGACAGTCCACGGAACACGAGGAGCGGTGCACAGAGAAAAGCCACGCGGTTCGCCAGCAGACTGGGCTTAAGCGCAGAAAAGTCCTCGCCGCGCCGCGCGGTACTTACATAACCAGCCGCGCTGCTCGCGTGCGTCCACAGGAGGAAATGCGAGGCGATCTGCTGAAGAAAAGTGTTGGAAGGGTGGCGCGCGCGCCTGTGTGTGCACAGAGCTGTGGTGCGCAGACTCCTGGGCCCCCGGCTTCCTCACCGACACTGCGCTCTCCGCGGGCCTCGTGTGCGCACACCTGCGGACGTGCGCGCGGAGGCTGGACGAGCACAGCCATCAGAGCGTTTCAGGGCGACAACTCCCACTTCTGTGCTCCCCGAGGAGGAGAGAGTGTGAGCAGGAGCTCCTCTGAGTGACGCCCCGTCATCAGGGCGCGCTGATGGATCTTTCTGACGCAGCAGAACGCGGTCATGAGCACGCGCCATCCGTGCAATGGCTGAATCCCTCTGTTAGTACTACTGTATTGTGGCAGCGCATCACATCAGGGTTTATGTTTGACTGAACTTCTTATAAATTCATGTTTGCACGCGCTCATGCTGTCGTGATTTCATAAGCCATGATGTGTCAATCATGCGGCGTGGCCTCTGATCATTCAGGTATGGTGATCACAGTGAAAAACAGAAATGTTTTTAAATACATATTATTTTGGCTCGTGAACAGACTTTAAATGTGGGTCACAACCGAAGTAAGACGGAATATGAAAATGGCCTTCTCTCACATGTCAGCTGCGGCTGGCGGAGTAGAATTATAAACCTTTAACTTTTGTATTTAGAACAAATAAAAAGAAGCAGTCTAATTCCTTCATAAATAAATGAAGCGGAAAAAAGCTGAGGAGGAAAAAAGGAACTCACACCAAGAAATACATTTATATTAAAACAAGAAGGTCCTGCTTCCAATCCCACCGGGGTTCTCTCTGTGTGCAGTTTGCATGTTCTCCATGTGAATGTGTGGGTTCTCTCTGGCACTGCCACACTCTGAAAACCTGCAGGTGTCTCTGAATTGCCCCTAGATGTGTGTGATTGTGTGTGGATGTGTAGTTTTGCAAAAGACTGGAGACCTGTTTAGGGTCTATCCTACCTTCACCCAGCTGGGATAGGCTCCAGCATCCCCATTTACCTCCTTCTCTTATAACGGCTGTCTTATGACTGCGAATGATCATCAAGGCATACAATTGTGAGGATCTTGTCATAGGTTTATTAAGTTCTGTTTATATTGCTCATTTTTTAAAACTTGGGTTCTAATAAAGTTCTGGCTGGAGCAAAGAAATGTCAAATTTAAAGGATAGTTGTATCACTTTGACATGACTTTGTATGTTATTTTTTTTAAAAAATTGGTCTTTAAGATGAATGTAAGAGTTTATTCTTCTATTGTGTTTTGATTTAAATGATTGTTCTCAATAAAAGTTTGGTAAATTTCACTTTTCCAGATAATGTGGTTCTAATTTACCTTCATTTTACCTTTTTTGGGTCTAAATATTTGTAAGGATAAGTCGATGAATTTGGACAGAAAGGGGTGCTGCATGGTGGTGAGGTGATTAGAACAGCCTGTCCCTTCTGTGTAGAGCTGCCCTGTGCGTGCGTGGGCCCCCATCAGGCACCCCAGCCTCCCCCCACAGTTCTGCATTCATGTCTGTAATCGTGAGAGCTGCTTTTTTTTGGCCAGTTCCCCTGAGGAGTTCAGATTATTGCCTCCAGTCATTATTAGATCCTCTGTATGTCAGATTTTTGTCTCGGGTTTTGTCACATTTTTGTTAAGTTTTATTTAAGTAAATGTCTTTAGTTTTTCAGTCATGTTTAGGTGATAGAAGTTGGCGTCATTTCTGGTATGAAACCCTCCTGTTGACGACAGAATAATAATAAAAAAGGCAGACAGAGTAGAAAAATTAAAAATGTAGTTGCCCCCCCCCCCCCCCCTCAGAGAGTTGTAGCATCTTTTAGAATTCAGTTATTATTCAAAACTGCTGTGTCTTTTTTTTTTTATGAAAACAGTTTAAGGAAGTTTGTGATTATGGGATTGAACTGACTGAGTTTGTCTGCACACGAGTCAAAGTTGCATTACCTCTTCATGCAATATCCATGGAATTCCTTTATTGTTATTTTGCTATTTTTGCACAAAATATGGGTTTTATTCAACCAATATCAAGGATTGGTGTTAACTTAGTACCAGACATCTCATTAAATTGTTTGTTCGGTTCATTCTGAAGGCAGATATCCTGTTGCTGTGCGCGTGACTTTGCCGCGCATGCGCACATCCGAACCCGGAACTCGCCGTTGGAGGTTCAAATCTGGGTTTGTTTTGGAACGGGAGCGGTTCTGGAAGATGCAGCCTCAGTTCATGAAGGATGTCCCGGACTCAGTCTGCAGCGACTTTCAGAACCTGAACAAACTGAACGAGCAGGTGAGGACTGGGTTTATGGAGCTTCCGGTACTGGGCGGACGTAAGTTCTTTGAACGAATCTTTTCTTTTCCGGCTCAACTCGGCAGTCTGTCCACAACTGCGATTCGTGGTTCGGCTGGGGGTTCTGTTCGTGCCCAGAACTTTTAAAAACGTCCAGAGGTCCTAAAACTACCAGCGTTTAGCTGTTAAGGCTAAAATAAGTGAACATGACTGGGCTTTTGGTCACGTGCTTCTGGGTTCGGGAGGTTTTTCCAAACAATCATTTTTTATTCCTGTTTTACTTACTTATTTATTTATATTAATTTAAAATGCATTGATCAATTTAAAATGTCTAAATATTCTAAAAAGTTCTGCATGGACTTGGTATGTTCCACCCCTACAAGGGTCAGTCAGTGGGCTAGTCTTAGAATCAACTACCTGGACACCTTTCTGGTTTAGACTCAAACTTTATTGAGAGGGTCCATCCTTCCTTCAGAGGAAGTGACGTAATAGCCGTGGGGTTAGACATGTATTCCTTCATGACCTGCTGCATGTGTTTGTTCCAAATCTTGTGATCTTCTGCCTCTGTGTGGTTGTGTTCATCTCAGAGCATTTCTATCACAGCAGACCGTTGGGCTGGAAAACGCACGACGACAGAGTCTGCAGGTTTCCTCACAGCTATCGTTCCCTTTAGCCCCACTGCTCTGAGAGTTTGGTTTTGTTGTTCAGCTGGTAAATACAGAAAAACTGCTCAAATATGGATTCCCCTCTTATGTTTGTGCAAAAACATCCTAAAATGTCATTTTTGTTCTGATATTGTTTTGTGTTCATGTGTTGAAAGTGTCCTTTCTATGTTCCTGACAGAATCGAGCTCGTCCTATTTAAGAATGACTCATTTTTTTGGGATGTCTTATGAAATGACACACAGCTGGAGTTTCTTCTGACAGGATTTTATTGAACTTTTTTCCTCCCTCCTTTTTAGCAATTTATTCGTCTGATTGAAATTCTGTTCCAGTTTCTACTGGAGCCTAAAGAGGTGAGAGTCAGACACAAGTGTTGGCATTGATGGTCCTTTTGACTCGCTAAACGTGGAGAAAAGACGTGGCTGTGTTTGTGTGTAGACGGAGAGATTCATGCAGCAGCTGGCTGAGTTTGCAGGGGATCATGGGATGAGCGCTGGACCTCTGAAGACCCTGATGAAGAGCGTCCTCCTGGTGCCACAGGGTGGGAGAAACACAAGCATCTCGCTCCAGAACTCCTCCTCAGGACTTTGGAAGAAACACTTTTGCCCTCAGAAATCACTCGTGGTCAATCCGACTGGGGGGGGGGGGTTAATGTCAAAGTGACAACAGTTTGCTACAAAGTGATTTCAACATTTCAACACCCCTTTAGAGTGGGTGTGTAGTAGCTGCAGCTTCGGCTGCAGTAACAGTAACAGTAATGAGTCTGCGTGGATAAGACATCAGTTCACCGCCTGGCATGAACAGCCCTTTTCAATATTCAGGTCTGGGCTTTGACGCGGCCGCTCCAGAACCTTTACCTGGTTCTTTTGAAACCATTCCTGTGTAGCTTTGCAGTAGGATCATCGTCTCTCTTCCCCAAAGCGTGGTTCTCTTGCAGACAGAAAACGATTGTCTTCCAACATCTCAGCATAGTCTGCAACATTCCTTCCATTTTTACGAGCCTTTTAACTAGAGTGTGACAATAACCGCATCCCCGCCAGGTTTTTTATTTCATTTTTTTTTTTTTTTCTTTTGAAAACTCTGGTGCGTGATTGGGGGGTGGGTGTGCGGTTAACCGTGACACCGCGCCCCCTGCTGGTTCATCTCTACGTCACAGCTCTACTTTTAACTGCTTTCTGGGGATGGTTGGTTTCAGCCAAACATGTTGTCTTGCTTGACGGCCAAAAAGCTCAGTTTTGGTCTTATCGGACCAAAGAATCTTCTTCCACTTGGTCATGTAGTCTTCCATGTGGCTTTTGGTGAACTCTAGTCGAGTTGTATCTTCTTCATCACTGTTTTCTCATCGCCACTCTCCCATAAAAGCTTTGAGCGGCGAAGAACCCGGGCAGCAGTCTCTCCCGCCTCAGCAGCTGACGCTTTAAGTCCTTCAAAGTATTCGTAGGAGTCTTGGCGGGTTTCTCTCACAAGTCTCCTACTTTTACGGTCACTCAGTGTATGATCTAGCAGATTCACACATGTGCCGTATTCCTTCAGTGTCTCAGACATTGATTTCACTGGAATTGTAATACTGTGTGTGTTTCTTGACATTACTTTGGAGGAATCAGTTTTCACTTTGATACAAAAAACAAAAAAAAACTTTTTTCTTCAAAATGTTTGTATTTTTATTTATTTTTTAAAGACCAATTTTATTGATCGTAAGTGATTTATGAAGGCAAGAAAGGGGTAAAACATCCAAGGGTGGGTGGGTGATTACTCTAGCAAGGCGCTGTGCAGACGTCTAAGACCTTTGTACCCATCGTACGCGCCAACACTCAGAACAGGTGGTGTTCAGGCTGAAGCCCTTCAGGATTTGGCCTTTGGAGCTTGCTCAGAGCAACTTCATGACATTTGCTGGTTGTTAAGTGAGTTCCACGGTTTTCAGGACAGAACCTTTTATGATCAGTGGCATAAAACAGAACTTCTCTTTCAACAACTTTTCCAACAACTTTAGATATTTGAGCTTTAGCTCACCAAGAAGCGTTTACGGAAATAGCAGCTTGAGGTGAACTTTTGCTGTTGACTAAATCTTTATTGTTGGATTTTAAATTCTTTTAAATTCTTTAAAATCCAACAATAAGACTTCCTGGAGACTTTTTCTACATTCTCTCCCTCACAGCAGAAGTGTTTCTATGATGGACCATAGCTTTTTAAGTGGAACAACTTTCAGAATCTGTGACTGACAAATATTTGTTTCTTGCTTTGTGTCAGTATTTCGTTTAAAAGAGCGATTCTTCTTTTTCCCACCAGAAGCTTGCAAGAAAAACCTGACAGCTGAGCAGATCAGGGAAGACCTCATGGCCTTGGGTGAGCATACCAAGATCCCGTCAACGAGGTGACCTAACCGCATTGGCGAGATGATTCATTGTCATGTTAAACATTATGGGTGTGGGTGAATTCCCACAACAGCCTTCAAGGCTTTAGTCGTCAGAAAAACTCCTGTGTTTTGACTCTTCAGGACTCAGTGAAGACAAAGCCACTCACTTCTCACATCAGGTGAGTTTTTTTTTTTTTTATATCTCACCTTTTGTTTGTGCTCCATACATCCATTCATTCAACATCCATCCATCTTCTCCTGCTTTATCTGGTTTTTGTGGAGCCAGGTCACGGGGGCAGCAGTCTGAGCGGAGACCCTCCTCCACACAGAGCTTTAGTTTGTGCTGCAAAACACCATTCAAACATGCATGTTTATAGTGTCATGGGGGGTTCTTGGTCTTTCTAACCTCCACATCCAATCATTACCAACATTTCTAGGCGAGCACACCCCCTATTTAAAAACTGTAGCTGGAGGTGCTTTAAAGAGTCGTCCTCATCAGAGCATTTTTCTCTGCAGTGGGCGGAGCATAATGCCAGCCTGTTCCAGACGCGCCGTTGAACAGACTCTAATGGTCAACCAGCTGGTTGATATGGAGTGGAAGTTCGGAGGTAAGACTTAAACCAGTCAGAGATGTTTTGTCGGCATGCTGGATTCACGTTTTAGATCTGTAGAGACCGATTTCACACCAGGCAAACACAACGAGTGGAATTGTTCTTCACGTTGCAGATCTAGTTTGGCCCTGCTACCACTTGATTCTCAAGGCCTGTACACACCGGGACGAATATTCGCCTGGCGTTATTCGCCAGCGTTTTTCGCCACGTCTTTTGTGTTCACACCCAGGCGATTTTCGCTGACGATGAGCCGAGCCAACATGCAATTGCATTCCCTGACATTAGATGGCGCTGTACACAAGGTGGTCGCTTTTCACTCAGAAGAAGAGAGCCAGTATTTACGCGCTTGTCAGAACAACATGGTGAGTTTTATCGACGGGTACAAGAGCTGAAAATGTATCCTGAGCGTTTTCAGGGATATTTTAGAATGTCTGTCATTATTTCTTTGCAGCAGTGTAGACACTACTTGGCGTCTATCTTCTTTGCTGGTATGTGTGTTCAGAAAGGCAGTGTTGTGTTGGAGCGCCCCCAAGTTGTGTTTTACTGTAACTTCAGAAGCTCCAGACACGTGTGCAAAAGCGCCATTCTCATTGGTCGAATAGATTTCGACGCGAGGCGTCAAAAAAAAAAACAAACCCGAGGCGTTTTTTTTTTTTTGACGCTTTGACGCATGGCGTTTTTTCGCGTCGGTGTGCACGCTCTCATTGGTGTAATACTTCCGTATTGTATTCAGAGACTACAAGAGGCTTCTTCGTCAGACAACTCTCTTCATTTATTTTTCTTCCGTCGCACGTCACATACGTCATCAACTGGTGCGTGGAACAACACCGGATGTTACATCCCCCTTGTTTTAAAAAAAACAAAACTTCAGTATAGTTGTCAAACTGACGAGACTGTGTAAACCATACTAAACAAGAAAGCAATCAGACTTAGCAATAAAACTTATGGAGCAAATTCAAATCCCGTTTGGATGAACTATTAAACCAATGTTTTATTTTTTTTTAATTTTTTTTTACAAGGTTTAAAATAACACATTTGGTAACAAGGTTTCAGTCCAAAGAATACGACTGATTTGATTACAGATCTAGAACAACCCTAGGTCTCACTATGCGACCTGATCTGGTAGAAACCAGCTGTGATGTTTCTTCTGGTTCTAATGGGTCTGCGTTAGGATGTTGCAAACGCTCTGTTTTGGTGCTCGCAGGTTTGTTTGGGTCAGATGCATCTTTTCCAGGATTAGGTTCTTGCGTCTGTAGAAGGTGACGTCGGTTTTCCTCAACATCTGGCCTTCATCAGTGACAATGTTGTAAGATCTTTGTGTGGGTGCTGGTCCAATAACAGTTGCAGGCTTCCATGTCCCAGATGGAAGTTGGAATCGAATGGTAGATCCTTGGGACAGAGCAGGCAGCGCTCTGGCACTTCTGTCGTATATGCTTCTG
>CM043712.1:4531363-4617375 GCA_023969325.1 Oryzias curvinotus
TTTTAAATTCTTTTAAATTCTTTAAAATCCAACAATAAGACTTCCTGGAGACTTTTTCTACATTCTCTCCCTCACAGCAGAAGTGTTTCTATGATGGACATTAGCTTTTTAAGTGGAACAACTTTCAGAATCTGTGACTGACAAATATTTGTTTCTTGCTTTGTGTCAGTATTTCGTTTAAAAGAGCGATTCTTCTTTTTCCCACCAGAAGCTTGCAAGAAAAACCTGACAGCTGAGCAGATCAGGGAAGACCTCATGGCCTTGGGTGAGCATACCAAGATCCCGTCAACGAGGTGACCTAACCGCATTGGCGAGATGATTCATTGTCATGTTAAACATTATGGGTTGAATTCCCACAACAGCCTTCGAGGCTTTAGTCGTCAGAAAAACTCCTGTGTTTTGACTCTTCAGGACTCAGTGAAGACAAAGCCACTCACTTCTCACATCAGGTGAGTTTTTTTTTTTTATATCTCACCTTTTGTTTGTGCTCCAAACATCCCTTCATTCAACATCCATCCATCTTCTCCTGCTTATCTGGTTTTTGTGGAGCCAGGTCACGGGGGCAGCAGTCTGAGCGGAGACCCTCCTCCACACAGAGCTTTAGTTTGTGCTGCAAACACCATTCAAACATGCATGTTTATAGTGGCATGGGGGGTTCTTGGTCTTTCTAACCTCCACATCCAATCATTACCAACATTTCTAGGCGAGCACACCCCCTATTTAAAAACTGTAGCTGGAGGTGCTTTAAAGAGTCGTCCTCATCAGAGCATTTTTCTCTGCAGTGGGCGGAGCATAATGCCAGCCTGTCCAGACGCGCCGTTGAACAGACTCTAATGGTCAACCAGCTGGTTGATATGGAGTGGAAATTCGGAGGTAAGACTAAACCAGTTCAGAGATGTTTCGTCTCACATGCTGGATTCACGTTTTTAGATCTGTAGAGACCGATTCACACCAGGCAAACACAACCGATGTGGAATTGTTTCTTCACGTTGCAGATCTAGTTTTGGCCCTTCTACCACTTGATTCTCACACTGTTTCCAAGTGGAAGACTGTCTGGCATCAATACATTTGTGTAAATATAAAAACACACATTAAAATTGATTGTGTAGCAGTGAAGAAAGCAGAAAAAAGCCGTTTCTATGGAGACAAAACCCCATCATAGGGTTTGTAAGTGTCTATGTGTAGCAAAGTAATGACCTATATTTATATGTGAGTTTCTGCTTGGACTAGAGCCTCACAACTCTGAAAAACTCTGAAGACATTTTGGGTAAAAACAAAAATAAACTGGTTTGTGCTGTATTTAAAAAAACAACAAGTCATAAGGATGTTGCAGGAAAAACAAGAAACATTCAAATAAATAGTGTAAAAATACATTTTATGGTGACATCAAACAAGTAGTTTAAGAAATGCTTGCATACATCCATAATGTAGTCAAGAACCTTTGTGTCCTTTTTTTGGGAGAGGGATTCTCCGAGTGAGCCGCTCTCAGCAAAACTCCTCCAGACTTTCTGAAACCCTTTCCTGCTGTGCGTCTTTTCATTCCACATTTGAAACGTCTTCTTCATCTTTGCTGAAGGCGGCTCACCTCTTGTTGAAGCTTTGCCTGTTTCGTGTGCATTTCATCACATCATCAGTAGATTCTGCTTTTTCGTCTTGTCTAAATCCAAAAGTCTTCTATTATAGTCTGTCAATGTGATGTCACGCGTGCCTCATGGGTGGCTGGGGGAGCTAAGACCGGGGCTACGATGAGGGCATCACTGCTGGTTTCACCTTTGTTTCTCAGAGGATATGCTCTGCTCCTATCATTCTTTTAATATTCTACTCTTTTCATCTCGCCAAAGCTTTGCAGCGTTCTTAAGTGGCTTCATGCCACAGAAGCCGCGTTTCCATGGGCCAAAGTAATCAGAAAGAATGCCTGATCGGAAAGAAAATGTGTCATGTAAACACGCCGGTCAGAATAGTCTGCCCCGATCAGACTCATTCAGATCAGAATTTCTTTCAGATGGAGATAGGTGGTTATACCGATCCTTTATCCGATCGTTGTTCATGTAAACGGTTCATTCTGATCGTGTGTCACTGCTGCTCTGGTTTACGTCATTCATAGACGGTGTTTGGCTGAGAGAAAGCTTTGGAGCTCATACGGGGCCAATCAGCTGTTCTGCAGACGCCCCTGAAAAGCCCCGCAGCTCTCGCCCCGCTCTCGCCCCGCTGGCTCTCTGCCTCTCTCCTCTCTTATACCCCTTCACGAGGGGGATGCGGGGCAGGAGCGCTTGGTCCACTGGCACCCGAGCTCCAGGTTTGGGTGCCAGTGGACCAAGTGAGCAGAGCAGCTGGATAACTTTGTGTGAGGGGAGGGAGGGGTGCTTAGCTACGTGTGCGTTTTGTTTTGTTATGTGTGAGAATTCAGACCTTCTAGCCAAAGGTCATAAATGCTTTAACTTTCCATGAGTTCTGTTTGCATGAAGAGAGTAAGATCAATAGGTCTGTTCTGTTTCAGTCAGTAGAAGTCTGGCATTTCTGCTTGTGTCGTCCAAAACCAACACGATGTGTGTCTTATTCAAACAGTAACGGTCGGCACCAGTGAAATCCAGAAGGTGGGCGGCATCTTCCTTCAGGTGAGAATCTGTCCGAGCTGAAAGGCAGACGGACACGCTTGGCATGGCTGATGCTCTGCCTCCTTTCACAGCTGAAACTGGTCACCAGAAAAGGAAACTCCACTGAAAACATCTACATGGGTGAGTGTGAACCGTGATTGACGGCATTTAGAGCTGCTCTTCCCGTTTACTGAGGATTCCCCCGAATCTGGAACAAACAAGTGATTTGGGTTTTTTTTAGAAGATCCAGTAAAGATGAAAGCTTTGAGATTTGATTGTGGTTGAGGAGGAAATCCGACCGACCAGTGAGCGGTAAGGCTGGAAGGACAGGAAAGCAGGAAGATCTGAATCGCTTTGATCAGAGGGTTAACACTCTGTGGGCCAGAATTCAAGTTACAAATATGGAAGTCAAAAGACTGAACTGTGTTGGAGTTGATAAAAAACATGGAAATGTCCTTTTTGTATTAATTTAACCCAAAATGAGCAAAGCCACAAAGGACAACAACAGGCTAATAAATAATAATAAAAAAATGAATGAAGTGCCAAACGAAGCCAGCAGAGGAAACCAGAGACACCTAAACACATCTGAGGTTAGGAAACTGGTTTCATCCATCCATTTTGGTTCTGGTCCGAAGTTCTACCAGCCGACTGCTTCCTGCAGATTTTTGACCGAATCCGGATTTATTCCCTACCCCTACATTTAATGCCCCCCCATGAGGAGAGTTATGGAAAAATAGGGTCTTCAAATTTGGATGTATCAAGTAATAATAGCAATTGGGGCTGCACGATATGAGGAAAAGCTGTGACGACTACAAAACACTGCATTATGGGAAATGTGTCCTGATGGTTTTTGTAGTTGGGTGATAAGTTAAAATAATTTAAAATACCTATTGATTAAAAAAAGACTACATACATTACAAAACATTAAAATAAATCACACTAAAACTACCGTAAATTGAATGTTAAGGACAACTCCAACCTCCCGTTCTCCTTCAGTCTCGCTGCAGATCTGCCGTCATCCCAGCCTAACCCTGTGTCTGGAGTCCCAACAGACCTTTACCCAGGACTTCTGCTTCCAGTCCGTTTATTTCACAGAGAAAAAGGCGGGATAGCAGGGCGAGTTAGTCCTCCAGGAGCTAGGGGTGTAAATTAAACGACGGTTTTTGCTCGGACTCCTCACACAACACAACAGAGATGCGTCGCAGACGGACCAGTGGAAATCCGGGGTTAGACTGCCAAACCAATCACTGCTTTATAAACTAGAAGTATTTCTTGAAAAGGAATTTAATTTTTATCTGGTATCTATGTTTAGTTCTTGCAGTTCTGGTCCAAACTCTGGCAGCAGTTTTCTTAATGTCATCTGAATGAATCTTGTTGTATTTATCCGCCACGTCTTAAAGTCCTGCCCGTGAAAACACTGTCTGACTTTAAAGCGGTCCGTGTTCACATGTAGGCGACAGCAGAACAGCTCGTTAGCATAGCTTCACTAGCATCATAGCATTAGCGGCTAACAACAGCGCAGTCTCCAAATCAACACTTTTATTCCTCTGCTGTTGCTGTAAGTGAAGCAGCTTTATCCTCCACTTCTGACTGGATGCTGTTGAAAGTTGCCACTTGTTCTGCGGTTTATCAGCTTAAACTAAACGCTAAAATAGGTGAAGTGGTTGGATGAATTTCTCGTGTGCAAACATAGAGATTTAGAGGACAAAGAAATTTCCCGAAAGGAGAACACATTAACATCACTGTCCCTGTGTCCGAATTACCGCCCTAACCCCTATATAGTGCACTATATAGTGCGGTCGCCATTTTGTAGTGCTGTCCGAATCTACAGTTCAAAAATCGTGAGCACTAGAAATTTCCCAGAATTCTCTACGAAAAACCAGTGTGGATCGATGCTCACTCGATCGGCGAATATTGTCCAGAATGCACTGCGTTCATACCAGAATTCATTGCGTGTGACCTATGCACTGCCTTTGAATTATTTGAAGATGGCGGACGATTGCGCGAGAAAGAGGACTTAAAATGTAAGTATATTTAAAAGTATCAAGTATCTGTTGTAAAATATATTTGTAAATACGTATGATGATGTGTTTAATATGTTATATTCCTCAATCGGCAACCTACATTGTTTTGAAGCTCATCAATTTCGGTAATGCTAAAGCTAACGCTAGCGCGAATTAGCGCCGAAGGCTAAAAACAAACGCTGTTGATATTAGATCAAAAAAAGGAGTGAGTTCTAAACGTAGTCATAAGTTATTAACACGTTTTTTAAATGTGTTTATATATGTAGGGACTGACGATGATGAGGAAAATCTGATCCATCTGTGGATGGACAAAGATAGCCTGTTTGTTTTTAGGCAAGCTAGTGCCGGATGGGAGTAAGAGACACTTGATCAGATTGGTATTTATTTATCATTAAACTGTAATAGTTGTCATATTGGGGTAAATATTGTTGTTGAAAGAGGAGAGGAGGAAAGAGCAAGAAGGGACTAAGAGTGACAGGAGAGTCTGTTAAGCTTACCTAAAGTTTAAAATATTGTTCACAAAATGTAACGTCATCGCTGTTTTTGCAATTTGTTTAATAATTTAGGAGCAAAAATGAATTATTTACATGTATTATTTAAATATGAGCAATTTTTTAACAATCTCAAACGGATTTTTTATGTAAATATCAGATGTACATATTTACAATTTCGTTTTATATGTTAGCATTTATTTAATATATCTTAACAATAATCCTGGTCTTCTAGAGTCATGTGTGACACAGTTGGAGCTGAAAGGAAAGCAGAGATTTGTCCTCGCAGATGGACGCCACTCTGCTCGTCCTACTGGTTCCTGGTGTGGCTCAACATCTGTGGCTCCAAGCAGTCCCCTTCACTGATTCACAGATTGTGCAGAACTGAACTGCAGGCAATGATTTTCATTGCAAAGGTTGGTTTTACTTCCAGTGCCCCCAGAAATATTGCTCTCCTCCTCATCTTCATAATGCCAAATCCTCTCTCCACCACAGAGCGTGTTCTGGAGTGGTGCTGGTTGTAACGGGCCTGAACCACATTCCTCATGGGTTCCCTGTAGGGTGTCAGCAGCGTGATGGGATGAGCAATGCAGGGATACCCACCATCACCCAACAGGATCCTTCAGGTGGGTTTGTTTGATTTACATAAAATGGGCTTTTAAGTAGAACCTGTGAATTATGGACTGATCCTGGATTCCCAACAAAAATATCTATACATTTGAAATTAGAGTCACATACAGCCTGCAGTTGAATAGAATAAAAAAGTTTCCTGTTAAAATAAAAAACTGCATTTTCTTTTAGGGCCTTTATTCTTCAGTGGCAGCCATCGATGCTCCCCACAACCTTTTGGAAGGTGGAAGACCAAGCGAGCTGCTAAAATCCAGAGGCGACTTATGGTAGTTCATTCCCACTGGGAAGCTGGACGACCCTGCTCATCAGCTGGAGGATGCGGTCTGCCGTCCTGTGGACAACGTCGCTCACAGTGGACCGTGTCATGTCAAAGGCCTTGGTTACCACACTGTAAGATGTGCCACACGCCAGCCAGAAAAGGAACACCAGGACCTCGGTCTCCTGTGTGCCCCCCCAGAGTGTGAGGAACCCGAAGCTGCTCCACCAGATGCTCAATGGTCCTGCGGGTCAACCGAATATCTGGTTTTGTGTCGGACTGAGCGTCAGCGTAAAGGGCCAGGACAGACACCTTTATGTTGGCAAAGCAGTAGAGATGTGAAAGACCCTGTAAAATGCAACAATAATTATTTCATTGAGAGAATTAAATCTGATTTTTTTAATGTTTCATTCTATTTTGATGTCTTACATTTTAGTTAATGAAGTATTTATTAATGCTGGAAAATCTCTTTTTTTTTTTGGGCTGGGTTTTTGGATTTTTATATAAATATTTAAAAATTAAAGTATTTATGTTTAAAACAAGTGATTGACTGTGAATAAAAAATACTAAACTTTGAACTCACAAGTGTTTCATGCAATTAGACTATACAACTCATAATCCAATGTTGAAAAAGAATGTTAAACTGTTACCCAGCAGACTGTGTAACCTTGAGCACATTTAGTAACAAATGCTTAAGTTTAACTAAACAACGTTAAGTTTAACTTACAGGTTGTTCATGTCTGGTCAGGGCATCCAGAGGAAATCTTCTGAGACGTCTGCTTCTCCTTGCTGCTCTGTGTTGCTGCATATCTGCTCGTTTTCGGTTTGATCCCACGAAAAACGGTTGAAATATTGCCAAGAATACGGACAGATTCATATTCAAAGCCATTTTCAGTAAGGTAGAAGAGAAAACTACAGAAAAAAATGACTCCTCCCAAGAGCCCGTAAATCGTTCAGCGGCACAAAAATAAATATTGCAATGGAATAATAACATGAGGTTTATTTATGAACAAATACATAAAATCTACACCAATGTGTTTGTAATTTTATTATTTATAAATCAGCCACTTTTTCCATGATCAGAACACAGTAGATGCATAAATAGTCTCCGTAAAATGTTCATATTTATTATGTTTTTACTCTGACAGATAAGTGTCATTCTCCGTGTTAAATAGAAGTAGTTCGCCTCCAGACCAGGTGGTGGCGGTAATGCGCCACTTTGTTTCCGTGGCATGCGCCTTATGAAAAACACCCGAAAAAGAAAAGTAGTGAGCACGGGTGTCCGAATTGCTTCTAAAATTCAGAGAACTATATAGAGAACTATATAGTGCAGCACTATATAGGGTTTTAGTAGTTAGGGGTTAGGGCGGTAATTCGGACACAGCCTAAGTTTACAGAAACGTTTACTTGTCATGTGGCGACTAACCCTCTAACTTTTACTAACCTAAGAGGAGTAAATGCTTGTAATTGGCCAGTGTTACTTTCGGATCCTTCAAAATAAAAGTCTATTGCGTTAAACTAATTTTTCTATCGGGAAAAAGTTATATCACGGTATATATCATTATCGTATTATTGCCCAGCTCTGCCTCAGAGTAAATGTTGGGGCGTCAATGTGATCTTCTCTGTCTGCTGAACTGAAGCTTGACTCCACGTATCATGATGGTTTGGTGACAGAGCTTCATAAAGCTGTGTGGGACGTGAAGCATAGTGTCCTAGTGCATGATCTGACCCAGAGGGACGGGCTAAAGAAACCAATGTTGTGTCTGACCAGAGGGATCCTCCTTCCAGGAGCAACAGTTCATGTCTGTGTCTTTTTCAAATTCAACTGAAGAAACTTGAACCACTAATGAATGCAGGTCATACAGGTGGATAAACAGGACAGTTAGTGTGAATCAAGTCCTAAGATGAGCCTTAAGGCCCGTACACACCGGGACGAATATTCGCCAGCGTTTTTCGCCACGTCTTTTGTGTTCACACCCAGGCGATTTTCGCTGACGATGAGCCGAGCCAACATGCAATTTCATTCCCTGACATTAGATGGCGCTTAATGTCAAACAGAAATACTCCTGTACACAAGGTGGTTTTCACTCAGAAGAAGAGAGCCAGTATTTACTCGTTCGTCAGAATCAAACAAAGAAAACATGAATATTTCCAGCACCAGTAGCTCCAGCTCCAGTTCCAATGATGAAGAAATTATTGTTCTGTTGATGATGAAAGACGCCGGAAAAGACGCCGATTTTGGGTACATCCCATAGTTACGAGAAGAGAAGAACATGGTGAGTTTTATCGACTGGTACAAGAGCTGACAATGTCTCATGAGCGTTTTCGGGGATATTTTAGAATGTCCGTCATTATTTCTTTGCGGCAGTGTAGCCGCTACTTGGCGTCTATCTTCTTTGCTGGTATGTGTGCTCAGAAAGGCAGTGTTGTGTTTGAGCGCCCCCAAGTTGTGTTTTACTGTAACTTCAGAAGCTCCAGACACGTGAGCAAAAGCACCATTCTCATTGGTTGAATGGATTTCGACGCGAGGCATCAAAAAAAAAAAAACGAACCCGAGGCGTTTTTTTTTTTGACGCTTTGACACGTGGCGTTTTTTCGCGTCGGTGTGCACACTCTCATTGGTGCCCTTTGTTTAGTCACGAGGCGAAATTCGTCCCGGTGTGTACGGGCCTTTACAGCGGGATGTCATCAGCATAAAGGTGACGGAAAAGCTTGTATGTACATTAAGAATAGGAATGACATCTGTGAGGTTACTCCGTCTACAGAACCTGCTAATCCCTGTTCAGGGTCTCAGGGTTGCTGGAGTCTACCCAGCTGCTGTTGGGCAAAGGCCTGAACTGAGATTGCTGCTGTTGGAATTGAAATAGATGTTTGCTTTTTGTTTTAAAATGAATCACTTGCATCTTTTTTTCTGTTACAAATAAAAAAAAGCTACAGAGAGTGAAACCAGACAATAACGCATTTGTTGAAAAAACCCTGCAGTTCTTGTAAGCGCTAAAAGTTGTAGTGACATGCAGCTGTTTTCTGTTTCTGCAGAACTGACGCTGCCTCAGTTTTACAAATTCCTTCATGAGATGGAGAGAGCCAAAGCCAGCATGGAGTGTTTCAGCTGAGTGTGTGGGTGTGTGTGTGTGTGTGTGTGTGTGTGTGTGTGTGTGTGTGAGGAGAGAGGGCTAGTGTGTATCTGAATGCCAGGATCCCTCTGTGTGTGTGTCTGCACCCCACTGTGTTACTCCATTTTGTTTCTGTCCAACAGTGAAATTGAAATAAACAGATTAAAAAACTTGTATCCCTCTTTTTTGTTGAGCTGAAGTGTTTTTTCTGGAGTGAGCAGCTGTTCTGTTGTGGCTGCAGGTCTGAGTGTGAGATTGGACCTAAGGTAGAACCATGCTTTCCTTATGGAGCATGTACCTTTGGGGGTACTGGAGCACACTGCACGGGGTAGATAGAAAAGAGGCCCGTATAATAGCATCCATCCATTTTTCCAAACCCCACCAATTCTCTTTTGCAGGTCACAGTGTTGTTGGAGCCTATCCAACTGCTGTTGGGCAAAGGTGGGGCACACCCTGAACAGGACAACAGTCTAATGCAGGACCACACACACCTGGGAAGACTTTGTCACAAATTAACCTGTCAACCTGCTTTTGACCTGTGGGAGGAAGCCATGGTGACCAGAGAAAGCCCACGCTTGGACAAAAAGAACATGCACACTCCACACAGAAAGGTCTCTGCCGAGATTTGAACCTGTGCTAACCCCGCCACCATGCAACCCCCTATGATGACAGCTAAAAGGCTATGGAAAAACCTGTGCCTTTTACTACGACATAGACAGCAAAGTTTGTTGGAAAATCACCTCTTGAGTTGTGGGTGGGGCTGTTGGTGTGGAAGTAAGCCTCCGCTCATTTCCCATTATCCATCTGCTTACGCTCACATTGGAGCTATCCAGCTGTACAGTTTAGATCCAGATTCCAGCTCAGAGCAGGAAAACAAAGACGTTTGTGGATCTATTTGTCTGCAGGTGGATGATCAGAATGGAGCAGAGCAGAGAGCGTGTCACCCACTGGTTGTAGCTTCTACATCACAGCTACAAGCTTTTTCAAACAGCATTTTGTCATCTGCTCCTGATTCACAATTATTTAAATAACAAATACTCAAAAATCCAGTTTGAGCTTAATCTTTACGGTGGTGCAGTGGTTAGCGCTCTTGCCTTACAGCAAGAAGGCCCCTGGTTCAAGTCCTGGCTGGGGGACATGAAAAACATCAACGGGGGACCTTTCTGTGTGGAGTTAGCATGTTCTCCCCGTGTATGCGTGGGTTTTCTCCGAGATCTCCAGCTTCCTCCCACCATCCAAAAACATGCTTCATAGGTTGATTGGTGACTCTAAATTGTCCGTAGGTGTGAGTGTGAGAGTGAATGGGTGTGTGATTGAGGACATTCTACCCTGAGACAGACTGGTGACCTGTCCAGGGTGTCCCCTGCCTTCACCCACAAGTGGCTGGGATAGGCTCCAGCAGCCCCATGACCCCAAAAGGGAAAAGCGGAACAGAAAATGAATGAATGTCTTTATATATTTTCTCCCTCTTCAGAAAAATGCTACAAGATCATGCTTAGAACAAAGAAAATGTGGAAAATACATTAAAAACTTACAGGAGAAAGAAATGTCGGAATGTGGTTGTCCAAAGATTTATATGGCACCACACAATACTAAACATGCTATAAAGATTAACGTTTAATAGTCTGATATAAAATACACACACAGAAGCAACAAATTAAAAACAGAAGTTTAATCAAAAGTTTGGTGATTAAGGCACATCCATTATTGATCAGTGTGTCAGATCACATTTTTGTTAAAAAACTCACCTGTAGTGTAAAGAAATAGACTGAAAAGATGAGGCAAATGAAAATCTGTCTGGATGTCGGGATTGTAGCTCTTTTTGAGGAAAAACATGACTGAATGCCAAGACAGTAAACCAGGCATGAGTTCACTTGTGGCAGAGGTCTGTGATGTGTGCACAGCTGTGTGTTGCTTTGGTTTATTGTCCTGCACACTTCCTTCTGAAGAATTTACACAGAAACGTGTTTCCTTCTGTGGAAACGGTCATTGTTTTGTTTTTAGAACTCTACTTTCATCACCAGCAGGACTGCACACTCACAAACTACCCCCCATGTCACTTACTGCTGCTGTCACTCAGCAGCTTCAGTTTCAACATGTCAACAAAAGTTCTTTATCCATCACAAAAATGCACAAATACAAAATGTTCAGCTGCATGGAAGCAGAACACAAATACGAAAAACTGCAGCACAATTGCAAAAACACACTCCAGAAGTTCCCAGTCTGGACAGGAAGTTTACCGCCAACTGGACGTTAGTTACGACATGAGATGTATAATTTTAGTGATACAGGAAACTTCATTTGCTGCATTCAACATCCGTCTGTTTTGTTAACCTGTATTCCCTTGGGGGTCACAGGGTTGCCGGAGCCTGTCACCGTTGGCTCCTGGCTACCGTTGGGTGAAGGCGGGGTACAGTTGGACAGGTGACCTGTCCAAGTGTCCCACGCACACTTAGGGACACTTTAGAGTAGCAAGTTGACCCATGAAGCATGTTTGTGGACAGTGGGAGGAAGCCGGAGTGCCCGGAGAAAACATGCAAACAGTAGCTGTGTTTCCAATTAAAGTTTATCGAAATTCTAGAAATGTCGAAAAAACACAATTTTGCAATTACTGTTTCCTTTAAAGCCTAATTATGAGAATAAACACAAACCAACTCATGCGATAAGTCATTCAAAAACACGGTGACGGATTTGAACAACACTTTGATTGACAGCAGATACATTCACATTTCTGCCACAGCTCTAGTGCTTGTCGTCATCCATCCAAGGAGACGTCAGCGTCTTCTTCAGGCCGTGGAGCGGCGAGCTCCTTAAACGTGGGGGGGCTACAGAGGAATCCACTCTGGGAAATGGTGGTTGGTGATTTCACAGAGGAGCTGTGGATCCAACAATTCCACATGACACGCTCAACTTCTGATGAGCGCTGTGACGCTGTGGGACCTCTGGTGGCGCCGCTGTGCAGTGACCAAGGCCGCCACTTCCTACTAAGAAGCACATCGCCATCCGGTTCTTGGTCACATGACTCATTTAATTTGAAAAATGTTTTCCCATTGAGGTGTTATGAAATATGTTCATTTTAACCCTTGTGCTATCCTATGACCCCCCCCCCCCTCCATTGAGGTGTTCTCCTACCATGACAAAGGTGGATGAAGGTGGAGAGGATTTCATGTAATCCATGGACACCAGTGAAGATCACAAATCATTGAAGAACAAAGGTTCAGAGCTCTGTCTAGTGGGTCTAGATGACCCCACTCCCAACGTTAACGTGCCTAGGATAGAACAAGGGTGACAACAACGCCTCCAAAACCACCTCCTTCAAGCACAAATAGTTTCTTTTGGATAATACAGATTTTTTCTGAATAGTTGTGTTTCCATTAGGCAGATTTATTATCACGAATCCACCTTGAGTATGTTCATAGTCAATGGATACACAACTATTGAAAGGATCCAGCACCCTCTCACTGTAATGCGAGAGTGTTAAAAACTGATCCACTGTACAGCCTGCATTTCACCACATCAGAACAATTATTACAAATATCCTAATGAAACCCTGAGCAGAGAACCTGTCTGTTCACAGAGTTCAGGATTGGTGAATCCAACAGGATTTTAACAGCAACAGACTTCCATGTGTTACATTTATCATGTCTGACATTTGGATAAGTCAAGATATACTTTACTCTGGGTGACATCCACCAGGGCCACGGGGTCTGGGGGGGGCTGTCTGGGGGAGGGGGAGGGTCCACTAGTGGTATGGGCCCTTGAGGTTTGACGGGTTGGGGTCTCTGCTGAGGCAATCGGCGGTCGCCCCGGCTGGTTGGCTTTCTCGGTCCCGTCGAGGTCTGACCAGAGCTCTCCCAGGGGCGGCGCCTGGGGGCGGGGGCCTGGACTCGCTCTGGGGGGGGGCGCTTTCTGGCTCCTCTCTCTGTGTGGGGTGGGTGGTGTGGGGCCTGGGGGGTCTGCGCTTCGGGGGATGGGACCCCTGGGCCGAGGGGACCTGGGCCCTATGCTGGAGAAAGTCTTTGGGGAGGATCATCCCTCTGAGTCGGGCTGCTCTCACTCTGGAGATCTCTAAAACTGCTCAGTAAATAATCGTAGAACAAACTGGTTGATTTGCTAGCAGCTGTATTTCTAAGGAGTCAAACCAAAACATGGAGATCTCAGGACTCAATAGTTTTTCCACTGTACTGTCAGTATTATCACCGTTGTTATTAGGAAACCCAGAAAGTTCCCACTTCAAATGCACATTACATTAAACGGAGTCTTTTGTCTGTCATTTTAAAGTAGATTTTACATGCCTATTACAATCTTTTTAATTAATCCTAAACGATTCTATGGCAAAAATAATGTGACTGAAGAACCAATTCATGAATGTAATAAATTAAGGAACGATTTTAAACACTCTTGTCTTCATCAATAGAGTTGGTAGCATTTTTCAGACTGAAAATGAACTTTCATGTTTTCAAGATACAGAGTTTGTAAACTGAGGCCAAAGCTGTTTTTTAGAGATCAAACTGAGTCCACTCATTGCATGTGAAGGTTTTCTCAGCCTCCTACACGTCTGTCAGACTGCTTTGTCTGCTCTGATCTCCACTGGCTCCTGAGCGACTGACGGTTGACCCACGGCTGATGGACCCAACCTGTGGGTGAGAGAGGAATCACACCATCCCTGATGAAATTCCAAAAGGGATAAGTCCTTATGGTACAGTCCCATTTAGGCTTTTAGGAAAAGTAAAGCATCGTAGCTTACAGACATATCTGTACTTTCCTCCACATTTCGCCATAAACCAGAAACAGGTCAATGACACTGGTTCATGCTAAGGCGGTAGACGCACAGCTGTCAAATGTACGCTATATTACTAAAAGTATTCGCTCAGCCATCCACATTCAAAGGACTAAAAGGGGTTTATTGTCAGATGCACAGTAAGGAAACATGTTTCCCTGTATCTGACTTTGCAATTGACTCTTAATGCCATAAATGTTTAAGGTTAAATAAAAAGAAACAGAGAAGGATATTTACAGGAAATAAATTAACATGAAGTACAAACTATGTATCAGTAAATGTGTAAAGCTGTATAAAACAGCTGAGAGGGAATAACTGTGCAGACTGTCATGAGCTAAACAGCATGATACATGTGCAGTTATTGAATATTAAGGTGAAATAATCATAAACAATGATAAACAGCCATTATGTGTAGAGGTGCAGTCTGTTGTTCTACACTCCTGTCCACTGTTTAAAAAGTCTGATGGCAGAGGGAAAGAAGGAGAGTCTGGTGGTCCAGCACTCCACACTCCTGTCCCAGCAGCCCGAGGGGAGGAGAGTGAACAGAACTGGTTGGGGGTGGGTGGGGTCCTTGATGATGGAGGCAGTTCTCCTGCAGACCCTGCATTTGTTGATGCTCTGCAGCGAGGGCAGAGGAGTCCTGGTGATCTTGGACACGGTCTTCACCCCTCTCTGCAGGAGTTTGCGTCCATGGCGGTAGGACTCCTTTGCCTTCGCTGCAGAGCATCAACAAATGAGGAGAACTGCCTCCATCATCAAGGACCCCACCCACCCCCAACCAGTGATGCACACCCCACTGTGATCAGCTGGTTAGGATGGACTCAACAACGCAGCTGTAGAAGTTGCTGAGCATTTTCTGTGACATGCCAGACTTCCTTAGCTGCTGATGAGCTTTCTTCCCCAGCTGGGTGGTGTTGCTGCTCAGCCTCTCCACTTCCAGGTCCAGGGTAAGCAGCGGCGGATGAGGGTTCCTCCTCTCCTTCCTCATGTCCACTATCGTCTCCTTTGTCTTGTCTGTTTTGAGGGTGAGGTGGTTGTCCTCCAGAGTGGCCACCTCCCCCGTGTAGGCTGCCTCGTCCCCCCCAGTGGTGCATCCTGTCTCGGCCGGGTTGTCTGCAAACTTCAGGATGGTGTTGTCCTTGTGAGAGGCCACACAGTTGTGGGTGAACGGGGGTAGAGGATGGGACTGAGGACACAGTCCTGTGGTGTGCCAATGAGATCAGAGTAAAAGGGATTTTTGCCACATGTTGTTCTGCATTGAAGATCAACTCAGAGGTGAACTACTGGTAAACTCCTGTCACTCTGCAGAAACTATTTTCTTAGAAAAAAATACAGGTTTTGTGTTTCCGGCTAAAAAAGTATAATCCTGATCAAAAGACCACTGAGAACACTTTGAAAATAGATCAAAAGATGATCGGAGTGGGACTTAAAAGTGTGGATGCCATGCTTTGAACAACTTTGTCAAATAAAAAAGCCCTTTAAACGCTGATTCTATTGATACCAATAGTTCGCGTCGAAAAAAATCCGAAGCATATGAATAATAGACATCTTTCGAAGGAATCAGAGGTTTGAATTTGCCGCTAAGAGCGCAGGCTGGGAGTGACCCCGATATGACCTGTGACGTCACGAAAGGCATTGACTTCCGTAGTTCCGCTTCGGACAGCAGGTAAACAAAGCAGGTAGTCTTCGTTTCTCTCGTTAATCATCGTTAATTCTCGTTAATTCTCTGTTAATCATCAACATGCCAAGTCGTTGTGTGGCAGCTGGATGTAGCAATACATCTAGTGAAAGTGGATCTGTGTATAAATTCCCAAACCAAGAAACGCTGCTGAAACAATGGACAAAACAAGTTCAGCGCACGTCCGAAAAACAGAAACGCCCCGTACCAGCACTGGCAGGAGCCAGTACAAAAAGAGAAAATCTGTGACCAAAAAGCTGGCACAAAAGAGAGTGAGTTTAACGTTTATTACATAATGTATTTATTACAAAAGAGAGTGAGTTTAACGTTCAGTGATGAAAGTCTTCCGGGAATTCCCGGAAATCCGGGTTTTTGAGCAAACCGAACGTACTTTCCTGGAAATAAAGACCTGATCTCTATGGACAAATCGCTTTCCGGATGAAAAAATTGTCTGAAATCGGCGAATTTTAGCTTTATTTTCTATATTTCTCTGCGGATCACTTCCTCTATGGTCGCGTCTATCTCTCGTCTACCCGGCTCAATTGACCAATGACGGGACGTTTTAGTTGCTTTCGGATGCGTCGACGGCTCTGATTGGCTCTGTCTGTACCACACTGTAAAAAAAATTCCGTAGTTTTTACAGAAAAAAAACTGGCAGCTGTGGTTGCCAGAATAAACTTGTAAAAAATACATCGACTATGTAAACAACTTTACAGGCACACCGTAAATATTACATACTTTAATGTTTTAATTTAAGTAAATAAGCTGTAATTTAAAAATTATTTTCTGATAAAACCTACAGATAATTTTTTTAAATTTGCTGGTCTATACTGTAATTCTAACAGTCATATTTTATAGAAAATACTGAATTTTAAGGTTATTTTGACCAATATTATGGGTAAAAATTACGGCAATAAACATTTGTTTTACATAAAATAATGTCTTAATTACAACAACCTGATGTTTAACAGTCTGGGATGTGTCGTTGTATTTACAAGATTATGACATTAAATTCATACAGTGTTCTGTAAAGTTGTTTACATTTTTACCGTATTTTCTACATTTTTATTCTGGCAACCACTGCTGCCAATTTGTTTTCGTAAAAATAACAAAATTTTCCTTTTTTTCCATGCAAAATGCAATCACAGTAACATACTCTTGTGTTTAATTCCTTTTTTGAAACCAAGATACTTTTTACAAATAGAGAATATAAAATGTAATTTGGAAATTTGAATTTAGGTGTTTCCTAATCTTACTGATGAATTTAAAGCATTGCTCAACAATCCTGATAAACAAAATATTTGCACGTTTTACTTTTTTGTTGAAATCTATTACATTTGGTCATTAGATTTGCTAAGACTTAAAAAGAAGCAAAATGTACTGAAAATGTAACCCAGTTTCAAAATATCTGCTAACTGTGAAGCGAAATTCAAAGTGAAGAATCACTCCAATACAAAGACGTCTTTACATACATTTATTTTACCCAACCTTTTGCCTCTAAACACAGCAAATGTTTATCATTTGTAGATAATAAAACATTATTAAAAAATATAGCACATAAAACAGAAAACTATGTAATCAGTTTTTTTTGCAAAAGATTAACAAAGAACAAAGAAACCTTAAAACTAAACTGCTTGCAATGTTGCTTACAGTGTTTACACGCCTCTCCATTCAAAATCTGACCGTTGCTGAGGTTAGGACTCTTGGGTTCAAGATGAGACGAGATTTGCCCTCCTTGTCCACTCTGGTCCCTCTCTCTGGGTTGATGGAGAAAAGCATCTTCAGACAGAGAGAAAAAAAAGGGTCAAAGTTAGAAAGTAATGTGCAAGTCATTACTGATACACACTCGATGAAAGGGCTCACTTTAGATAAATATTAAGTTTGCGGTTCCAGTATTCTAGAGCAGGGGTGCTCATTACGTCAATCGTGTTACCCAATAAACCGCGGGACATCAAAACTAAATACTCAAAAAAATACAAATATATTACATTTAAAACATTGCCGTCAGGGAATAATCCTCCTCACCATGATGTCACTTGATTGACATGAACAATGGCCAGTCAAACGTCCTCTCATACATGTCACTGCACATGCGTGCTCAACTACACTGAGTGCCAGATGTGTGATCGACTGGCAAATTGTGGCTGACATGGGAGAGAGCCTCTATTGGCCCAGCTGTGTGACAGGTCCCAGCAGAGGGTCAGTACGACCCGCAGGAGTGTTTATTCATCCTTAATTGGAAGCGAGACAGAGATGCCCCGTTTGATCAAGCCGTCCTGTCATGGCGACTGCTGGGAAGTCCGCAGTTCCCGCCCAAGGGATCCGAGCCCGCTCAGGCAGCAGCGTCATCCAGAAGTATGTGCTTCTCAAGCCCTGCCCAAGGACCGGGGCCCATGCTGGGCTGCACGGCGTGTACTCTGTCGCCACCACTTCTCGCCGCCAGCCCCGCCACCCATTACAAAGCCTGAGTGAGCGACAGTGACCCCCCCCCCACCGCCTTCCCATACGGTCTGGCTTCTGGGGGACACCTGGTTGATCCTACCAATAAAATATGCTTGTCTCAAAGTTAAAAGTAAAAAAATGAGCGCGAAATGTAGAGTTTCTTTTTCCCGTCTTAAGAAAGGTGTGAATGTTCAGTGTCAGACTCCTAACCGTAGATGTAGCTGTTAATGCGCTTTATTTAGTCTAGACAGGCCTGGGGTCAGTCACTCAAAAAAGGAAAAAAAAAAAAAGAACAAGAACAGAACGCACACAGAAGCTGAGCGGAGCCGCTGACATGATACGATTCAACAAGTTGTCAAAGGGAAATTGCTGGAAACTTTTTATCATGTTGTTATCTTACATGTTAATCTAAATGTATCCATTCAATTTTAAATCTGATTTTCACGATTAGTATGTGTCTTTAAGCACATAAATGATCATTTTAATTTTATATATATAGATCTTTTGTAGCTTGTAGTGTCAAACGTAACTCGTATGCTGACAAAGTGCGAGTACCCCTGTTCTAGAGCAATCAAAATCTGTAAAATTATAACTTGAAGTTAAAAAGACAAACCTCTGTAAAAACTCCAAAGTTAATGTCAGCTCCGGTGGATGGTGGATGTTGAAGCTCTAGTAGTTTGTGAAGATCATGCATGGCAGAGAAATGTGGGAAGCAATGCTGGCCTGCACAAGGTTTCCATCCAGACATAGCATGAACTTTCTTGCAGAAAGGCAGGAATGCCCTAAAAATGAGGAAGAGTAGAAAAAAAGGTTACGTTTATGTAATTTTAAAAACCCAAGGCTTGATTTAATACACCTGTGGCCAGACCAAGTGATTCAGATACCTGATTCTGGATTCTGGGTGGGTTAGCAAATACTTTTAGGTTGGGATACACTGATATAGTGTATCCAAGCATTCCTTTGTTTAAACTGCCTCTCGCTAGCTTACAGCTCCCCACAAACACAAGCTAACATTAGCATAGCAAAAAAAAGTGGAAACAATATTGGAGCTATCCATTTGTACAGTTTTGAGCTAGATGAAATTTTATCAGAGCAGGGAGACTTTGGCTCGCCCATTGCAGTTGCCGTGTCACAAACACAAGCTTTTTTAAACTGCTCCACGAAGGAGCAAGAACAAGATTTTCCAATGGAGTGGGTCTTTCAAGACCCCCCTTTTTTGGTGTTTTTAACAGGTTCTTGTAGCCTTTTTCTCATGATGAAGAATATATATAAAATAGTTTAAGATTAAAATTGGGCTTCTGAGTATTTATTTATTCAAATTGTGTTGGATGAGGAGCAGATAAAAACCCGGTGTTTGAAAAAGCGATGGGTGAGTGAAAGTCTTCCACTCAAATTCTGAATTCTCCACTTGCAGAAAAAAAGATCCATGTTGGTCTTCATTTTTATCATCTCAACTGTCATTTGGATCAAAACTGTACGGCTCCATTGCTCCAATGTTGTTCACCATTTTTTGCTAAACTAATGTTAGTTTTGGCTTATAGTTTAAACAAAGGGTTGAGGGAAATTAGTGAAAGGCTAACTTTCATGCAAACAGTTTCAGCCTCAACTCAGAAGCAAATTTCTAATGAGCTACAGCTTCTCTGCAGAACATATGTCTTAATAAACCACAAAGCCTTAAGTTATTTTATTAAAAGCAAGAAAAGCCATTTTAATGAGACTTTAATGGAAGGAATTACTTCTCAAGAAAAATACGACCTATGTATTTCTATATACATTTTGTGAGTTTCGCTACTAAAACTGCATATTGGTTTATCTCTATTCACAGGTTGATCAAACAGATTGGAGATACAACTATTGAAAAATATTCACACACGTAATAAGAAGTCATGACTTGACAACTGAGTCACAGATCTGTTTTACCATCATCAATTATTTGCACCTGCCAGTATAAAAAAATTAAAATTGATTACTTACCGCATACTACAACAATTAGGAGTCAAATTCACGTCATCTATTTTTACTTCTTCTGGAAGGCAGACGTCATCCACATGGCAAAACATTGCATCTTCCTTTTCATCCAAGTCGGGCAGCAGCAGATCACTGCATAAGTGACATCAGAAAGCTTAGTAACTGTTTTGATGAACACTACACACATATTTTCCAATCATTGTGAATATTCTATTTTTCCTGGACATAAGCAGTAAATACATCACATTAAATGTGTTTTTAAAACCAGTCACTGGACATGATACAAAGCAACCCTCCCTTATGAGGTCTTTAAAATTACAAGCTCTTTGACAGTATGAAGTTGACACAGGTCAAAAACACATTTTAAATCTATGCCAACACAAGAAGAATTAGCTTTAGGGTGGGCAAACTGTGAACCTGATAAAAATGGGCCTTAAAAGCAGCATAAGTAGTACATGTTCGCTTACAGTTTGGGCCATGGCGCTTAAAAAAAACACTATTAGGTTAATTTCTGTCAACATTACAATACAATGCAAATCCCCTTAATGTTGCTTATATTCAACTGCAAAACTGACATGTAATCATATTTACCAACTAAAGTCCTTCAGGAAAGGCCCAATAACTGCACCTGAAAAGCCAAAACAAGAGAGAAAAAATTAACAATTAATAACATGCAGAACTGTACAAAGACAAAATTGTTTAAGAGAAATTGACATATTTATTGTCAGAACATTCCCCTGTGCTAACTTCCTGAATTTTCTATAAATTCTTGGTGTGTAACCCTTCAAAGTAAAAGCTCTAAACAGAAAAAATACAATAAATACATCTTAATTTAGTCAGTCAAATAAAAAATGAAAATATGTAGATTTTAGACTTTTCGATAAAATCTCAGTCATTTGACAACTCTCAGAGACCAATATTTAAAAATAAAACTTTTCTCAGCACTACTAATGCATATGAACTTCACCTCTCTACTACAAAAAAAAAAAAAAAAAAAAAAAAACTCATAAATACTATTACAGAATATCATTACATTTTTTCTCAGCTAAAAAGAAGAACGTGTCATAAATCCCACATATCTGTGGAGTTTTCTACGAAGCTTCTGTCTGTGAGGCTGAAACAAACGTTAGCGCCACATTTACAGCATGACTGCATGTTAAGCTAACATCGACGGTCTGCAGCTGAACAGTATGTAAACGATCACAAACCTGTTAGCATCGTATCTATTAGCTAAAGTAGCGTCAGTCCACAGCATTAGAAATACAAACACATCAGATTAACCTCAGCAAAATATCATAATATTAGCGTTTTATAGAGTTTGGAAGGAACAGAAAAACTTACCGCACGCAGATCTCTTCTGGTGTGGCTGTCAATCACGTATGGAAAGTTCCAGCAGGAGGGCGGACTGTGCGCTCTTGTTGGTCCAATCAGCAACCAGAAGCAGACTAAGCTGCACAGCGATAGGGGGAGCTGAGGCGCCTAAAATTTGAAATTAGACACTAACCCCGTTTTCTGGAGGGAATGTTGCATTGTAATTCCTGAGTTAAGGTAACGACTAATCGATCCCATATGTAAAAAACAAAGGAACTATTGCATTTAAATAAGCAAAAGTGACAAATTAATATTTCACTACAGTAAAAAAACTGTTTTTGAAAATTACAATTGTTTTTTGTTTGTTTGTTTGTTTTTACTCTCTGCATTCATTTCTATGTTTAATGAAAAAATGCCAAATGTTATTTAGAGCAAAGATAAAGTAACTATTTATAATTGCCATTTGTAACGCAAATTAATGTTACACTACATTAAAGAAACAGTTCTGTTCAATATAGGATTTTGTTTGCTTGTTTGTTTTTATCCTTTTTATTAATTTCCTTTTTTTTTTTTATAAAAATGCCAAATCATGTTATTCAGATAGGCCGTGTTTATTTTAGGTAAACATGTTTAATGAGAACTAGTTAACAGCCACATCTTTATGACTACAAATTAACTCGAAGTCTGCATTTTTTTTGGCCAATTCTGATCCACCCACCCATCTATCCATCAATCTTCTGCTCATCTGGGGACCAGGTTGCAGAGGCAGCAGTCTAAGCAAAGATGCTCAGACTTCCCTCTCCCCAGCCACTTCCTCCAGCTCGTAGAGGGGGACCACACAGCGTTCCCATTCCAATTGAGAGACATAGTCTCTCCATTGCGTTCTGGGTCTTCCCCGGGGCCTCTGCCCATGCCTGGAAAACTTCCATAGGAAGGTGTCTGGAAGGTATCCAGACCAGATGCCTGAGCCACCTCAATTGGCTCCTCTTGATGTGGAGGAGCAGCGACTCTACTCCGAGATCTCTGGGTGACCAAGCTTCTCACCCCATCTCTAAGGAAGTGCCCAGCCACCCTGTGGAGGAAGCTCATTTCAGCTGCTTGTATTCAGAACCTTGTTCTTTTAGTCATGTCCCAGAGCTCATGATCATGTAGATGAGTATAGGAATGAAGATTGACTGTTAATTTAAGAACTTTGTTTTCTGGCTTAGCTCAGTCTTCACCACAACGGATCAGTATACTGACTGCTTAACGGCGGATGCCACTCCATTCTGCCTATCGATCTCACGCTCCGATCCTCCCTTACTCGTGAACAAGACATCAAAATATTTAAACTACTCCACCTGGGGCAGAAGCACTCCACCCATCCAGAGAGGGCAAACTACCTTTCGCCGATCAAGAACCATGGCCCCAGATTAGCTGTAAAGCGGTCTCAGACTTAGCACCACTATGTCTGAGAACCTCATCCCAGCTGCTTCACTCTCTGCTGCAAACCGCTCCAATGCATCCTGAAGGTCCTGTCTTGATGAACCCAACAGGACAACATCATCTGCAAAGGGCAGAGAAGAAATCCTGTGGTCCCTGAACTAGATCGCCCTCTGGCCCTGGCTACGCCTGAAAATTCTGTCCATAAAGACTATGAACAGAACCAGTGATAAAGGGCAGCCCTTTCTCACCAATAAAGAGCTTTTTGCCCTTTATCTGACCTGTTCCACCGGACAGGTCAGATAAAGGGCAAAAGCTGTGGCCCCGGCTGTTGAGGATGCAAAAGCCCAGGCCACAGCTCGCTTGGACTGCCGGCATCCCTTACTTCTCATCCCTTACTTTTGGTGTCCACCACCGGGTTCGGAGGTTGCCACCACAAGCGGCCCCAGAGTCATTGCGACCACAGCTCCAAACAGCAACAGAGACAGTGGAGGTTGAAAAATTGGTCCACTTGCACAAACTCATGTTCCTTCCCGTCCATAGAGGTGACATTCCATGGCCCTAAAGTCAAGCTCCATGACCGGGGTTTGGGCCGCTGAGGCACCCGCATCCAACTGCCACCCAAACTACATTGCCCGGCCCCTTTTGAGCTCTCCTTTTTATCCCTTCTCATGCGGGCACCCCTGAGGTTTCTTCGTTTTTTCCGGAATCCGTTTTTTTAGGAGTTTTTCCTTACCGCGAAGGGGGGTCTAAGGGCAGGGATGCCAGTATAGCTTAGTCAGTTCGTTAGTTTATTTTACTATTTAAGCCCATCAAGATGACTGTTGTTGTGATTTTGGGCTACACAAATAAAAATTCAATTGAATTGAATTGAATCCTGCAGGTGGATGGGCCACTGGAGAGTGCCTATTTATCTTGTTTAAAGTGCAAAAATTACTATTTGTGAAAATCTATGTAGTGCAACAGCCGTCCACCCTGTTTATCTAACACTTTCCTCCTGCTAAAAGCATTTCAGTTCCTTATTAGGGGATCCTAATGAGCTGACTATTCCAGGCACATTTCCTGTAGATTACTCCGCTATCCTCAAAAACAAATAACAAAAACAAAAAAACAAAAAAAAAAGGAACCCTGGCAGGACAAAGGGAAATGGGAAACTTTGTTGGGTTCATCCAAAATCCACCACCAACAAAAAATGCTTAGTTTTGACTGAGCTTTAATAAAATCTAAACACTGACTTAAAACAAAACAAAAAATAAAGAAGGGGCTTAGCCTGCCCCAGTAAACTAGGTAATTGGGAATTGGTTTTGCCCAAATGCAGAGGTATAGTTAAATGTTTAGTGTATAAAGACAATGATTAAAAAAATTTATTAACAACTAATCACTAATATACTTATAAAAGTGTGGTCTCACGAAAACAAAAAATACATTAGCAACGAAAAACATTTACACACAGTAATGTTTTTTCTTAACAAAGGACAAATGTATTTTTCACATATTTATGCTGTTGGTGGCATGAGATTATATTGTTTTCCAAATGACAAATCAACTGTGTTTATTTTATGGTGACCCGTATATTTTACAAGGAAATATCTACATATTTAACATGTTTTTATTGTTAAAATAACAAGGATATTTACTTATTTTAAATGCTACATATGCACGTAAAAAATACACAATTTTGTTTTTTTCTCAATTACAGTAAAATTATGTTGGTATTTTACAAAATTGTACTGTAAATTTTACGGACTTTTTTTACAGTGCACGTGGTCAGCGTGACGGATCCCCTAGAGACCAAAACTGGGGACACACGCTAAACTTTCACAAACAAATCTGAAGAGTTTGCGATCAATAATGCGGGCATCGTCATTATTGAGCGTGGTCACAACCTCAGTTGTGAGAAGACGATTAAAAAAAAACAAATTTAAGTGGTCTTGGCTGGAAGACGGTAGCATCACTCTGTGCTTCGGTATCGGTGCTAGCCATGTTGTCTGCCTTTCGTTACGTCACAAACAGGGCGGCGCGAATTCGGCGGAATGCGTGAAGCCGGCGGCCGTCCTCGTTGTTTATATCGCGTTTTTCGTTATTTATTCTTTTTCGAAAAATATTAAAAACAATCGCAACATGAAATAGAGACTATTTACTATATTTTGGCTTATTAAAATAGGCCATGTCACCCACACTTTAAGTAATCTAAGTCAGTGTTTTTCAACCACTGTGCCGCGGCACACTAGTGTGCCGTGGGAAATTGCCCTCATTAACTGATATAAAAACATTTTCCATCTCTAGGATTTCAGCTCTCTGTTCATCCAAACAGGACTTGATAAAACACTGAGGAGTTAGGAATATAAAAGATCGTAAAATACTTTTTCTTTGTGTTTATTTTATTTTATTAAAGACATTTTGATAAGAATGACGCTACCGCGATTCAGCTGCAGCTCTGGCTGTATTTTGTAAAAGTCCCGCCCCTTTAACTGTCTCCACCAATCATTCTTGGGGGGCTTAATCACATGTCATCAGTCTGACCAATCAGAAGTGGTTAAAGTCTTCACTTCCTTGTCCCAATTTAGCTCATAAAGTCGCTCAGTTCCAACAGAAATACCAGCTAAAGCTCGTCTTTAGTGGTGTAGCTTTCCATAGAATCTGGTATCAGACCGTGGAACAAGAGAACAAAACCATGAAGCTCTGAGATGCGATCTCCGCCGGCCGTTTAATGCACTACATCTCCCATGATGCATTGGGTTGTGAGAGTGACAGCGCACAAGGAGATCTGTTGTTAAACGTCTCTAAACCAACGAACACACATCAAACTGTTTTTAAATCTTCTAACTTAACTTTTATTGCATCTTTTAGAAAAAAAACAGCTGCAGCTTCCAGCTTTTTCTGCAACAATTATCTCAAAAATGAATGTGAGATTGTGGAGGGACTGTAGATCAATACAGACTATGAGTTTCTCCGTTTTTTTTGTTTTTTTTGGATCCTGGTGTGCCGTGGGATTTTTTTAAGGTTAAAGTGTGCCGTGGCTCAGAAAAGGTTGAAAAACACTGATCTAGAGGCCAGTGCAGGGGATGACAGATTCTTGGGAGGGATCCGATTTGGAGTAGCAGTTTTGTGGAGAAAAACACGGAGTGAGAACGTCGGCTGACGAGCAGGCTGAGGACCTGGAGCGTTAACATAGACAGGCATGAGGTAAATAACTTGAACTTCAGCTCAAAGAACATCAACAGGGCTGGCAGTCAGGCAAATGGCTAGACGTTCCGTAATGACTGAGACCACGTGGCAGGCTTCAATGCTGAGGCGCACAGGTGAGGAGAATCAGACCTGATGAGCAGCCGCTGTGAGGGAGGGGCAGCGGCTGTCATGACAGAACCTGTATTGTGACAATAAATGTAAAATTTTCTTCTTATTAGTGTGGTTTTCATGTGTGGACACGTTTAAATTTAATTAGTTTTTCAGGTTGGTCAATACTGTCCTCTAGTGGACACATACAGAAAGTACAACCCAACGTTTTATTGACATTTTTCACTTTATGTCATATGTAAATACAATCACTTACTGAGTGGGAGATAAAAAAAAAAAGTGGTAAGTAAAAGAAAAATTGAATTATAAACGTTTTTATAAAGTCCCCCTATGACAATTTCACGTTTATTGTCTAAAACTCTACATGGGCGTGGCTGTTGGTGCTGAGCTGAGTAGCCCACCTTGATCCCTCCCCTTTCTGATGATAATAACTGTCTTGCATGACTGAAGAGCCTGACACAAATTGGGGGGGGGGTCAAACATCACTGACTGATGGAAGCACATGCAGACTGTTGAATTACCTTAAACAGCAAATACAGTGAAACGCCAGAAAGAACGTTATTCACACGTCATTTTCCAAACACATGTGACCAGTGCTGGTCCTCGTGAACACCGACCTGCATGTCTTCAATGTTCCCCGACCTATGCACACCTGATTCAGCTCATTTTCAGGCTGTCTTCAAAAGCAGCTAGGTCTGAGCAGAGCTGGATGTAAAAAGTGAAGGACAGTGTTCCCCGAGGATGACTTAGATCAGTGTTTTTCAACCTTTTTTGAGCCGCGGCACACTTAAACCTTGACAAAAATCTCGCGGCACACCAGCATTCAAAAAAATAAAAAAATTAAAAAAAAACGAGAGAAACTCAGTCTGTTTTGAACAGTTCCTCCACAATCTCACATTCTTTTTTTTATAATTGTGGCAGAAAAAGCTGGAAGCTGCAGCTGTTTTTTTCTCTAAAAGATGTAATAAAAGTTAAGTTAAAAGATTTAAAAACTGTTTGATTTGTGTTCGTTGTGGTTTCAAGACGTTAAGAGGAGAGACGAGTTGCGGGCCGAGATCCACGCTGTTACTTTTAACCCATTGCATCATGGGAGATGTAGTTCAATAATCCGCCGAATGCAGAAAGACCAGCTTCTCTGAGCTTCATGGTTTTGTTCTCTTGTTCCACGGTCTGACACCGGATTCTGTGGAAAGCTACACAGCTAAAGACGAGCTTTAGCTGGTATTTTATTTGAAACTGAGCGACTTTATCAGCAGAATGCACAACAAGGAAGTGAAGACTTTAACCACTTCTGATTGGTCAGACTGATGACACGTGATTAAGAATCCAAGAATGATTGGTGGAGACAGTTAAAGGGGCGGGACTTTTGCTAAAACGGAGATTAAGCTGCAGCTAAATCGGTACCGTCATTCTTATCAAAATGTCTTTAATAGAATCAAATAAACACAAAGAAAAAAGTATTTTATGATCTGTCATATTCCTTATTTCTTAGTGTTTTTTTAGGGCTTGTTTGGATGAACAAAGAGGTGAAATCCTGGAGATCATAAATGTTTCAGTTAATGAGGGCAATTTCCCACGGCACACTTGACCATCTCCCACGGCACACTAGTGTGCCGCGGCACAGTGGTTGAAAAACACTGCTCTAAGTGACTGTTTTTCGACTCCCTCCTCTCAAGTCTGCTGCAACGCCCTCTGGTGTCTATTCTGAGTACTGCAAGCTCCAGCTCCACAGTCTCCTCAGCCACTAAATATTAAGTTGCATTCCTGGGTCTGTCGTTTTTGGTTGGTCCTCAAGATCCTTCCTGACAAGTTCTCTCTTTTTAGTGAATCTGTTCTTACTTTGGGTGTTTTCAGTGTTCTGCGTCTCTGGGATCCTCTTTAGAAGCTTTCAGCATACGGTAAAGAGGTGGCTTGCTGTCTATTTTCTACTTTAATTGTCTAATTGCATTGTTGCAAAAGTCAAGAACAAGTTCATTTTAACATATAAATAATGATGAATTAATTAGTTCATATATTCGAACTGTGACCTTTACAATGTTATGTTAAGGTAGAAACATACACATGAAAGCAAAACATGGAATGAATTGTTCATGTAAATCCACATACATTATTAAGTGATTGTGTGCAGAAAATGTGCCATAATTAGCAGCTGGGTTTTGTAAATGTGTGTTGTCCCTGCTTAGATTCAGACCTCATACCTCCCCCAGCTGACCAGGACCATGGTAACCAAAGGTGCGAAATATGGAATAAGATCCAGGTCCAGTGTCTGTTTGAGCACTCTCATTCATCTCCACAGAGCTTAGTAGATGGAAAACCTGTTATATGTCAATATGTCAATGTCAAGCATCTGGGTTGTACTCAGGCCTTTTCATGTCAAGTGGAATTTAATGTGAAAGTGTCAGAGCTGAGAAGCAAATGAGAACCACTGACAAAACCAAATACAAGGGTTGTTCCAAACATTCAGTTCAGTTCAATTTCCTTTCATTTATGTAGTCCAAATATTACAACAATAGTCATCTTAATGGGCTTCAAACCAGTGTTGTATAAGAACATGAAATCAGTCATAAAACCCAATAGGTAATTGTTAAACTAAACAGACTAAACTAAACTGGTTATACCTGCCCTTAGACTCTCCTGTGAGGAAAAACTCCCCAAAAAAATGATACCTAGAAAAAAAGAAGAAACTTTAGGGGCGTCCACATGAAGGAGGGATCCTCCCCCAGGACAGACAGCCGAGTACCAGAACTGAGAAGATTTCACTTATCTAACTCTACAACCACATGTTGTAGAGTTGTAGAGCTCAAGACGAGCCAGAGGCAGGATCCCCAGCCAAGTGTAGGAGCCGTAGTAGAGACTAGCCAGAGATGAAGTACACGGTCAGGTACAGGAGCACGGATGAGCCAGACAATACATGAATCGCAAAGCACCCTACAGAAGCATGGAGAACGAAATGATAAATAAATGATCAAGAATAGAGGAGAGTAGAGGACAGAGCCCCAGTCCACCAGTACCCCAGCAAACGTCTAGCAGCCTACTAACAATCAATTGTTATTGCTAAGTTTAATTCAAACATGTTAACAGTAAGTTAAATATATTCTAACTACTAACTAGTCTGGCAATAAGCCTGTCAAAGGAGGAATGTTTTAAGCCTAACTTTGAATGTAGAAACTGTGTTTAATATAGGGTGGGGTCATACCATGTAAGACCTCATAGGTTAGCCGGAGGGTTTTGAAGTTAATTCTAGAATCAACTGGGATCCAGTGAAGGTAAACTAACACATAAGTGATGTGATCTCTTCTGCTAGTTCCTGCTAACAATCTAGCTGCTGCGTTCTGAACAAGCTGGAGACTTCTTAAGGAACTTTTAGGGCCTAGACGTAAAAAAACCATGGATGAGTTTTTCAGCATCACTTTTAGGTAGTATATTTCTGATCTTAGCAATATCACACAGGTGAAAAAAAGGCAGTTTTACATGACTGTAAAATGTGAGCCTTAAATGATAAATTCTGGTCAAATAAAGCCCATAGGTTAACTGTGGAATTGGAGGCTATACTTCCACCATCCAGGGTGCCTATTTGACCATCTCTGAGGTTTTTAGGACTTATGACCTCAGTTTTTTCTGGGTTCTGGAAGAGGTAATTAATTAATTGTCAACCAGGTCTTGATGTCTTTGATGCAGGCATTCAGTTTATCTATATGGTCATTCTGGTCAGGTTTAATTGATAAATACAACTATCATCTGCATAACAGTGAAAATTAATGCTATTTCCTGATTATGTTTTGTAAGTGTAGCATGTAAGGCATAAACAGGATGGGTCCTAGAACTGTGCCCTGTGGGACTCCATAGTTAACTCGAGTGCAATGAGAGGAATGTCCATTAACATTAACAAACTGATACCTATTGGATAAATAGGATTCAAACCACTGGAGGGCAGATCCTCTGATCCCTATATCTGTACCTTTGGAGTAAAATACTTTGGTTGATAGTGTAAACGGCTGCACTGTGATCTAACAGGACAAGAATAGAAAGTAGTCCCTTTTCTGAAGCCAATAACAAGTCATTAGAGACTCTAACTAGTGCAGTTTCCGTACTGTGGTGAGGTCTAAACCCCGACTGAAAGTCTTCAAAGTGGCTGTTGTCCTGTAGGTGGCAGTAAAGCTGCTTAACTACAACTCTTTCTAGGATTTTTGAAATAAAGGAGAGATTTGATATTGGTCTATAGTTGGCCAAGATGTTAGGATCCAAACTGGGCTTTTTCAGAAGAGGTTTAACAACTGCGTATTTAAAAGACTGTGGCACAGGCGCTAGTGTGCAGCTGTAAGTTATAGACATGTTTCCCACAGCAATCCACCGCAACTCCAACTTTTCCTGTTATACACCACCTTTAACTTTTTCTACTTGTCAATATTTTTGTAAGTAGATGCGCCACTGCCCATTGTGGTGTTTTTCTTCTTGCAATGCCTCAGAAAGTGAAGCTTTTGAGTAACACGGGAACCCTCGAGGGATGTGTTAGCAACGCGGCTAGCGGTGCTAATGCTAACACTAGCATTCCAACGAGCCCTCTTCCAAGACAGCAGCCGACCCCCGTAAAGACAAAAGCTCCGCTTTGTGCAAAGAGATGTGTCGGGAGATGGCCACCTCTATACTCGGGAAAATTGATGAGCGGTTTGATGCTCTGGAGTCCAGGTTTCAGTCTATTCACTTGGAGCAGGCGGACATAAAAGCTTGCCTGGAAAATCCGGAGCATGCGAAGTGTGCTATATATATGTATAACGGAGTACTCACATCATGGGCTCTGCATATAAGGACTTTATGCTTTCTGAAATTTGCACTTACGTTTGTCTTATTATACTACAATGATGAAAAGGTTTAGTTTAAGTTTCACAGTATTCTATTGCACATTCCTGTGAGATTCTCATTGTTATGCAATTTACAGCACGGCTTATAGTCATCTGCATGTTTGTCTTTCAACCTAGATAACCAATAGTCATGTTTTTTTCCATTCAAGTGCTTCTTAAATTAATATTTCAAGAATTTCAAGTCAATTATCATACATAATGAGAAAAGTATAGTGTTAACTGTTCCCTTAGTACTAAGAAAAGTACTCAGGACTCCTGGGCAGTGGCGGGCTTCTCATCTGGGCTTTGGCATAGGTATTGTGTGATCAGGGCATTGGGTGGTTGCTCCCGGGTTTTTGTCTGGCGGTGGGGCTCTTGATTTAATGCTTTCAGTAGAGAGCATTAAATCATTTCTTGATAATGTAAATTCACCCCAACTAAACCAAGAACAAATTAAAGCCTTAGACTCAATCCTCTCTTTGGCAGAACTTCATGAGTTTCTGCTGCAGATGCCCAATAACTGAGCTCCAGGGCCGGACGGCTTTCCAGCACAATTCTCTAAGGAATTTTGGGACCTCCTGGCTCCAGATTTTTATAGAATGGCTATTTTTATCAAAGATCACCCATCACTACCTGCTAATCTGAACTCTGCCATCATTCTCCTCCTGAAGCTGTAAAAAGATCCCACCCTGCCTTCCAGCTACCGTCCCATCTCTCTGATCAATGCAGACCTTAAAATTATATGTAAAGTTCTTGCTATGAGACTAGAGAAGATCACATAATTCACCCTGATCAAACTGGATTTATTAAAGGAAGACATTTCACAAATAATGCTCGAAGAGCAAGCCAGAGTGGGCTCTGCTCCCACCGTCCAAAAACATGCTTCATAGGTTAATTGGTTAATCTAAATTGTTCATAGGTATGAATGTGAGTATGCATGGTGTGAGGGATCGAGCGGCCAAAGAGGACAACAGAAGTTTATCAAAAAATGAAAGTTTTAATTTTCTCAAAAAATGTAAAAAGATGAACAAACTGGTCCCTTAAAAGAGGTCAACAGAAACATAAGTAACTCAGGCAATAACTTCAACTTAACCAACTGAACAGACCAAGTAACAGAAACAAACTGACCTACCCAAAGACGCAACAGGGGAACATATATAGTGGCTGATCAGACCACTTTAGAAACATGGGGGGGAACTAACATGACTACACAGACATTTAACAAAGACTACAAAGACAAGACTAAACACGAAACTTGGTCTCTTAGTGGAAGAGAAAAATCATCAAAAGCGTAACAAAATGAATAATAACCAACAGAAGCAAAGCAAATGAACATTAAATAAGTCCATGGTTTCTCCCCTGGAGGCTTCTGTTGATTGCGCCTGCCCAATTGCCTGACTGGAGTACTTAAAGGCTTTGACGACTTGACCTCCTCCTTTGCCAGTCCTCACAGCCCAGCTCCAGGAGCAGAACCTCAGCGACTCACCCGTAGCGACTAGTAGCACCCTCAGCACTGGCAACTCAAAAACAGGTGACATTCATTAAACAAACCCAAAATAAATAAACTAAGCAAATGTACATGTGCTACAAATAATTATTGAAAACAGATAATAAATTTATATTTTAACTCAAAATAATGTGTGCATCTATTTAAAAATAATGAATCTGAAATAATAAAATTAAAAAGAAAGTGTGCAATGCTGAGGGGAGGTTACCACCATTTTGTTTGTGGGTGTGGCAGGGTATGCTGCCATCACACTCCCCCCCCCTTCCAAACTCTTGCTGGTAGAACGAAAGAGGTAGTCAGCAGTGGCATTGTCCTTGCCCGGGATGTACTTCACTTTGTAGCAGAAGGGCTGCATGGCAAGATACCATCTTGTGATCCGTCCATTGGTATCCTTCATCCTCTCCAGCCATGATAACGCCTTGTGGTCAGTCTCCAGGGTAAACTCTCTCCCTAAAAGGTAATATTTGAAAGAGTCCATGGCCCACTTGATCGCTAAGGCTTCCTTCTCGACGGTTGAATAGCGAGTTTCTCTGGGCATCAGCTTCCGACTTATGTAAGCCACTGGATGTTGGTCTCCTGGAGCTCCCTGGAGAAGCACAGCTCCAACGCCCCTCTCAGATGCATCTGTTTGCAGTGTAAAAGGTTTGTCAAAGTCTGGGCTGTGAAGTACTGGGTTGGTACTTAATGAACGCCGAATGTCCTGGAAGGCCGCCTCAGCCCTGGTGGTCCATCGAATCTGATTTGGAGATCTTGAGCCAGTCAGGTCTGTCAGCGGAGCAGCTCGGGCTGAGAAGTTTGGAATAAACCGGTGGTAAAAGCCCGCCATGCCAAGAAATGACCTCAGCTGCTTCCTGGTTTTGGGAAGAAGACAGGACTCAATTGCTTGAACTTTGTTAACCTGTGGTCTTATCAGTCCACCTCCAATAGTAAAACCCAGGTACTCTGTTTCAGTCTGGGCAAAAACACACTTGGCTGGATTAACCTTCAGTCCCACAGAATGTAGACACTCCAGAACTTTCTTAAGGTGTTCTAAATGTTCGTCCCACGTTGTGTTGTAAACAACAATGTCATCCAGATATGCACATGCAAAGCCATCAAGTCCACCGAGTACCTGGTCCATGAGTCTCTGGAAAGTTGCTGGGGCACCATGTAATCCAAACGGCAGAACAGTGAACTCAAAAAGGCCCCAGGGCGTCCGGAAAGCTGTGTACTCTTGTGACCGAGCAGTAAGGGGCACCTGCCAATAACCTTTGCAGAGGTCAATGGTGGTTAAGTACTTTGCTTTCCCCAGACACTCAATGAGATCGTCAATGCGAGGAGTTGGATAGGAGTCGAATTTTGACATTGCATTCAGGTATCTAAAATCAATGCAAAATCGAATCGACCCATCTTTCTTTGGAACCAAAACCACCGGATTACACCACTCACTTGTTGAAGGCTGGATAATCCCAAGAGACAGCATGAAGTCCACCTCCTTCTTTAATGGAACTAGGAAACACTCTGGGATCCTGTAGCTCATCCTCCTTACAGTGGCATGGTCCTTCAGCACAATGTCATGTTCCACAAGACTGGTACGTCCTGGGCACTCCTGAAATATCTCAGGATTTATTAGTGCTTTTACCTGAGATTGCTGGTTTGAAGGTAGATGACTTAAATCTGGAGTGGTGGCAGTTGATGTTGGCAGAAATTCAACCTCCTCCTCCTTTACATTCTGGATGAGCAGCACCTTGGCCTCCTCCTCAGCTCTTGGGAACCATTCCTTTAAAAGATTCACATGAAGCACTCTGCTGGAACGTGCATGACCTGGAGTAGACACCTGGTAAGTCGTGGCTCCAAGTTTTTTGTGCACCACAAAAGGACCTTGCCATTTGGCCAGCAGTTTGCTGTCGCTTGTTGAGAGCATCACAAGAACCTTCTGACCTGGGAGGAAGCTTTTGTGTCGTGCCTTCCTGTCATACCAGGTCTTCTGGTACCGCTGAGCATCAGCCATGTGGTCTTGAGCCAGCTCACTCATCTTCTGCAGTTTTTCTCTCATCTGTAGGACATAGGAAACTACATTAACAGGCCCCTCCCTCCCCTGATCTTTGTCCCAGGTCTCCCTCAGTAAGGTCAGAGGTCCCTTCACTTCATAACCATATAGAAGTTCAAATGGGGAAAACCCAGTTGAGGCCTGAGGAACCTCCCTGTAGGCAAATAGGAGGTAAGGAAGCCACTGATCCCAGTCAGAACCAGTATCATTAACAAACTTACGGAGCATCTGCTTGAGTGTTTGGTTAAACCGCTCAGTCAGTCCGTCTGTCTGTGGATGATAGGGGGTTGTTCGAATACTCTTTATGCCCAGGAGCTGGTAAACCTGTTTAAGCAGTGTAGACATAAAGTTAATGGTAGTCCCCTGGTCTGTTAAAATTTCTTTAGGGAAACCCACTCTTGAGAAAAACTACAGCAGAGAGAATGCAACAGCTTTTGCCTTGACACATTTCAAAGCAAAGACTTCTGGGTATTTTGTAGCATAATCTGTAATGACCAGCATGTAACGATTTCCAGCTCTGCTTCTTTCTACAGGGCCAACAACATCCATGCCCAAACGCTCGAAGGGGGTCCCAATTATTGGAAGAGGCTGGAGCGGAGCTTTCACTGAACTTTTCATGGATGTCTTCTGGCACTGAGGGCAACTCTTACAGTATTTGTCAACATCTGCATGCAAACCAGGCCAGTGAAAGTGTTTAACAATGCGAGCAGTAGTCTTGTGCTTCCCCAAGTGGCCAGCCCAGGGAATAGAGTGGCCCAAGTTGAGAATTACATCTCAGACCCTCTGAGGGACCACTAGCTGCTTTGTTAGACCACGCTGATGATATAAAACACCATCATGCAGAAAAAACTCCCTCCTTTTCTTGGACTCAGTCAATTCTTTAGCTTTCAGAAAGCAGAAGGACAGTGTTGGATCATCATGCTGCATTTTACTGATGTCATTGGGTAACTCAAAACTCAAAGCAATGTCTGGAGTCGTTTCAGTTGTTGGCTTTACAGCTGTGTGCTTAAATTTCTCTTGCCTCCATTGACTACGTGGCTTGCGAGACTTTCCCGGGTTTGTCTCCAGCTCAGCATCATAGAACGGCAAAGCACTGAGAAGTTGGGATTGCTCCTCCTCAAGTTGAGCCTGTGCCCTTGTAACTGCAACATTGCTATTTCCTTTTGTCTCCAACAAGTCAAAAAGAACAGGAAGGTCATGACCTAGGACCACTGGAAAAGGCAGATCATCCACAACGCCAACATTTAACAAATATGTCTGGCCTTGGACTTCAACATAAAGTTCAGCAGTGGGGTATATTTTCCTATCCCCATGCACACAGCAGATTGAGATGGTCTCACGGGTACAAATGATATTAGCTGGTACATGCCGTCTCTGCACGAGAGTCTGTGTGCTGCCAGTGTCCACAAGAGCCTTATGATTCTTTCCATTAAATTTAAAGTGATCAGTTTCATGGATTCACCTTCCTGGGTTTCTGGTGGAAGACTTTGGTATGGAACAAGACACATTTGAGTGAGCTTCACTGGATTTTTTGGACATAATCGTTTAATGTGTCCTTCCTGCCCACACAAATAACAAATCGGTGTTTTACTGGAAGGCTTTGCTGGTCTTGTCTGTTTTTCTTCCCCCAAAGGAGTTCTATTCGTACCTGGGGCAGACCTCTGGTGGTATTGATGGTTTGCTGACCTTCAAGAGTCTTTGGAGGCCTGCCATGCAATGTTGCTCCATGAGAGGTTTTTCTTTCGAGCAGCCACAAAAACCTCTGCCAGGGAGGCCACTTCAGCTGCTGAGTCAGGACCATGTTCCTTTATCCAAATCTGAAGCTCAGGTGACACCATTCTTAAATATTGTTCCATGATTATTATTTCAGCAATTTCTTTAGTTGTTTTACCTTTTTTACCTTTACCTTTTACCATACAGCTCCTTGGAAGTCTCCTCAGGTCCAACTTCCAAGGAGCGAAACCGTTGCCTGTAAGACTCAGGGTTGACATCATATTTGTGCAGAATGGCAGTTTTCACTTTGTCATAATCCTGTGAGTCATCAAAATCCATGCCAACATAAGCACTCCTAGCCTTACCAGTGAGCAGTGGAATAAGGCGGGATAACCCAATCAGATCTGGACCACTTGCAAGCTGTAGCAATTCTTTCAAAAGTTACAAGGAAATGTTCAATATCATCATTTTCTGTGAGTTTTTCCAACCTTGGCTCTCTAGAAAAATGAGGTTGACTAGGTGCTGATAGTTCACATTCCGGAGTAGTTGTTGGTTGTGAAGGTTGATTGTCAAAGTTTGACACATCTGAAGGATCAGGTGCTGATGAAGTGAGTTCTGGAATAGGAGAAGTGCGGGCCTGCACCTCATCTGAAGAAGCTGAAACTGGGGCTGCAGAGCTTTGAAACGATGTTCTTGCTGTTTAACTTCCTCCTGAAGTTGCAGGTCTCTGGCTTCCTGTTTTCCCATGAAAGCCTGGAGAATATCAGTTAGATTTTTCAATGTTGGCTCATGCGTGTCTTCACCCTCAGTACCTGGTGCAACCCCTGTAGCTCCAGCCTCATGTTCCTCCTCTTCACGGTCTCCAAGTCCACTAGTCATATCCTTGTTCTCTGTCCGATGTCTCACAACTCTTCCTCCACGATGCATGGTACACTCCACAATAAACTGCAGGTGTCAAAAAGGGGGGGGGGGGATTCTGTGTCCTCAATTGCTGATCCCACTTCTGACACCACATGTGAGGGATCGAGCGGCCAAAGAGGACAACAGAAGTTTATCAAAAAATGAAAGATTTAATTTTCTCAAAAAATGTAAAAAGATGAACAAAGTGGTCCCTTAAAAGAGGTCAACAGAAACATAATTAACTCAGGCAATAACTTTAACTTAACCAACTGAACAGACCAAGTAACAGAAACAAACTGACCTAACCAAAGACGCAACAGGGGAACATATATAGTGGCTGATCAGACCACCTTAGAAACATGGGGGGGACTAACATAACTACACAGACATTTAACAAAGACTACAAAGACAAGACTAAACATGAAACTTGGTCTCTTAGTGGAAGAGAAAAATCATCAAAAGTGGAACAAAATGAATAATAACCAACAGAAGCAAAGCAAATGAACATTAAATAAGTCCACGGTTTCTCCCCTGGAGGCTTCTGTTGATGGCGCCTGCCCAATTGCCTGACTGGAGTACTTAAAGGCTTTGAAGACTTGACCTCCTCCTTTGTCGGTCCTCACAGCCCAGCTCCAGGACCAGAACCTCAGCCACACCCGTAGCGACTAGTAGCACCCTCAGCACTGGCAACTCAAAAACAGGTGACATTAATTAACCCTTGTGCTATCCTAGGCACTTTACCGTTGGGAGTTGGGTCATCTAGATTCACTAGACAGAGCTCTGAACCTTTTTTTTTCAATTTTTTGTGATCTTCACTGGTTCAATGGATTACATGAAATTTTTCCAGCTTTATCCACCTTTGTCATGGTAGGGAGAACACGTCAATGTAAGGGGGGGGTCATCCAAGATAGCACAAGGGTTAAACAAACCAAAATAAGCAAACTAAACAAATGTACATGTGCTACAAATTATTGAAAATAGATGATAAATGTATATTTTAACGCAAAAAAAATGTGTGCATTTATTTAAGAATTATGAATCTGAAATAATAAAATTAAAAAGAAAGTGTGCAATGCTGAGGGGAGGTTACCACCATTTTGTTTGTGGGTGTGGCAGGGTATGCTGCCATCACACATGGGTGTGTGATTGTGGCCCTGTGACAGACTGGTGACCTGTCCAGGGTATCCCCTGCCTTTGCGCGCAAGTGGCCGGGATAGGCTCCAGCAGCCCAGTGACACCGAAAGGGAATAAACAGATTAGAAGATGAATGAATGAATGAATGCTTAAAAATATTCAGGATGATCTAATGCAATGGGTTAACCTGGCCATATCCCTCACAGGCAGAATAGTGACTGTTATGATAATAATACTGCCCAAAATCGACTACTTATTTTCCATGATTCCTATGCATGTGGAGGAGAGGTTCTACTCCAACCTCTCCGCGGGTGACCGAGCTTCTCACCCTTTCTTTAAGGGAGCGCCCAGCCACCCTACAAAGAAAGTTCATTTTAGCCACTTGTATTCAAGACCTTGTTTTTGCTGTCATGCCCAGAGCTCATGACCATAGGTGAGTACTGGAACAAAGATCCAGCGGTAAATCAAGAGCTTTGCTTTTTGGCTCAGCTCTCTCTTCACCACAACAGACCGGTACAGCAACCGCATAACTATGGAGGCTGTTCTGATACACCTGTCAATCTCACGCTCCGGGCTTCCCTCACTCGTTAACAAGACCCCAAGATATTTAAACTTCTCCACCTGGGGCAGGGAGACTCCACCCACCGTGAGATGGCAAACTACCGTTCTCCGGTCAAGAACCATGGCCTCAGATTTAGCGCTGCTTACCCTCATCGCAGTCACTTCACACTCAGCTGCAAACCGACCCAATGCACGCTGGAGGTCCTGGCTCGATGAAGACAACAGGACAACATCATCTGCAAAGAGCAGAGAGGTAATCCTGTGGTCCCCAAACTAAATCCCCTCCTGCCCCTGGTTACAAATTATTTCCATAAAAACTATCAACAGTACTGGTGATAAAGGGAAACCCTGCCGGAGTCCAACATCCACTCCCTGAGCCTTGCCACTGAAGAGCTCGTTGACTACCTCAGTGACTTCAGCCCGGGTGATGGACAGCTTCACCCCAAAGCCCTCATTCTCTACTTCCTCAAAAGAAGGCATATCAGTGGGATTGAGGAGATCCTTGAAGTATTCCTTCCACCGCCCGACAATGTCCCCAGTCGATGTCAACTGCTCCCCGCCTGCACTGAATATGGTGCCTGCAGAGAACTGCTTTCCCCTCCTGAGGCATCAGACAGTTTGCTCAAATCTCTTAGAGGCCAACCAATAGCCTTTTTTCATGGCCTCATCAAACTCCTCCCAGGACCAAGTTTTTGCCTCCGCAACAGTTCAGGGCTCAGCTCGCTTAGACTGCTGGTACCTGTCGGCTGCCTCTGGAGTCCCACAAGCCAGCCAGGCCTGGTAAGACTCTTTCTTCAGCTTAATGGCATCCCTTATTTCCAGTGTCCACCACCGGGTCCGGGGGTTACCGCCTCAACAGGCACCAGAGACCTTGCAACCACAGCTCTGCGCAGCAGCAGAAACAATGGAAGTGGAAAACACAGTCCCAGCCTCCCTAGGTTTCTGTTCTCCCGGACGTGGGGGTGAAAGACTTCCCTGACGGAGGGCTCAGCTAGACGTTCCCAGCAGACCCTCACAGTGTGTTTGGGTCTCCCAAGAAGCATTGCACTGGAGTGAACCAACTGGATGAAAGGCTGGAATGCTTCATGAAGCTTCATCTATCCATCACTAGGGATCAGTGTTGTCCAAAAGGTGAATGTTATCCAATGGGTTGCAGGCTGAAAGAGGAAGAAACAAGAAAAACCCCAGAGTAATTTTTAAACCACTGGAGCCAGGGTGAGTGGAGATGGGTTGCAGTTGTCTCAGATCTCCCTGCTATTAATCCAGAAAATCTGTGGAGACCAAACAGAAAAGCAGCAAAAAAGGCCAGAAGACAGCACTGACACAACATGACCAGGAGAGGCAGACAGAAGGGCAGGAACCTGAAAAACCAGGACAGTTTGTTACGTCATTTCTTTTTTTTTTTTTTTTTTTTCAAAGAGCCTGTTTACAAGAAGGTGGTGAAGATGAAGCTGAGCTACAGCTGCAGTTGTTCAAATTCCTGTTCTTGTTTACACAAAGAAACAAACATCCAATGAGGTAAATTAACTTCGTAATCAATATACATGTTGATCCTTCTGTTGTCTGTTCATTTCAGATGAATTGGTTTTACATAAAAGCTCTCTTTATGTACTCCAGATATGGAAACAGCACATTAGAGTTTGTTGTGTTTTTTAAAGTAAAATAAAACTTTCAGATTCTGTGTTTTATATGGGAAAATAAAAAACCTAGGGTACGGTTATCACTCCTCCATCTGCCTTACAGTGAAGGAGGACTACAATGCCCTAATATAATGTGGTATTACTGGGCTGCACAGCTTAGGTCAATAAGGTACTATTTTACAAAAAAATATGCCCCACAATGGACAGAGATGGAAAATCAAACTTTAACCCCACCTTTGCCTCTTTATATATTTTCAGACTTGGAAGCTAACTTGAACAAGAAAACTAATAATCCAATGGTTAAAAACATGATCAATGTTTGGTATAGTGTAAAAAAAGCCATAAAAGAACAAAATACGCTATCACAGCTTAGTCCTATTTGGGGAAACCAGCAATTTAAAGCAGGTAAAGCAGATGTGGTGTTCAAACAATGGGCAATGAAGGGTTTGGAAAAAATACAAGATCTGTATCCAGATGGCTCCTCAGACATGATGTCATTTGAAATGCTACAATCAAAATATTATATTAATAGAAAACACAGAAACGTTATTAGAACAGAACAAAGAACCCTACTAAAACCACAAAAATCTCAACTAGAAGAATTGGTTACCAAGGATAATAAGAGAGGAGCTATTTCAGAATTTTATAATTTAATACTTACAAACTCAAAAGAAAATGCAAAAATTAAACTTGATGCATGGAGAAAAGACCTAGGAACAGATATATCAGAAGAAGAATGGCAAATAGCCTGCACTAAGGCACAAAAGCAAACAATTAACTCAAGATTGAGGCTATTACAGTACAAGTGGCTGATGCGAGTTTATATTACGCCTGTTAAATTAAATAAATTCAATGCCAACATTCCAGACTCCTGTTCAAAATGCAATGAGGACAAAGGTACACTTTTTCACTGTATGTGGGACTGTAGAATAATAAAGCAGTTTTGGTCTGTAATCAGAGAAACCATTAAACAAATTATCTCAAAAGAAATATCATTGGAACCAGCCTTTTGTATTTTGGGAATCTATCCCAAAGACAATAGATACACCAGATCAGAAAAATCACTTATAGACATGTGTTTACTGCAGGCTAAAAGATCAATAGCAATTAACTGGAAAAACTGCACAGGACCAGCACTAAAACAATGGAGTAACCTGATGTTAACTGTACTGCCGATGGAACGCATAACATTTTTCTTAAAAGGAAAAAAGAACCTGTTTGAAGCGGTTTGGAGACCATTTATTACATTTGTTGAGGGCACTGATCTGTCAGACAGTGATTGAAACTTCAGCATGTACCCTGTACTGTGAACTATAAGCTGTATTACTGTTTTATTACTGTTTATTACTGTTTTATTACTGTTTTTTTTTTTTTTTTTTTTTTCTGGAAAAAAAAAAAAAAAGAAAGTCTCTGCAGGAAACATATCAAGGTTTTGTGTTTAAGTATTTCATCTCATATTGAGTATGTTATAAGACAAACAGCCTACGGTGTCTGAGAGGAAAATGTTTATTTTTTGTCTTTATATATATTTTTTATTTTTGTCTTTACAATTTTGCTAGTTTGTGTGTGTGTGTGTTGTAATGTAAAAAAAACAATAAACATATTGTTGGAAAAAAATAAAACTTTCAAAAAACCAAAACACTGATGTGTCAGCTTTATAAATCAATACATTGTCAAATGAAGGACAGTTGCTTCTACAGTCTGAACAGGTCTGGAGGGCAGGTATTTCATTAAAACTGAGTATGTTAACTTTAATCTGGAACAAAATTTACAAGAGGCTAAATCCTCTTCAAGCACGATGGTCGTTCTTCTTCCGCTTCCAGTTCCAGATAACATGTTGCCCAGTCTCCAAAACCAGGAAGGCTGATGCGCTGTCCCATCCCCATCACATCCTACTAAAGAACACGTCACTCCAGAACCCATCGTGCCCTCCTCTCTGATCCTGGTCCCAGTACAATGAAACACTATGACCGCGTTGGCACACCTAAATAGTAAATAAATGCAGCTGACTCACCTCTGCCGTCTTATCCGGCCAGTCGGGTCTATGTACTACCTTATCATTGGCAAGGGGTTCTCCACCTGGTGCTCGACACACCTGTAGCCGGACACCCAGGTCTGGCCAGAACACATACAGTCATGGCTAATGCCTTTTGGTGGCCCACACTGCAGGCAGATGTGGCACAATTCGTGACACAGTGACTCTGCCAGATGGCCAAGTCCTCCCGTCAGCTGACTGAAAATTTGTTCCAGATTATCGGTGGAAATTAACTCTGGTTCACTTTAAGCGAACCAAGTGTGTCCAGTCTGAACACACCCTCACACACTGATGTTGGCTCTGCTGCCAAACACTGCTGCCAACCTAAAACCATAAGGAGCGATGTGGGGTTCAGTGTCAGTGTGCTCAAGGACACTTCAAAGCATGGCCACACAGAGCGGGAACTAAACCTGTGATCTCCCAGTCAGAGGTCGACCTCTCTACGTCAGCACCATATTAATTAGGGGTGTCACGATTTCGATTTTAAATCGAAATCGATCGAAATTAAGTCACAGTCTCGAACTTCGAATTAAAAAATGGAATCGTCGATCACGCGGCCACGCCCCCATGTTACTTGCCTAGCGGAAAAAAACACTCATGTTGAAGTTCTGTGAGTCAACCTCCTCCAGCCGCTCAAAAGATAGCATGGTAACTGCAGGAGACCCACTGACAGAACTCCAATCCCCTCCTCTTTAACTGAAGTCGCTGGTGTGGAAGTATTTTGGATTTCCAGTGAGTTGTGTTGACAAAGTTCGCGTTGTCGAAAAAAACAAAACAACAACAACTGTTTCCAAGCTGTGCTGTCTGCGTGTACCATATTCTCTCACTGGCAGCACGACTAACATGGCAGGGCATCTCTGCAGGCACCACAAAAACATAGATTTATTTATTTATCTGTTAAATCAGTGCTTCTCCAATAGTGGGGCGCGCGCAGATGCGATGCCGGGGGGGGCGCGTAGTAGCAGCAGTCTGAGGCAAAGCTGGCAAAGGTGTGCAAATTTAACGGGGGTCTGCGGTGACAGCAACTCTGAACTTGGTAAAAATCTGATCCACTGTTTGTTTCTTATGATCCCTTAATCACAGAGTTTCTAACAGCTTGACACAGTGAGCCTCCGTCCCTGCAGGTGGCGCTCCCGTGTGAGAGAATGAAGGGGGAGGGGTGGGCTCTGCCTGAACGCGCACGTGGAGAGCTGCCCAGATCAGGATCATCACTGCCTTTAGATTCCTCAGCTCATGCTAAATGTCATTCTTTATGAACTATTGTAGACATTTTGGTGACGTGTCTTTATTTTCCATCTTCTTTGTCTGCCTGTTTAGTTGGTGTCAGTATTTAACATAAAGACAGCAGTGATGCAGGAAAACAGCTGCACTTTATGACATCAGAAATAAACAATCATCATTTAGAAACCAAATCAGAACCATGTTTTTACCTATTTCTTCAGTCTAAAAACGTTAAATATGTTGGTGCTGCTGTGTTCATGTTTCAGAGAAATTTACATTTAAAATTATTTATTGATTTAATTATTCTTCTCAGCATCAAATAGTTTAAGACACTTAATTGTTCAGAGACTATGAACATGTCTGTTTTCTTGTTTTTGTTTGTTTTGTTGTGAACTTGAATGTCATCTTTTGTAAAGAAGTCTGCACTCACAAAAGAGAAACTGGATTACAGTTTATTTTATGTTTTCAATTGACCAAAGATACAAGTTATTGTTAAATGATGTTGTTAATAAAAGTTTTAAATTTGACCATGTAGTGTGGTACATTGCAAACAAAGGTCATATATTATATTACATTAAAGTCTAGTTTGAAAAATGACAATCTGTGCTTTAAAAAAGAATACATGTAAAAAAGAGAATCGAATCGAACTGTGACCTTAGAATCGAAAATCCAATTGAATCGAGGATTTGGAGAATCGTGACACCCCTAATATTAATATAAATGTCTGAATTAGTTCTTATTTGTGTGAATTGCTCTTATAGAAGGAAGGGAGGCAGCACCCAAACTTCACTCAGGCAGGTTGGAAAATTTTAGGAACTTTAGTTGATGTCAAGAGGAGTTCCACAGTTTCTGACCAAGCTTAAGAATGTTTGAACATCTTCAAAATAAATTACTGATTTTTTGGGGGGAATATGTTTTTTTTGTTAAAATATAACCAGCAAGCTAGAGCTATGAGTGAATGAACAAATAGTGGCCAGAGAAGAGAATTCTTACTTGTGACAATGGAGGCTTTCTCTGGTTTCAAAAGGAAAGAGCCGCAGCAACATGTTTCAGAAATACTTTTGACAAGTTCCTCATGTTCTTCACTCTGGTCCAGCACCTGTAGCTGTCCCTTACACCTGAGCTTTTCGGAGGTTGGCCTCCCTCTGATTTTACAGGATGGTTATTCCATCCTTTGGCAGCATCTTCCTGAGGCCAAGGACCTAAGATGTCCAACAAAAGTGTGGCATCAGAATCATCAAGTGATTCTTCTTCCAGAGAGTGAAGATCGTTATATTACCTGCAGCTGACTGCACCTCCTGTCAAAGTCTCTGTACTTTGAAGGTGGGATGTACAATTCCATAATTCTTTTGGCTTTTAGATTCCGGAGCCAGAAGTAAAGATGCTGATGGACAAAACTGCTACGCATCCAAAGGACAGAAGAGGTAGTGATCTGGAAGAGATGGTTTGGAATGTGGAGACACATGATTTAAAGGAACTGGATGGTCATTGGCTGGAACACACAAACTGATGTGCTCCTGGACCAAAGCAGTGAGGAAGATGATAAACGAATGGGAGGGACAATGGAAGTGAATTGAAGAAAACAAAACTCTTTAGTGGTAAAAGCTCCACAAACGACATGGTGTCACCCATAGGACCGTGAAACAGCTCAAGGTGCTGATGACAAACGAAAACTGAGCCTTCATGCTGACCTCTGGAGCTGGATCTGACTGAAACTCATTGAATCTCTAACCAGCAGGCTGAAAATCAGATCATGGTCTAAAACGGAAACTATCCTACGTTCAGTTGTTACAGACGAACCATGAAAAAAGAAAGCAACTTTCATGATCCTTGTGATGGCAGCATGCACATCCGTTTTAGAAAATAGTGCACATTTTCTTTTTTTTAAACTTGTCCTGTCCAACACCTGAGCAGACAGATGAGAGCTGAAAGCCTCTTGTGCTGGACATATGCTTTCTTCTGCTGTTTTAAGAGTTGTTAAACAGGTTTACTTTTTCAGACTTTGAGTGAAAATCTTAAGTTTTGTCACATTTTCAAAGCACATGTGTGTTCATTTGCAGGGCAAACTTAAGACATTTTAGTACATTTATTCAATGTATTGAAGTTTATTATAAGTGGAATTAATGCTCAGGCTTTGAGTTACCAGTTGTCAAGGGGTCCCACATTTTGATTCCTGTTCGAGGTCACCCAAATGGGGAAATATTTCTTTCAAGTTCTTCTTCTTAAAGTTTGATATATCGTGAGTTATTAGAGAAGAGATATATCGATTATCACATTATCGCCATATTGTGATAGTATCGTTATCGTGAGCAAAGTATCGCAAATCATATCGTATCGTGGGGTACCGTGATTCCCAGCCCTACTGCTACTCCTACTACTACTACTAGCTGCTGGTACTAGCCAATACTGCTGCTGCTGCTGCTATTACTACTGCTACTGCTGCTTCTACTACTACTGCTGCTGCTTCTACTACTACTGTGCTGCTATTACTACTACTACTACTGCTACTGGTATACTGCCAATACTGCTGCTGCTATTACTACTACTACTACTACACTATACTGCTGCTGCTGCTGCTGATTCTACACTACTACTACTACTACTACTGACTACTACTGCTACTACTGCTGCTATTACTACTACTGTGCTGCTATTACTACTACTACTACTACTGCTACTGGTACTGGCCAATACTGCTCTGCTATTACTACTACTACTACTCTACTGCTGCTGCTCTGCTGCTGATTCTACTACTAACTACTACTACTGCGGCTGCTGCTGCGCTGCTACCATTGCTACCTGTCTGCTGCTGTGCTGCTTCTACTACGGCTGCTTCTGCTACTACTCTACACTGCTGCTGCTGCTACTACTACTACTACCTACTGCTGCTGCTGCTGCTGCTACACCACTGCTTGCTGCTCTTCTTCTACTACTACTACTACTACTACTGCTTCGCTTCTGCTTCTCTTGCTTCTCTGCTACTACTACTGCTGCTACTGCTACTACCACTACTGGTGCTTCTACTACTGCTACTGGTACTGCCAATACTGCTGCTGCTGCTGCTATTACTACTACTACTACTGACTACTACTACTACTCTACTACTACTACTACTACTACTACTACTACTACTACTACTACTACTACTACTACTCTACTACTACTACTACTACTACTACTACTACTACTACTACTACTACTACTACTACTACTACTACTACTACTACTACTACTACTACTACTACTACTACTACTACTACTACTACTACTACTACTGCTACTGCTACTGCTACTACCACTCACTGGTGCTTCTACTACTTACTGCTGCTCTGGAACTGATGTTGATGCTGCTGCTGCCTTGCTGCTACTGCTGCTGCTGCTACTACTACTACTGCTACTACTACTGGTACTGCTACTAACTAGCCAATGCTGCTGCTATTACTACTACTACTACTACTGTTCTGCTATTACTACTACTACTACTGCTGCTGCTGCTACTACCACTACCATGCTACTACTACTTCTACTACTACTGCTACTGCTGCTACTACTACTATCCTGCTGATACTACCACTACTGCTGCTACTACTACTACTACTACTACTACTGCTGCTGATACTACCACTACTGCTGCTACTACCACCTGCTACTACTACTCTACTACTTCTACTACTACTGCTACTGCTGCTACTACTACTATTCCTCCTGCTGATACTACCACTACTGCTGCTACTACCACTGCTACTACTTCTACTACTTCTACTACTACTGCTACTGCTGCTACTACTACTATTCCTGCTGATACTACCACTACTGCTGCTACTACTACTACTGCTGCTGCTACTACCACTACTGCTGCTGGAACTGAAGTTGATGCTGCTACTATTACTACTACTGCTACTGCCAATATCAAATCAAATCAAACTTTATTCATATAGCACTTTTTCAACAACATATGTCACTCAAAGTGCTGTGCATAAAATACGATCAAACTTAAAAACAAGATGACAACACAGACAGTGCGAACCCCCCCCCCCCACAAAAACACACACACATACACACACAACGATTACAAAATAAATAAATAAATAAATAAAAAAGGGATAAAATGATAGAATGTAGAGACCGGCATTGTCCTGAATTGGGGAAAAGATATTTTGGGGACATGTCCACATCAGCGACCCCCCAACCCAAGTTCACGGAGAACACTACCACAGGACCCCCCAGATCCAATCAAAATAGTCAGACCCGGGAGATCCCATTGCAGCAACCCCCGTTCACCGAGAAGGGTCAGTCACCGATGTGGAGGATCCCTCAGAGGAAAACACTGGAATTTAATAAAATGTAAAAGGAATAAAAATTAAAATATATATAAAACATGAACAAGAAACAAATAACTACACAAACCTTAATAGACATATGAAATGGTAAGAGCGACTTAAAAATAAATAGAATGAACAAATAAATAAATAAATGTATTTACATACACAAATAAAACTAGTAAAAATAATAAATAAATTAAAATATCAAATAAATTCCTAAAATTCAACTAAAAGCTATATTGAAAAGGTAGGTCTTAAGCCTTCCTTTAAAAACATGAACAGTCTCTGCGGCCCTGAGGCTCTCTGGGAGGCTGTTCCACAGGCGAGGTCCATAAAAACTGAATGAGGCCTCGCCGTATGTTTTGGTTCTAACTTTTGGGATAACCAAAAGGCCTGTATCAGAGGACCTCAGGGTCCGCGAGGGCTCATACTTTAAAATCATGTCAGATAAATATGAAGGCCCGAGACCATAAAAACATTTGTAAACCAATAAAAGAACTTTAAAATCAATCCTGAATTGCACAGGCAATCTATCTCCTAAACGTGCTTTTATATTACGGTTATTATGAAGCGCCTGTTCGCTCATCATTTTAATTTTAAACCGTGTGGTCAGTGCTTTTTCTGTTGAACGGAGCCGGAAAGAAGTCCGTATTAGCAGTATGCTAACACGGGCTAACAACATTAGCATGAACATAAATCCATGCGGGAAACGCTGCAATCTGCATCCTGGCTGCACGTTAATATGTGGGAATAACATCAGCCTTTATTTTGTCTGGACACGACTGGAAACACAAATCCACGTGATTGTTTGAACGGTTTCTAAAGACTGAGCGACATTTCTGCTTTGAAGCTAACAGCGCTCCTCAGCCGCTGTGTGTGTGCTGGCGCTCCGAGCCCGACACACACTTTTACCGGGAGACCCAGTTCTCCTGAGTTTGGTGGCTTGTTCACTTAGAGCTGTGGGACGGATCACAGTCCTAAGTCTCCCACATGTAACGAAGCATCCCCCCCCCCCTTCCCCTCAAACACAAAGCTGTAAGTCCGTCTGCTCTGCTAGAGACACGGTCCCTCGCTCCACTGGTCCACCTGACTAATCAAGTGCAGGAGCGGACTACTTCTATTGTATTATTTTCATTATTTATTTTTTTGTTAAAGTCACTTCCCTCAGTTTATACTGGATCAACTAATGAGTCATTAGTTGGGAAATAAAATAAATAAAGTAATAAAGTAAGATAACGAATAATAATTATATAATAACGAAAAATCCCCCCCCCCGGACGATGCCATCGTCCATCCCGATGGTTGACTGCAAACATCGTCAACTGCCAATTTAAGGGACATCGCCCAACCCTATTGAACAGGTGAGCTGAATGTTTTTTGATAACGTTCCAAATGTTTGAAAGCTCGTTTGTTTGACTTAGATTTATAAATGTTTTATTCATTGATGGGTGGTTTGCAGGATCTCTCCAGTAGGGCTGGGAATCACTGGGTACCTCACGATAACGATACGATCACAATATGGCGATAATGCGATAATTGTTATATATCGTCTCTAACAACTCACGATATATCAGACCTTAAGAAAGAAAAACTTGAAAAACTTTTGTGGGAAAATATTTCCCCATTTATTTTTTTGTTTTTAAACACCATGATAATAAACTACTTGTGTCCTATTTGGTGTAATGAATAACAGACTTTTGTGTAACTTTGCTGAAATCAGTAATACTCTGTCTTTGATAAACAATGACTATTTTCATTTGGAAATATCTGTAACATTTGGTTTAAACAATAGTGAACATGAACAGCATGTCATGACGTCGTAGGCGTAGCAGACCCAGATGCTGAAATCGGAAGTAACTCGCTACAAGGAAGCTGACATGGTGCCTCTGTCAGATACCTGCCTCCTCCCCCTTCCTGCTCTGCCATGGACGCGACCAGCTGGTTCCACTGACCGCGTCGTCTTCCCCGCCTTCTTAAGGAGATCCAGGACCTTCCTTCGGTGCCAGTTCGTTGTTCCTCCCACGGTGCTTATGTCTGGCCAGCTCATGCTTTGTACCTTGTGTAATCTCAGCCTCGCTAACTGTCCCTCTCTGCTCTCAGGAACCATCATCATCACGAGTGAACCTCGGGTCGCCGTCCTCTGCTCTCGCTCCTCATCCTTCCCCTCGGATTCAGCTGAAGCCATGCTCTCTGGTTCATTCTGCCACAAACCTCCAGTCAGCCGCCATGCCGCATCAAGAATCTAGTTCTATACTCACCTCCTGTAAATTAAACCACCTTAACTCTCCAAGTGTTCTTCTGGGTACCAGCGTTTGGGTCGGTCTGAATATTCCACGAGACCATGACAGAAGTGCTTGAAATAGATTTATTTTACCAGAGTGGAGTACAGTAACTAGTAGAATGTGATAGTCAGTCTCTTCATGGAATGATTCTGAAGTCCTTGGGGCTGATGTCGCTGAGGACAGCGGATCCAGAGAGGGGGGGGACGCGTCGGACCGTGGAACCAGAGGGGGCGAGGCGTGGATGCCGAGGACGGCGTGACCAGCTTGAGGCGAGGCGTGGAGCGGGGAACCAGCGTGACCAATGGATGAAACCTGAAGGTTGAGTACAAGACGAGGTAAGTAACATGAGCTTGGTAACTAGAGCAAGGCCAGGCATAAGCACCGGAGTGAGTATAACGAACTGGCGTTGAATTCTGGTGAGATGCTCCCTTAAGAAGGCCGGCAGGGTGATGAGGAGATGAAGGTCATCTGGTTCCAATCAGAGAAGCAGGAGAGCTGTGGGAGGGGGAGGTGAACGGACAGGCACCGTGACACAGCAGCCATTATTTAGTGCAAAATAGCTGTAAACAGGATAACAAATGACTAAGTCAGGAAGCTGCCAGGCACATTGGTATTAGCTTTTGAAAAACAAAACCATAGCAATCGCATTATTTAAAAAAAAATAGCTGTGAATCAGATATTAATTCTGTGAACAAATTATAGTCTTTGTTAAAAATAAATGACACCATTTAGTGCAAATGTGGTGTAAACAAAAATAAAACTCTCCCAGAAAACAAAAAAAATCCAGTGTCAAGGAACTTTCCTTTAAGTTATTTAAGACATAAACTGTTTTCAAAATAAATAACCAGGGATAAAATACATAAAGAACTTGAAGTGCATCTAAAAGTTACCGTCTTTGAGAACAACCCATTTGGGGTAAAGCTGCATGTGATGTATGTTTATGTGTTCATGTTTTCTGGAGAACCTCAGGCTTTTTAGCGTCAAGACGCCGCTCGTCTACCACTGCTTAGAGGAGAAGGGGGGTCTGAGGGCAGGAATGCTACTCTCTCCATCTCAACCGTAGCTCTGGTCTGGGCCTACAGTGCAGGGATCCTTCTTTCAGTATTTCCAAGAGGGAATGTCAAAGTGTGGCTCTAATGCATTCAATAAAACCTGAAATCCCTCGTTCTCCACCTCGCTGCAGAGACGGAACCTGTTTTCCGTTTGTTATTGCCGCTGCTCTCTCAGAAGACGGCGGTAGCTTCTCCTGGTTAAGGTGTCGGCGCCGGGCTGTGTCGGCTTCAGACAGCAACAGCCACGGCTTTCTCACACAACTCCAGGCGATGCAGCTTCAATGCTGCCGGCGCGTCTTTTAACGTGCTGCTCTCGCTGGTCTCCTTGTTTTTCCCCTCCGCCATCTTTGTTTAAATGTGTGTTCATCTTCGTCCGCCAGCAAGAGCCAATCTCGCCACGAGCGCCCCCTATCGACCCTCCGAAGAATTGTCTTCCCAAAGGATGGATAATATAACGTTTCAAAGGGTCTTTAAACGTAAATAAAAGGTCGATACTTGATGAAGACGTCTTGAGAATCAATCACAGGACTAAATATCGATGTATCACCATATCAATATTTTGGCACACCCCTACTCTACAGGCGTTGATGAAGACTTTATCCCTTTAGCTGTCCACTGAATCCTTTCTTCCTCTATGAAAGACAAGATCTCTACGTCCGTGTGACGCTTCTGTCCAAGGTGGTGCACTTTTTGGCATTTTCAAAGTTCGGGATGTTTCATCTGGAAGAGGGGGCGTATGTGACTGTTTACACATTGGTGTTCAGATGACAGGTTCATGACGTCATGAGGCAAATGGACTTCAGGGTGTGTGAATGAAAAGGAAAATAAAATAGTGGTCCTCTACACCTAAACGTGTCTCTGATTATTTTACTGATGAAACTCCGCTTCACTGACACAGAACCCCGGAAAGGCGGCTGCACTGACAATAATCTGATTTTTAGTCACCAAAAGGTTCAGGACTTCTTTGTTTCTGAAACCTATCCGGAAATAAAGCTTCACAAAATACTCCACATCTTTCCTCTTCAAGCTAGGCTCCCATAAAAGGAAAACTTTGGTGTTTTTTCCTCATTAATCTACGACTGTAGAGAGATATATGAGATGTATGAGATATTAAGTCGTCAATTTGCGACTTAATATCTCATAATTTAACAGTTATGAATTTTTTCTCGTAAATTTACGACTTAAGTCATACTAAAAAAAAAAAAAAGTCTGTAAACTGGCCCTAAAACTCCGTCGTAGGATTGAAACCAACAACCATGAGCTGATTTTTCTTCTCTGAGGTACAGATCAATACATTTCTATGTTATACAGTGGTAGACGTCTTTTGTATGCAGCTGACATGAACGAACAAAATTCTGTTGTGACTCTAATGCAGTGTTTTTCAACCAGTGTGCCGCGGCACACTAGTGTGCCGTGGGAGATGGTCAAGTGTGCCGTGGGAAATTGCCCTCATTAACTGATCTAACATTTCCCATCTCCAGGATTTCAGCTCTGTGTTCATCCAAACAGGCCCTGATAAAACACTGAGTAGTTAGGAATATGAAAGATCAGAAAATTACTTTTTCTTTGTGTTTATTTGATTCTATTAAAGACATTTTGATAAGAATGACGGTACCGCGATTTAGCTGCAGCTATACCTGTTTCCTGAAGTCCCGCCCCTTTAACTGTCTCCACCAATCATTCTTGAAGGTTTAATCACATGTCATCAGTCTGACCAATCAGAAGTGCTTAAAGTCTTAACTTCCTTGTCCCAATTTAGCTCAAAACGTCGCTCAGTTCTAACAAAAATACCAGCTAAAGCTCGTCTTTAGCGGTGTAGCTTTCCACAGAATCCGGGATCAGACCGTGGAACAAGAGAACAAAACCATGAAGCTCAGAGACGCTAGTCTTTCTGCCCTTTTGTGGCAGTTTCACACTTCATCTCCCATGATGCATTAGGTCACGTGACAGCGCCTCGGCGTACAATGAGTCGTCCTTGTTAAACGTCTTAAACCACAACGAACATACAGTTTGTAAATTTCCTAACGTAACCTTTATTACATCTTTTAGAAAAAAAAAACAGCTGCAACTTCCAGCTTTTTCTGGCACAATTATCACAAAAATGCGCGTCAGATTGCGGCGGCAGCCGCGGGGGGGGGGGGGGGGGGGCTGTACATCAAAACAGACTATGCGTGTCTGCTTTTTTTTTTTTTTTATGCTGGTGTGCCGCGGGATTTTTGTCAAGGGTAAAGTGTGCCGTGGCTCAAAAAAGGTTGAAAAACACTGATCTAATGGGGTTGGGGGGGTCGGGGGTCCCCGGGAGTGATTCAGTGTAGAACCGCCACTGTATTTTGCATTAAACAGCTGTTGGGGGGGGGGGGGGGTTGGGCTGCAGTCTCAGCCGAACCGAACCGAACCGGGCTGCAGCGCTACAGATTGCGCAGCAGCAGAACCTGTTGCGCGTTCCCCTCATGCTCTCGCGCGCCGCCCTGCTGCCCTCCTTTCACTAGGGGGGGGGACTCGGAGCGTCTGAGCCTTTTGCCCCAACAGCTGAACCCGCAGCGGACACGTCCCGGCTCGGCTCGGCTCGGCACTGCTCCAGGCATGCGCAGCATCTCGGAATCACACAGGTGTGTCCCATCAGGAGTCGGGTCTGAGGATCTCCTTTGAATGAACCCTGGAGGGGGGGGGTCCTGACAGCGGGATCCGGCCTCGCAGAGCAGAATCTCCCCCGCATGAAGCCGAAGAACTGCGGGTTCTCCACGGGGGGGCATGAACGGTTTTCTTCAGTCTCTCCCCCCGCAGAACCGGAGCGGGTGACAGGAGAAGGGAGAGCGACGCCCCCCGCGGGACAGGTGTGTCTGAGCACGCGGGACGGCCGCTCCCTCCCATCCACAGCTGTGGGGGGAACCGTTTTTGGCCGTTTTCCTTTTCCTCTTTTTGCAGGTTTCTGTTCCACCACAGACGGAGAATCCCGGCACGTGCGTGAAGCCGCGTGACTCCACAGCCCCGCACACTCATGCGGATGTGATGCAGACACCCGCCGGTCCGAACCCTTAGCAGACGTTCGTGCCGCTCGCGGTGTCACGGTGTCATGCCATCGAACACAGCCGCCGGGGGGGCGGACGCCATTTACCCCGGGACCTGCCGCGGCGGCGCGGGGGCTCCGGCGGGGTCGGTCGCCGACTTCCAGGACTGGTGCCTGCGGACTTACGGGGATTCGGGGAAGACCAAGACCGTGACCCGGCGGAAGTACAACCGGATCCTGCAGACCCTACTCCAGAGCACCGACAGCCGCGGCGGAGCGGCCGCGCAGGACCAGGATGGAGGAAACGGCAACGCCAAGTTCAAGTTCTGGGTCAAATCCAAGGGCTTCCAGGTGGGCGGGCAGGACTGGACCGGGACCGGGACCGGGGCCGGTGACAGAGCCGTGCTGTTCGTCCCCATCAAAGCGGCGGTTAGTGCGCTTTTCTCGTGTGTGTGTGTGTGTGTGTGTTTGTGTGTGTGTGTTGCATCGTGACGGACTCGAACCCGCCACCGGTCCGCAACTGTAATTGACAGGGCTAAAATTTACCCAGCATTCAGTGCGATGAAGCCTGGTTATTTTGGGCTCAGTCTAACCCACCGACGTGATGCTCAAAACAGGAAGCAGCAAGAGGCGCGTGCCGCTGTCACGCATCTGAGCACGAGGCGTGGGAGGCCACACCTGAGTGAGCGTGGGCCTCACAGGTGAACACAACTGTTTGTTCTGCCTCCTTAGTTTAGAAAATCATTGATTCCGTCTTCAATGAAAACGTCAGAGTTACAAAGAACGTTGAGATCCAAGTCTGAGGTGAATAAAAAAACAAGTTAACTTTTTTCTGGGTTATTTTAACTAAAAAAAACATAACTTGGGTTAAACTGAAACCACTATAACTGCAAAAAAATAGATTGTTCCATAAAGCACCCCAAAAATATGTCCCAACGTGACAAAGCATGGGGGTTGAAGGAGTAACCCAGGTGTTTTTAGGATGTAGAAAGGCTTCTGTTGGGAAGGAAGTGGTGGAGCGGCCAACCCTCTGGACCTTCAACACAAACTGTCAAAGCTGACAACCCTGAGCTCCTCATTCCTCCTCAGCTTCACTTCTGCATCTTGAATCAGGTTACAGCGATAGTTTTCATACACGTCCAAACGAACACGTCTGCAGGGAGGCCTTTAAAAGTCTGTTTCAAACCCCCCAACCATTAAAAACCCCAAAAAGTTGATTTAGCATGATATAGACCCTTTAATGTTAGACATGAGTCCACAAACCTTTATTGAGGCATCTGATTGGTCTAAAAAAATATCAGGAAAAAAGTGACGATTGTCAGTAACATGTTACAAAATGGTATCAGATCCAGAATGGTTCTTCTGACCAATAGAATGACTGAGGAACAGCTGTTTGTTTCTCTAGAGACGTCTATGGGGTTCAGGCTTTTTGGAGCCAGAAGATACTTCCTGTTTGGAACGCCAGAGGGGAGGAGTCACTCAGTCCAGTTCTCTTATACAGTCAATGTGGTACACTCTGGACAGTCCACCAGTCGATTGCAGTGCCAATTTAAAAAAAGTCAAGACTGGTCACAAACATTGCTGTGACACTGGAAAGCTTTGTGTTGAGATTGAAGTGCGTTTCCAGAGATCATTGGTTCACTTTAGTTTCAGATGTTCAGGTGTCTGGTCATAAACACCTGCAATTCTTTCTAAAAATATCTCCTTTAGAAATATTAAGCAAGTACAACCTCTGCACCCTGCTAAATATTTCTAAAGGAGACATTGCTCCTGCCTCACAGCAAGAAGGTTCCTGGTTCAAGTCCCGGCTGGGACCTGAACCAGAACATCAACGGGGGTCTTTCTGTGTGGAGTTAGCATGTTCTCCCCGTGTATGCGTGGGTTTTCTCCGGCTTCCTCCCACCATCCAAAAACATGCTTCATAGATTCATTGGTTACTCTAAATCAGGGGTCGGGAACCTTTTTGGCCGAGAGAGCCATAAACGCCACATATTTCTAAATGTAATTTCGAAAGAGCCATACAATAATGTAGCGTCCCTGTCCCACACTGAGGCACGGAGACTTAACCTCTTTTAAGGTTCTTTATTCTGGTTACTGTAGACTGCAGCAAACGCCGTAAAATTAATACAGTAACTCCTGAATCTCTCCCGCTGAGACGAGAGCGCTTCTCTCAAATTTATATTCCATGCTCCCGCTCCAGTCCTCCTATTTCCCTTATTGGGCCCATAGCTGAACCCCATTGGTCCAAGCTTCCTAACAACAGGCTGAGCGACAGAACTGAGAGCCAATCAGATCTCTGCTTGATGCGTTTGCTGAACTCCAGAACTTTTAACGCGTCCCAACAGCGGACCCAACTCAGTCCGCGACAATATGTTTAAAACTAAATATACAAGTGAATGTGAGCATTTGATGTAATTTCAACATTTTTAAAGTACAATAAGTCTGTGGATTCTTTTTAATAACATCATTATGCTGTTGCTAATAAATGATGAGTATTTCTCGTGGTGGTTCTGCTGATGGTCTAGTCTGGTTGATCCGTGGTGAGTTTCAGCTTCATGCAGGCGTTCAGACTTTAAACGTGATCGTAGGTCTGAATGTTCTGTAGATGTGACAAAGACTGCTCACATGCAGACGTGGAGACAAACACACACTCACACACTGCAGTGAGTGACGTACAGCGTGTTTTACGTTTTTACAATCCCTGTGCGATTCACCTGCTGCCTGTGAGGAAGAAAGCAGAGGGTGGGGGGCACCCCCACCCTCTGCTTTCTTCCTCACATCCCGTCCCCTCATCTGCGCGCTCTTTCTCAGAGACGGGAGCGCGCAGGTTTAGGCACGGCAATTAATAGGTTTCCTGCTGGAATAAACTCTGTGAAATAGTAGATAATAGTAAACTGAGTGCTGGCGCAGGTTTGTCTCTCCAAGCACCGCTACTACTGCGCGCCTCTGGCATCGCATCGCGCACGAGAAGGACTGGTCTAATGAAAAAAAAAAAAAAAATAGTATAAATAAAGATTTGCCTGCGAGCCATACTTGACCATCAAAAGAGCCATATGTGGCTCGCGAGCCATAGGTTCCCGACCCCTGCTCTAAATCATCCACTGTTGTGCATGTGAGTGTGTGATTGTGGACATTCTACCCTGCGACAGACTGGTGACCTGTCCAGGGCGTCCCCTGCCTTCACCCATAAGTGGCCGGGATAGGCTCCAGCAGCCCCGTGACCCCGAAAGGGGAAAAAAAAACCGGAAGAAGATAAACCTCACATTGTATGACTCAGTCTGTTCTTTTATTACCATGAGTTAAAAATTGTGATTTATAAAATAAAAATGCAAGCATTAAAAAATCCAGTGTTAAAGTCCCACTTCGATCGTCTTTTGATCTGTTTTCAAAGGGTTCTCCGTGGCTTTATGATGATGATGATGCAGCTTTTAGCCAAAATCAAAAGCCTGTGTTGTTTTCTAGGACATAGTTTCTGCAGAGCTCCCGCTGCTCTGCTATGTCCTAGAAAACAACACAGGTTTTTGATTTTGGCTAAAACTGCATCATCATAATAAGGGAGTTCATCAGAAAGGCCAGCGATATTGTTGCGGCTAAACGGCGTTAAAGGGCCACCGTGGGCTAAGCTCCGGCTTCTCTGTCAGACGCTCATTCCAATAACACTCAAAGCTTCTGCCAGCTGCAAAGTATTTATTTCATCTGCAGGTTCTCGGTCATATGGTCCAAACAAAGGATACATTTAGTACTCTAGCAGCGACAAACTTCCAATTCCACATAAATAACGTGGTCAACAAATGAAATGACCACGGCGGCTCACCCCACCTCCTCATCCGTTCATTTTACGTCACCAGTGAGTCAGTGAGCACCTTTCAAACTTGGTGCCAGACCCCCCCACAGTGACACACCCACCACGCCGCACTTCACCTGTGCCCCTTCCATCATGGCTCCTCCATTAATATTCTTTTGACTACTTCAACTCTTAAACTGTTGATGGATTTTAAATAAATCCGCTGACTGTGAAACAGAGAAAAGCAGTTTTGCGCTGTCATGCAATAGTCTATGCTAGTAATGTGTTGAATATTTTTGGAAAGCCAATAAGAAAAGCTTCTTTTTTCCACGTCAAAATCAGCTGATTCATGTTGATAAAATAAATGGTGAAAGAGTTACGGTATGCCAAAGAGCATACATAACATCTCCCGTGTTAAAGGGTTAACCAGTTTTACCAATGAGATTACATTTAGAATTCATGTCAATACAGCTGGGTTTTTTACTGTCATTATATTTCAAATAAAATATAATTGTTTGCCTTCAGATGAGGAGTAAATCCAAAAAAACACAATCCATTTTAAAACCTGGCACCGCATAAGTCCAGAAAGTGCACAGAGTAAGAACAGATTTCGGCAGACCTGTGATGTCTGTCAGATGGAAACAGTTCAAATATCTGGTGAGCAGAGTGAGAATCTTCCTTATTCAGAAAAGACCTTATCATTTCGCAAACTATTTAATCCAAAAAGACTGAAAAATAAGCAAAATCTAAGAGTAACATTTTCCAAGTTCAGTACTGAAACACAAACATATTCATGCCAGTGGGGATAACATGTCATAGGAAGCTGCAGAAGTGTTGTTAGCATTTGTGTGTATGTTGGGTGTGAGACCTCTGCATGCATTGTTGTGGCTCTCATAGTCCAGTTTGTCTGCATGTGAGCGAGAGCTCCATGTGTGGTTTGCATCTGCTGTCTGAGGGTTTATCAGGCATCAGTGATCTCCGCTCATTCAAAGAGCCCCTTATTCTGCCAGTGTGCAGAGCCTACATTAACAGAAGTGGAAGCTCTGCCCTGCCTGTGGACATGCACTACCCTCAACGTGACCCCAAGCCCATGTCTCCAAGCAACTGATCATTTCACACGGAGGTCAGGGGGTCAGTTAGCTTCTAGCCTGGTAATATCTTTAGACATTTGAATTATAGCATGAATTCGAGATTTTGGGCCTGCTGCTAAAACAGAAATGTCTACAATGGGATGTAAGAGAGAAACTCTGCAGTTGATCCTTTTCAAGTCTGGAAAAAACCTTGAGTGACCTTAAAGAAACATCTACTGGCTAATGGACAGAAGGTCTTCTGACCTTCAGCTGGGATGGGTTCATAGCTGAAACTTCTGTTTTAAAAGCTCATAACTAACTTGGCTGTTGTGGATAAAACCATTGAAAATAACTTGAACCTCAAAACACTGGTGAAACCAAAAGCACCACAACAGCATTGAGTGATGTACTTTATGGGCCTCAAACTCAAAATAAAAAATCTTCAAAACTTAGTCTAACTTCATTTTGACCCATGGCTAAATACCTCCACTTTGTACATGGATGTCCATCCACAATATGGATCGTACTCCCTGCAGTGCTGAGAAATGTGCAGGATTTGGCTGTTAGGTACATTTGACTGGATTGGTTCTTTTGAAAAGCTCAAGAAGTTATGCAGTCAAACAAGGTTAGATAGGTCTGACATTAGTTCTCCCTTTTGTTCCAATAACTGCCCCCCCCCCCCCCCCCCCCCGGTTGTGGAAGGTTTTGCATCCCTGACCCCTGAGCCATCATGTGTCATTGTCTAAGCTCGTCTATCATCTTGTAGCTCATCTTTGTGAACCTGACAGATTTTACTCTCTTTTAGTTAGTCTCGCTAACCCAATCGGTAGCCCGCATGCATAAATCCTGCATTACTTTCTCTCATTGCCAACATGGCCACAGTAAAAGTCTCTCTCCAATCATCTTTTGATGAATTGTAGAAGTGTTCTCAGTGGTCATTTAATTATGATTATTTAGCCTAAATAAAGAAATAAAAAAAACAGCCACTAGGACATAGTTTCTGCAAAACAGCAGGAGTTCAATAGAAAGTCACCTTTGAGTGGTGGGAGGGACTGTTGGCGCAAAGCATCCCAAACCGAGAGCGGTTTACATGCTCTCCCCCTAGCTTACAGCCCCTCAGATCCCCAAGCTAACACTACTGATGCAAAAGAAATCAAAAACAAAAGGGAGCAGCATTAGAACTTCAGTGGGGCAAAAAATTCACTCTGTCACCAGTTGCCCAAATTCTCGCACTTAAAAAGATGAGAGAGGCTTGTAATTTTCATCATAGGGACCTCAAACCTCAACTATGAGAGACAAAATGAAAAAAAAAATCACATTGTCTGATTTTTAAAGAATTTATTTGTAAATTATGGTTGAAAATAAGTATTTGGTCAATAACAAAAGTTCAACTCAATACTTTGTCATGTACTCTTTGTTGGAAATGACAGCAGTCAAACGTTTTCTGTAAGTCTTCACATTCTGTTGTTGATATTTTGGCCCATCCCTCCATGCAGATCTCCTCTAGAGCAGTGATGTCTTGGGGCTGTCGCTGGGTAACACAGACTTTTTAACTCCTTCCAAAGATTTTCTATGGGGTTGTGATCTGGAGACTGACTAGGCCACTCCAGGACCTTGAAATGCTTCTTACGAAGCCACTCCTTCTGTACCCAGACCGTGTGTTTGTTGTCGTTGTCATGGTGAAAGACCCAGCCACGTTTCATCTTCAATGCCATTGCTGATGGAAGAAGGCTTTCACTCAAAATCTGACCATACATGGGCCCATTCATTCTTTCCTTTACATGGATCAGTCGTCCTGGTCCTTTTGCTGAGAAACAGCCCCAAACCATGATGCTTCCACCCCCATGCTTTACTGAAGGTATGGTGTTCTTTGGATACAACTCAGCCTTCTTTCTCCTCCAAAAATGATGTGTAGAGTTCTAACTAAAAAGTTCTATTCTGGTTTCATGTGACCATAGGACAGTCTCCAATCCGTTTCTGGATCCTCCAAATGCTCTCTAGCAGACTGTAGATGGGCCTGCACATGTACTGGCTTTAGCAGGGGGACACGACTGACCCTGCAGGGTTTGAGTCCCTGGCGGCGTTGTGTGTTACTGATGGTAGCCTTTGTTACTTTGGTCCCAGCTCTCTGCAGGTCATTCACTAGGTCCCCCATGTGGTTCTAGGATTTTTGCTCATCGTTCTTGTGATCATTATGACCCCACAGGGTGAGATCTTGCAGGGAGCCCCAGATGGAGGGAGATCATCAGTGATCTTGTATGTCTTCCATTTCCTGATAATTGCTCCCACCGTTGATTACTTCACATCAAGCTGCTTAACTATTGCAGATTCAGTCTCCCAGCCTGGTGCAGGTCAGCAAATTGGTTTCTGGTGTCCTTAGACAGCTCTTTGGTCTTGGCCATAGTGGAGTTTGGAGTGTGACTGCTTGAGGTTGTGGACAGGCGTCTTTTATAGAGATAACCAGTTCAAACTGGTGTCATTAATTCAGGTAACCAGTGGAGGACAGAGAATCCTCTAAAGAAGAAGTTACAGGTCTGCGAGAGCCAGAAATCTTGCATGTTTGTTGGTGACCAAATAGTTTATTTCCACCATAATTCACAAATAAATTGTTTTAGGCGACCTTATTAAGATCGTACAGTCTTAAAGTATATCTTTTTTTCTTTTGACAGCATTAAAACAAACTTTCCAATATTTGAACATTTTAAGGCAGTAATTGGTATTGCTAACATGTCAAGAGATACTCTAACCCAGGGGTCTTCAACTAAAATTTAAAGAAGTCTGGTTAGAAAACATTTATTGAAGTTTCGGTCTAAGAAAAAAAAGTCTATATATTCGTTGTAACATAATTTTAAGTAGCCGAGGATTGGTGGGACATCTGCAGGTAATTAATATCTCTCACTTCAAATGAATTCAGTACAATTCAAAACTTTTTGACGGTATTTAATGTCACATAACATAAACACATGGAACTGTGTGCCAGTGATTCTGTGAAAAAGTTGATCTTTTTTTGCTCCTGTCCCAGAAGCAGTTGCCCTTGCAGTCAACTTCCTATTTTGATACACACTCATGTGTTTCTGAGATTGGATGGAAAAGGTCAAATGACCGAGGTACAAGTGCAATGCTGCTGAAATATTTAACATGTTTGTGCCGTGAACTAATCGTCTTCTGAAAGCACTGGAGTAGGATTATAATAGAAGATTCACTTCGTAATAGTTGCTGGTGCACAGTAATTTGCATTTGTTATCCATTGGAGGGGCTTTGTGACAAGTTAAGAATAAAATGCAGACTTTATTTAAGCAACTTCTATATTTTCTGTGCCTGGATTACCATGAAACTCTGAATTGGTGCCAGTGGATGGCAAAACATCTAAAGGAGGCGTAAAGTAAGAGTTGTAAGGAATTATGTTAGGTAACCACTCACGTAGCCTTCTGACATCTAATGTAGTATAAACCAAATCCCAAGCAGTCTACTTGTGACATGAACAGATAAGCCGCTCATTTGCAGCTGTGCTGCCATTATGCCGGACCTACTGGGCTGTCCCTATGTAGAAAAGTTATTCACAAACTTAGTAAGTCCTCTGTTTCTATGTGTTGACTGTTACTTTCTTGTTCACAAATGTGGGAGAACCAAGTGAAATGCCAGCTGAAGACACTCCAAGAATTTAACAAAGACAGAAAAATCTAAGATTAAATGAGTTTTTATTATTTTGCTCTGAGTTAGGAGAAATTTAACGTATGGTTGTTAGAACCTTTCCCATGAGTGTTCTTTGTTGTCATGATGATCAAACCCTTATACAATACAGATTGGGAAAATAAATGAACACCTATCCTAATTAGGCTGCAGGGTTTCAGTTACCTTCATCCATGCTGCCTTCTCCCTCTTGACCTTCTCGTCCCCCTCATCACTCTCTTCTCAGAGCTGTAATTCAGACTGACATGCTGCCTCCAATCAGAAAGCACAATGAATGAGAGCAGGCACCCCCCCATCAACCATTTAGGGGTCAGAAATGTTTCCTTCCTCCATGTATTCTACAGCACTCTCACGTATCAGACTGGAGTCTTTTTACAGCTCTGGTTTATTTCTTTTTCCCAAAAGAAGCTGGTGGTAATTTACTTAGTTCACCACTATAGTGAAGCAACTCTTCAGGAAGAACGAAGAAGCTGACTGCTTTCAGTTAATTCTTTTTTAGGATACTCTGTTTACACAAGAACATGAGAACTGCTGCTTCTTCTTTTTTTAAATCTGTGAGTCTTCCCCCGCCTCACATTCATTCTTGTGTTCTCATTATCAGGTTTGGAATAGATATGTACGTCCAGATGCTTTTCCAACAAAGTCTACACTTTATTTTGTTCGGTCTAGTCTTTGGGTGGACCAGTCCTCGTCTAAGTATTATGTGAGGTTCTGTTGCTGTGTTTATGTTGTTTTTTTGGCTGTTTCCCAAGCATAATACACATCCATCCATCCACCCATCCATCCATCCACCCATCCACCCATCCATCCATCCACCCATCCATCCATCCATCCATCCACCCATCCATCCATCCACCCATCCACCCATCCATTTTCTTCCACCCATTCGGGTCGAGGGGGCAGCAGTCAAAGCAAATACCCGAACTTCCCTCTCCCCAGCCACTTCCTCCAGCTCCTCTGGGGGGACCCCGAGGCGTTCCCAGACCAGCTGAGAGACTTCATCTCTCCAGCATGTCCTGGGTCTTCCCCAGGGCCTCCGCCCAGTGGGACGTGCCAGGAAAACCTCACCACGAAAGGGGTCCAGGAGGCATCCGGACTAGATGCCCGAGCCACCTCAACTGGTTTCTCTCGATGTGGAGGAGAAACGGTTGTACTCTGAGCTCTCCGCGGGTGACATAGCTCCTCCCCCTATCTCTAAGGGAGAGCCCAGCCCCCCTACAGAGGAAGCTCATTTCAGCCTCTTTTAGCCGGGGTCCTTGTTCTTTCGGTCATGACCCAGAGCTCATGACCATAGGTGAGTACTGGAACGAAGATCGGCCGGTAAATTGAGAGCTTTGCTCTCTGCTTTGCTTTGCTCAGCTCTCTCTTCACTAAAGCAGCAGTGGCTCAGGCAGTAGAGCAGTTTGTCTACTGACCGAAGGGTCTGCGGTTCGATCCCCGCTCCCCCCAGCCAGCTGTCGTTGTGTCTTTGGGCAAGACACTTCACCCTCCCTGCCTCCAGTGCGGCTCCACTGGTGTATGAATGTGTATGGATGGTCAGAGGGGCCGTAGGCGGAAACTGGCAGCCACGCCTCTGTCAGTCTGCCCCAGGGCAGCTGAGGCTACATCAGTAGTTACCATCACCAAGTATGAATGAATAATGACACATTCTAAGCGGTTTGAGCACCAAGAGAGCGCAGATAAATGTGGTGTTATTATTATTATTATTATTATTAAAGCAGACCGATACAGCAACCACAAAACATGTTGCACCAATCCGTCTGTTAATCTCACACTCCACTTTTTCCTCTCTCGTGAACAAGACCCTAAGATATTTAAAGTCCTCCACCTGGAGCAGCAGTACTCCCTTTTCCAGTCAGGAATCGGGGCCTGAGACTCGGACCACTTCACACTCTATGGCTATTAGACCACAGAGCGGGAGCCCAGCCGCCCAGATGAGAATGGGCACTGCAGCAACTGGCCCCCCGCTATAAAAAGGACAGATACAAAATAAACCATAACAAAAATCATGTAAAATTAAAAAGGTGGGTTCATTTTATTATACCCAATCTAGATTTTGTGGGCTTTTCCTGGAGGAAGAGGGGCAAAACATACAGATGTGGAGCTATGGAGGTTGTGAAGGATCCTCAGAGCGTGTATCTAGCAACGAGTTGGCGTGGAATTGGTATAGGAGGAGGGGCTTCCAAACCAGCCCAATAAAGTAGCCTGTTTACCCTGACCAAATGTACCACTGTGATCCACTCTGACCATGCGTGTGCACCTTTAGGCTTATCTGACCAGAGTGGAAGTTTAGACTACTGATAAGACAGTCTGCTTAGACTAACAAATGAAGAACCTCTACAAGGACTACAATGTCTGTTCAGAGGTTTCATAAAAAAAAAAAACTATGAAATGTTTGTGGCATCAAACTGTTGTGAAGAGTGGAGAACAAACACGCCTGTTCTTTGAGACATCGCGCAGTGTCTTTGTTGTGTGTTTGTTCATGTGTGTGCCTTCCTGCAGGCTGTGAAATATGATGGACAAGGAGATGGAAAAGGTCACAGCTGGGTTAGCACAAGTTAGAAAACTAGAAACATCACCACATTTAGGTTGGAGTACCAGCATGAATAATGAGATATCGTCTTATTTGATGGAAAGAGCATTTTCTTAACTTACTTGATGAGGATTTTTGCTCTAATTGTAAACATTTTAGCAGAAAAAAAACAAAAGTTCCTTAAAGGAAGAATGTTAAATAAATAGTGGAATCTCTCTGTTTAGAAGTATGCAGACATTTTTGCCGTTAAAATATTTTAAGGGGGCAGAAGAGTCTCCCCCATGGAATGCAGTTAATTTTTTAAATTGCAGAAACAACTATAAAATGCAAAAATGTTCTTGGTTTGCAAAGAACTGCAGAAAAACTATAATTTAAAGAAGAAACTGGGAGCTTGTTGCCTGCCGATTGTTGTTTCTACGAAATAACTACAAGCTTTTTCAAACCACATTTTTTTGCCTGCTTCTGATTCGCATCAATTCAAATAAATCAAACGCTTAGAAATGCCATTTTATTTTGACACACCTGACAAATAGAGAATAAAGAGCTCAGAAGCAGCAGATCAGAAATTAGCTTGGACCTGTTCCTTTAAACGCTCAAGAAAAATAAAGGCATTGAATACTGCACGAAGGTAAGAGGGGATCAAAGTTTTAAACTTCTTGAAATTTTCATATAAAAACTATAATCAGAATCAGCTTTATTGGCCATGTATTGTGCTCTCGTGCAAACTAGAAAGATATGAAAAAAGTTTAAAGGAGTAAGACAGGAGAGGATGAATGATAAAAAGAAAGTACTAGGAGGTAGATATAGGAATATTGAAACATAACTAAATAAAAAATGTAACAGTAGTTCTGTTGTGACAGTTTTTGTGGTTTTGTTCCGTGTTCTTGAGTGGTCCAGTCAGGAGTTCATCAGAGTGACAGCTCGGGGGAGGAAGCTGTCTTTGTGGCGAGTGGTTTTGGTGTACATAGTCCTAAAGCGCCGCCCTGACGGGAGGAGGCTGAAAAGGCAATGTCCGGGATGAGAGGGGTCCTTTACAATTCCTGACCCTGGACTGGTCCAGGTCCTGAATGGAGGGAAGAGTGGAACCAATAATCCTCTCAGCAGATCTGATGGTTCTCTGCAGTCTGTTCCTGTCGTGTCTGGTTGCTGATCCAAACCAGACCGTGATGGATGTGGTCAGGACAGCTTGGATTATTGCCGTGTAGAAGACGGTCAGCAGCTCCTGAGGCAGGTGGAACTTCTTGAGTTGTCGCAGGAAGAACAACCTCTGCTGAGCCTGTTTCTGGAGTGAGTCAATGTCCTGTGGGGTCCTGTGAGATGGTGGACCCAGGAACCTGTGTGAGTCTGTTGAGGGGACAGTGCTGTTGAGCATTGTGAGTGGGGGGTGGGGTGAGGGTGGGGTTCCTCCTGAAGTCCACTGTCATCTCCACCGTTTTAAATGGGTTCAACTCCAGGTGGTTCTGGCTGCTCCAGAGGACCAGCCGCTCCACTTCTCCTCTGTGTGCAGTCTCATCACCGTCCCGGATGAGTCCAAGACTGTGGTGTCGACTGCAAAGTTCAAGAGTTTCACAGAGGGGGCTCCTGATATGCAGTCATTGGTGTAGGGAGAAGAGCAGAGGGGAGAGAACGCACCTCTGGGGGGCGCCAGTGGACACGTTCATTGTTGTGCTTCTTTTTATTTAACTTTGTTGTAAACAAAAGAAGTACAAATCGGTATTTGCAGATCATGATATCCAAAGAAAGTGGACTTGGCCTTCAGGTACCAAAGGAGAACCAAGCTTTAAGTTTCTTTTAGAAGCTACTTTTATCAGCATTCATTGTGTGTGGGGTCATGGGTCGTATGTATTAACAGAGGGGAGTGGGTAGGGTAAAGGCTGGGGTAGGTTTGTATCATAATACTGTGTATGTTTTTTTGGTTTTGTTTTTAAATGGAAAATCAAGTCAACTTTATTGATAAAAAAGCGCTTCTCCTGCCTTACACAACTCAAAGTGCTTTTTTATAAATCAAGTTAAATTTCATTTGATATGAAAAATTCTCCAGGAGGTACGACGGAGTTTTAGGGCCACCAAAAAAAAAGGTAAAATTACATAATTTTATCTATCTATCTATAAATTTTCCACGAAATCTAGTAAATTTACGAGAAAAAAAGTCATAGATTAACGAGAAAAAAACACCAATGTTCTCCGTTTATCAGAGCCTAGCTTGATGAAATATGTGGAGCCTTTTGTGAAGCTTTATTTCCAGATTATAGGTTTAAAAAAACAAAGAGATTCTGAACTTTTTGGCGACTCAAAATCAGATTATTGTCAGTGGAGCCGTCTTTCCCGGGTTCGGTGTCAGTAAAGCTGAGTTTCATATAAGGAGCTCAGAGACACGTTTGGATGTAGAGGACCACTGCAGCCTTTATTCTCCTTTTCATTCACATAACCTGAAGTTCATCTGTCACCTGACGTCATGAACCTGTCATCCTAACACCAATGTGGAAGTAAACAGTGTTCCATACGCCTCCTCCTCCAGATGAAACGTCCCATTTTAGAATAAAACAATAAAGAGGAATGAAAATAGTCTGTTATATCAGCATTAGAACGTTGAAAATGACAAAAAGTGCTCCTCCTCGAACAGAAGCGTCACACAGACGTAGAGATCTGGTCTTTAATGGAGGAAGAAAGGACTGAAGTGGACATCTGCCTGCAGGGACACCGACGGCTTCATCGGGCTGCAGAGATCCTGCAAACCACCCATCAATAAATAAAACTTTAATCAATCATAAATCAAACAAATGAGCTTTCAAACATTTGGACCGTTATCAATAAACATTTAGCTCACCTGTTCAACCAAGTTGAGTCGGTCTGCTCTGCTGCTGCGCGGCGTTCACCTGCTGCTCTGATGCTCACTTTGACTTTAATCTTGTAAATTTACGAGTTTTTATCTCCTAAATTTACAACAGAAAATGTCGTAATTTTCCTTTTTTTAAAATTTTTTTTTTGGTGGCCCTAAAACTTTGTCGAAAGGAGGAGATGCATGCAGAGGTGGAGCAGAATGGTGGACACGTCCAAGCTGAGAACCTGGAGCAGAAGGAGGCTGTTCACGGGAGAAGTGCACACTCCTTGCAGAAAACGAGGCAGCAGCCGAAAAGGCTTCTCATTGGTTCTAGTTGAGGAATCATTGTGCGCTACCTCAGTAGGTCTCTGATCATGTGTCCAGGTTGCATCAAAAGGTGGGCCTCAGTACTGCTGAGCTGCAATGCTTTAGTGCTGCGTCAGCCATTTTGTCTTCGTTCTGCTTTTTCTGTCCCGTTTGCTGTAACATCCTGAAAGTCCACTGGAAGTGCTGAGGCTGTCTTCTTCTTGTCTTGCGTAATTTAAAAAGCAGCTCTGGAAACTGTAAGATTACGTCTACTACTGTCATTAAGTGTTTTCATGTTTAAAATAAAGACAGTAAAATAGGACTGGGTTGCTAAAATCGATTAATAGATCTGAATTGATCCGAGCTCAGTAGATCAATAATCGATCCATAAAAGTAGAGATCGATCTTATATGCCTTTCCTTTTCCAGTGACCTAACTGCACAACAGCAGTACAGCTAAGGTTCGCTAGCTTGATGCTAACATAAAATGGAATTTCCCATAGGTTGGCTGATGCTAATGGTTGGTCAACCTAAACATACATCGCTGACTAAATGAACAGCTTTATAAACTCACAGGCAGGAATTTTCCAACTCTTTTAAGGAAACAGTAGCTGCGGTTACATGGACAAAAGTAATCAGAATGAAAGATTGATCAGAATGAAAATGTAAACCTGCCGTTCAGAATACTCTGCTCCGATCAGACTCATTGGGATCAAAATGTCTTTCCGATAGAGGAGGGTGGTGTAGAGGGATGGAGGGAACAGTATCTTTGTGTGATGGAGAACTGCAGAGCCACTTTGTCTTTTGTGCATAACAGGCACTTTTATTTTTATAACAGAATGATCCAGAACATGCTACTCGAGAGTACGCCATATACGTTAAGCATTGCACATGCGCAGCTCAGCTGCAGAATCACAGACATAGCTGTCATCAACTTACCGTAAAGCACCTTGTAAGAACACATTCTAAAGCATACGCTCTTTAACTTTACCAGAACGCATTGAGTAAGGGCGCACTTCAATCTTACATCTTACCAGGTGGGTTATGCTGGTTGTTGATCCGATCGTGGTGTTTATTACGATTGTAGGTCACCACTGCGCTAGCTTTGACGTCATGCGTAGATAGTGTGGTGCTTCATGGGAGGTTTCAGAGTGCGAACAGGACCACTGCGCTGTGCGAGTGAATCATGTTTCTGATCACAGCAGCCAGACTCAAAGCTTGGTGTTTGGGGCAGGGGAAGGTGCTTTGTTACAGTGTGCGGTCCAGACAAGGCTTCGGACTGCAGCCCGTCCTGCTGCTCTTAGTGAGCCAGCTGCCGGACTCAGGAGAACCTTGTCTCAGGGCAGAGGAGCGGCTGTGGGACGGTGCATGAGCTGGCGGAGGCGGCTTTTGAAGGCCGAAATGCTGCTCTGCAAAGTCCTGAAAAAAACGTGTTCAATTGTGAATTTGTGTTACCGATTGTGTCCAGACAAAATAAAGGCTGATGTTATTCCCACATATTTTCGTGCAGCCGAGATGCACCAGCAGCTTTGCCTGCATGGATTTTAAATGCATCCACGGCTAAATGATGTTGGCACATATTAGCTTAACCCAACCCTTCTTCCGGGTCCATGCGACCATGAATAAAGCGCCAGCCCACATATTAAAAGAACTATGAGCCAACATTCACTTAATAATAATCATTGAAAGCACGTTAAGAAGATCACCCCCCCCCCCCCCCCCCCCGAACCCTATGCATTGTGCAGGGAGCCCGTTAGTGCTGTTAGAGTCCCTTGCTGCAGCCTGCCTGTTAAAAATGAGAAAATGAGGCAAAGAGAATGTAGTTTGTGTGATCACCCTACTGGCACTCACAAATCACCTGAACACCCCGTGTGTGCAGCATTTGCCCCCGGCCTGTACCTTACTGACGACTTTAGTGCGATGTAAGGGCATCACCTTTTTCTTCATCATTTGGACAAAAACAAGCGGTAAGAGGAGAACTTTTTCTCTGAACTGATGCTTTATTTAACCCATTGGGACGATCAGCATAGATAAATCGCTTTGTATCGCCAAATCTTGACTGCAGCGGTGGTGCGGCGTGGCGCCGACTATTTGTTACGTGATGCCGCACCACGTAACAAATTGTCTGCTTTTTGTGAGAAAACTGATCCAAATTGGAAAAAAAACAAGAATGAAGGACTAAAAACTGGTTACTATTGATTTCTTTTATAATTGACCATGGTATAAGCGGGTTAATGGCCTTTGAAGTATGTATTATCACTTTTTAACACACTTGGCGTCGGACGGTTCAGGCTTCCACAGCGTGCGTTAAAAAGTGATGATGCATACTTCGTCGGCCATTAACCTTTACTTATATACCTGTTTGTTTTTCTTGCTGGTAAAATAAAACAGCGACCTGAGAACATTAAAAACTAGAGGACAAGACCTGTTTGTGTTAAAATACATGTGTCTGACCTTGAACCTGTTTGAGCTGCGCATGAGTAACTTCTCAGCGTCTGCTGCAGTAATATAGGTCCTCTAGAAAACACCGACCTGCTGTTTTGTGGTAAAAACATTTGAAAAGGAACATTTGATTGCTAAGTTTGACAATTAGACTGTTCATCATGTTTTCTAGTTTTCGTATTTTACTTGGGTGCAGGTTTAACCACCAGCACATCTACCTGCACTGAAACTTTGTGAACAGTGTAACAGTACTTTTAAACTAGCAGATGGTCTTCATGGGGATGTCTTGCATTGTGCTAAGGGAGAACTTTGCACCACAAAAACCAGTCCCTTAGAAATAAGTAAAACATTCAAATTCCACTGGCAAATGTTTTTTAAAAGAGCAAAAGATCTGCTGATGTGGTAAAAAAATAAATAAAAGGTCTTCCCAAGCAAAACTTCTAGTCAGTAAAACACATTTTCTCAACTAAGATTCTTTTTTATTTTGAAAAGACTTTCTTAATTAAATTGTTTTTGCTGTAAGACAGAAAGGAAGATACTTTTCTTGAAAACTGGTCTTTTTACTTCCTCAGGATTCGTTTTTTTGCAGTGTGCTCGGCTCTGCTAACCCCTCATACTCTCTTTCAGTGCATGGAGGGGGCCTCAAACAGGGACTCCTCTCTGAAGCGGGTGGCGGTTGTTGAGGACTTCTTCGACATCATTTATTCCATGCATGTGGAGATCGGCACTGAGCCAGGGAAGACGCCAAAGCACGCCGGCCAGAAAAAGACCTACAAAGCTGTGAGCATGCAGCACGGTGACCCAGCCCTGACTGACTGACTGACTGACTGACTGACTGACTGACTGACTGACTGACTGACTGACTGACTGACTGACTGACTGACTGGCTGACTGACTGAGTGGCTGACTGACTGACTGACTGACTGACTGACTGACTGACTGACTGACTGACTGACTGTCTTTACTCGTGTCTTTGTTTGCTATCACGTCATCTGTCTGATGCTCATCAGGACGACCACAACACTTTGGTGTTACGTTAAACAGACTGGACAGAATGTAAAGTCTGCTGTCTGGGTGCAGATGTCTGTCCTCTGCGGTTTAGCTGCTGATGCTGCCCTCTGTTGGTAACATGAAGGTGTTCCCACAGACGGTCCTGAGTCCTAGAAGTCTGCTGATCTGTCTCAGTTAGCATCAATTCTTCTCTCATCTGATGGGATTATGTTCATTCTTTTGTGCCCCAAAAGATGGACAAATGATTTGAAATGTGTTTTTTTTCTTTTGCTTTCAGATACATTACAGTACAGATACTGTTTTAGGTACTTCCTTTTCATACAACAATACTTCTGAAGTTTGTTCTGAGTTACATGGCTGTTGTTTTACTTTTGAGTTTCTTTAGTCAAAATTATTACAGAGTTGGAACAGAACAGCTAGTGGTGTCCCAGTCAGAAGAGTTTGCCTTTCTATCCGATTCGGAGTCATTTTCTCTCCAAATCTTTGTTGCAGTAGGACAGTAAAGTGATAGTTGGTCATGTGAGAAAGTTTAGTGACTTCAGCTTTGGTATCTTCAGAGCTAATGAATATTTTTGATCATATGTGATCATTTCTATTAAAAAATAAAAGGAAGGACTTTTTTCCAAAATTGTTGTCGCAGCATGAATATGATGATGGGTTTTCATGACTAGATCATATTAACGGAACCATTTATTAGTTGTGATTGTTTTTATAGTTGTATTTAGTCATTTCATTTAGTGTTTAGAAATCACGTTTTTCTGGAGCCTGCACTCTGCAGCCGTCTCTCTGTCGGCAGCAGGAGGGCGCCGTTCTTGTTCAAAGGAAACCAAACCCTGATGTTTTCTCTTTTACATGTCTTTGTAGGTCGTTTTCTGCATTAAGACAAAACTCAAGAGACACTTGCTGTCAGTATTTAATAGACTGAATCTGTGAACATCTTGCTAACTTTACAGAACTGTTTTTGCCGTTAGCCTCCTGCTCAAACTGCTGCGCTTTACGCCAATCAAATAACCCGATGCGTTCATGATCTGTTGACTTCTACCCGGACATTTATGTAAACAACAAGCTTGAAACGCTTTCAGTGATTCACAGGGGCGGTTTGGAAGAGAGTTTCTGCGCCGGATGCCCTTCCTGACCACCCTGTGTTTTCACGGGACAGGGAGACCCAGATAGGCAGCAGTGTGAAGGGTCTCGCCTAGAGACCCCAACTAAGTCTTAGTTCACTGCACCCCCTGGGAAGCAAATATCCAATCCAGAGACAACATCTGACAACATCATTCAATCTGGCCCGAAACGACATGATCAGGCCCGATTTCTGATCTTGTGATCGGATCAGGACATCCCTATTAACAGCACAGTTAATGTAATTATGTGGAAATATAGTAAAATTGTTTATGGCAGAAAAGAACAAAACGTATCCCAGAGAAAATGAAAAACTCTTCCTGATTTGACACAAATTGTCTCCTTTATTATTATTCAAAACGGCCATCATGACACTTTCCTTCTTTGTGGAGCTCACAGCAGAAACTGCAATCAGAATGAATAAAGCAGAACGTGACGCTGCTTGTTGGACGGAAACAACCGCAGATCACTTTTCTCATGGATTTAATGCAGAGACTGACTGATGAGATCCCCGCTGGTCACTGATGAGGCAGCCAGAGGACCAGACATAAATGAGCTGAAATCTCTCTGAAAGAAGCCCTGTTAGGTTTTGGAGAACAGAGGAATCCCCGTGTGTAAAAGAGCTGCTCTAAGCTGCTGTCCACATTCTCCTCAATGTATGTCTGCCAGTCCCTGTTATTACCATGAAACACGTGAAATCAAGGCATCGGTCCGTTCTGACGGACACTCAGGTAAAGGAGCTGATCAGAGAGGCTACGACGGGGCTGGGGGTTAGCCCCGCCTTCATCCCTAAGACTCATGGGAAATGGGGAATCTTGAATGTAAAAGCATAAGTTAGGGGGCTGTGAGCAGAAGTGACCTCCATGCTTTGAGTGTGAGTTCAAGGAAATAAGGTCTGAATGTGGTCAGGGGGGGCGCGAAGAACTCTGTAACGCAGCCAGTTAAATGGCACCGAATCACTTGTTTGCCTGCCACGTTGATGAAAAGCGGAGTCATTGCAATGTAATATTATTTCACCAATTATCAGCTTTTTATGCAAAAAGTCAGTCATTACATTAAAAATAATAATAATAATAAAAGCAAGATTATTTAATGCTGGTTACAATTAATTTGAATCACCATCCCTGCAGCCGCGCGTTCCCGTCTGCTGTCACACGCGGCTGCGTGAGTGAGAAGGAAAGGGGAGGGGTGGTGTGGGCTCTGGTTGCTAGGTGACAGGGGGCACACGGAGGAGCAGCAAGGCTGCCTGTTCCCCAACACCTGGATCATGGAGTGCCTATAGGTTCCTCAGCTCAATGATAATAATGTCATTTATTTATGAACTATTGTAGACATTTTGATGAGGCGTTTTTATTTTCCATATAAATGTATTTTTTACGTCTGACTGTAGTTTAGTTGGTGGTGTTTAGTATTAGATAAGAAAGACAGCAGGAAATGCTGGAAAACAGCTGCACTTTATGACATCATAAATAAACTATAGATCATTTAGAAAATAATCAGCACAATGTTTTTATCCATTTCTTCAGACTAAAAACGTTAAATCTATTGGTGCTCCTGCTGATGTTTCAGATCAATTTACATTTAATATTATTTATTGATTGAATTATTTTTCTCAGCATCAAATGGTTCAGTTGGTCAAAATGTTTCTAGTTTAAATAAGGACTTTATTTCAGGCACTTTAAGCTTCTTTTCTGTTTTAGACTAGAACAGGGTTTCTGTGGCAAAATAAAGTTAATATGAAATTTGAAAGTGGATTCATTTAGCTTTTTTCTTTTGTTAATGTTAAAAGAGACAATTTTAAGTAGACTTACGCAATTTTTATAGATACTTACCTAATATATTGTCACTGCACGAGTGTGGGGTGGGGGGTGGGGGGTATGGGGGGCGCGGAACATTTTCTTTTTCCTAGGGGGGGCCTTGCAAAAAATAATTGAGAAGCACTGCATTAACCTTATAGACCCTCCACGGGCCAAGACAACCCAAAAATGTTAAGCCACAATAACCTCTGCATACTTTTGGCAATAAAAACTGATTGATTTGGTTTATTTCAAGCATTAATTGTAGACAATAAAAGAAAAAATATCACACAGGTTTATCAATTATCAATCCCATTACAGAGACAAGGAAATACATTGATTTAATGATTCTACTATCATATTGTTCAGGTCTTGGACTGTCTAGATGTCTTGAAACAATGATTTTATATCTGAAATAAATGTGTATTGACACCTCTGTCCATAAATGGTCAGAACTGGACAGAATAGAGCTGAGTCATGAAAATACACCCTAAAAGTCAGTTGAAGAGTCGGAATAGGAACCAGGCGGCAAGTCCAGATGGTTTTAGACCAAGAGTGACAGATCAGGCATGTGGGACTCTGCAGATCTTTTTAAACCTAAGCTTAACCAGGAAGGAGGTTCCAGAAGACAGCCTGCCTTGGTCTGGTACCAGAGAAACCTCATACAACTACAGAACTGACAGAACTTCTGTTTTAGCATCATTTAGATCCTGCAGGGACTCATGCTGGTCCAGCTGGGTGAGTACACCAGCTCCTGTTAGGAAATGTTCCATTTGCTTTCTGCAGTCATGTGAAGTTAAATGCTGTGAGCAGCTCTGCTAGTCAGGGCTTTGCAAACAGGAGAGTTCAGAGAGTCACATATGTTCAGAGGGTGGTCGATGGCTCAGCAGTTGCTTCTCTGTTCCTGAGAGTCTTAACCTTTTTCCATCTGTTGATAATAATAGTCCGTTTATTCTGGCTGCTATTCTCTGCTGCTCCACTGTCAGCCTTTCTGTCCTGTCTCCTTGTCAGTAGCAGTGATTATCCATGGAACTCTTGACAATTATCACAGCAACTTTCTACTGATTAACAAATTATTAGTCAAAGCAAAGCGACATTTAGCTAAACTTCAGTTCATATTTTCCTCTTAGTACACTGCTCAAAAAAATAAAGGGAACAGCTAAACCACTCAATGTGACTCCAAGTCAGTTACACTTCTGTGTAATCAAACTGTTCAATTAGGATGCAACACCGGCTGATCTATTTCACATGTTTTTGAGTACCTGTAAGTGGAATCGACAACAGGTGGAAATAATAAGCCACCAGCAAGACGGCTTCTATAAAGGAGTGGTTCTGTAAGTGGTTACCACCGACAACATCTCTGTCCTCATGCTTTCTGGGTAATGTTTTGGTGAATTTAGAATGCTGACAGTGTTGTCACTCCAGCGGTACCATGAGACGGCGTCTACAACCCTCACAAGTGGCCCAGGTAGTGCAACTGATCCAGGACGGCACATCAATGCGAGCTACGGAGAGAAGGTTTGCTGTGTTCTTCAGCAGAGTGTTCAGAGCGTGGAGGTGCTACCAGGAGACCGGCCAGGACATCAGGAGATGTGGAGGAGGCTGTAGGAGGGTAACAACCCTGCATCAGGACCGCTACCTCCTCCTGTGTGCAGGAGAAACAGGAACTTTACAGAGCCCTGCAAAGTGACCTCCAGCAGGCCACAGTTGCGCACGTCTTCTCAAACGGTTAGAAACAGACTCCATGGGGGGAGTATGAGGGCCCCGACGTCCACGGGGAGGAGTTTTGCTTACAGCCCTACACCAAGCAAGATTGGCAAATTCCCACTGGAATTCCCATGTGTTCTTCAGAGATGACAGCAGGTTCACACTGAGCACATGTGGCAGACGTGACAGTCTGCAGACGCTGTGGAGAACGTTCTGTTGCTGCAACATCGTCCAACATGGCCACTTTTACAGAGGGTCAGTAATGGTTTGGGGTGGCATTTCTTTGGAGGGCTGCACAGCTCTCTATGTGCTGACTGCCTTTAGGCACTGAGATAGATTTTCAGACCCCTTGTGAGACCACATGCTGGTGTGATTGGCCCTGAGTTCCTCCTAATACAAGACAATGCCAGAGTGTGTCAGTAGTTTCTACTAGACGAATGCATTGATGCCATGGACTGTCCTGCCCGTTCCCACACCTGAATCCATTTGAGAACATCTGGGACATCATGTCTCGTCCATCCACCAATGCCAGGTTGCACCAGACTGTCCAGGAGTTGGTGGAGGATTTGATCCAGGTGTGGGAGGAGACCCCCAGGAGTCTCATTTTGACTTGTTTCAAATCAAAGTTGGATAAGCCTGTAGTGTGTTTTTCCACTTTAATTTTCCACATCCAGACCTCCATAGGCTAATGAAATTCATTTATCAATGTGTGTGTGGTTGTGTTGTCTGCACATTCAACTACGTAGAGAACAAATTATTCCAATAGAATTTTTCATTTGTTCAGGCATAGGATGTGTTCCTTTTTATTCTTTTGAGCAGTCTATTTTAGTTTATTTCACTTCTTTTTATTTCCGCTTTGAGTGACTTCCTGATCCTGTTGGGCGTTATAGACTCACACACTCACGACAGGTTTAGTCCAGTTTGTCTCCGTCGCCAGCATCTGTGTGATGTTGGGAGTTAGGAGTCATTTTAGCTTTTTATAGGCAGAATCATTGATTTAGTCTGTCTGAGGCACACTAGCCTCTAGTTCTCTGTTTGGCCTGGTTTCTTTTGTGCTCATATTGGATATTTTTTTTTTTTTAGTGGCTATATTTACAATAGCTTCTTCAATGGTTTATACAGTTCTTTAGCTGTACCCGGATTATACTAAATTATTTGCAGTCCTTGCAGTAGTAATACAGGAGTCATGTGACCAATGAACCCTTTAACACCAGAGCTTTAGCTCCAGTGTTGACCTTCTTTAAATTAGTGTTAACTCAACTGTTACCACAAAAACTCTCATTTTATTCTGAAGCAGATAAAGCAGCTTTGCGCTGATATGTAACAAGTTTTATGTTATAGGAAGAGTTTGAATAACTGATTATAGGAACATCTCTTTGTTTATCATCCTTTTGGATGATAGTAGAGCTTTCTATCATCATAATAATAATTACTGTAAATGTGACATGTAATAGTTTAATGTAGTACCTAATGTGTCTTTGTTGGAGTAGGACATCTACTCAAACAAAAGTGAAAAATAGGTTGCAGTATTACTACTCTTAGGAGAAAACTTTTTAAAATCAAAAACTACTTAAAGACCCACGCCCATGAAAATTGTTTTTAAAATGTTCTTTTACTGATAATGGAGGACATATATAAAAAAAATGAAGCCTAAAAAAATGTGTCTCTGAGTATTTCTTTACTCAAATCCTAGTGAATCAGGAGCAGATGAAAAGAATAGTGTTGGTAAAAATACGCTGTGCTCTGCTCCATTCTGATCATCACCTGCAGACAAGAAGATCCATGAACGTCTTTGTTTTCCTCGTCTGAGCTGGAATCTGGATCAGAACTGTACGGCTGGACCGCTACGGTATTACTCTTCATTTTTTTGCAGCACTAATGCTAGGTTGAGGGTGGGAGGGGCTGTAAGGTAGGGGGAGAGAGCGACCAGATAAATGACGGGATGTGGGGACGGGCTTGCTTCCACGCCAATAGTCCCGCCCACAACTCAGAGAGGAATATCTGCTTAGTCGTGGTTAAAAGACCAGCTGGAATGCGTAAACAAAAGATACGAGATGACTGGAGTGGTACTTTAAACAGCTTTATGAAGAACACTTTAAAAACTCAACTTTGATTACCTTTTAATCTGTTTTCAAAGTGTTCCCAGTGGTCTTTAGCCAAGACATCGTTTCTGCAGAGCGGCAGGAGTTCATTAGAAATTCACCTCTGAATTGTAGCTGGGACTGTTGGCGTGGAAGTAAGATGCTCTGATTTCCCTCGATCACTTTGTCTACACTCTCTCCCTCTAGCTTACAGCCCCTCACAATACCAGCCTAACTTTACTGGTGAAACAAAAATGGCGAGTAATGTCAGAGCTATCCACATCCTCAGTGGAGGAAAACAAAGACGTTCATGGAGGTATGTATGTGAAAGTGGAGAATAGAGTGCAGCGGGGAGACTGTGGCCCGCCCATCGTAGTAACTATGTCACAAATGAGAACTGCATTTTTTCATCTGCTCCTGATTCATCACAATTTGAAGAAAGAATTGATCAGAAATGCAGTTTAAGCTAAAATCCTTTTATATACTGTATGCCCTCCAACATCGGACAAATGCTACAAGAACATGTTAAAAACGCCAAACACAACATTTTCCCTGGAGTACGTCTTTAAGGAGGATTTGGTGTTGATGTTTTGAATGCACTGCTTCACTTTAGTTTCTGCTGGTTTCTTCATTCCAGATCGCAGAGATGTACGCTTTCCTGCCCAGAGAGGCGGTGACTCGCTTCCTCATGACCTGTGGAGAGTGTCAGAAACGGATGCATTTAGGTGCTGCGGGACAGGACTGCAAAGGTACAAACACGTGTGCACAGGGGTCAGGAGTGCTCAGCTATGACCATGTCCACAGTTTGTCGTAACCACATCAGACCAGCACAAAATGATCCAAGGAAAATCCATAGCTCTCTTGCTTTAGCAAAGCAGAGTACAAACAACTAAAAGCTGCTATGATTAAGCAGCTATTTCACTAAATAACGTGGAACACAGCGAAAACGAGCTGAAAAGGGTACCGGAGAGGAGAGCTTGGCTGATGATCAGACCTCAGATTTAGGAACATCAGTGCGTAGAGCCGCTGCTCCTCCACATCCACAGGAGCCAGTGGAGGTGGTTTGGGCATCGAGTCCAGATGCCTCCCTGGGGAGGTGTTTTGGGCATGTCCCACTGGGGGAGGACCCGGAGAAGGCCCAGGACACGCCAGACCTCCTGGCTGGTCTAGGAATGCCTCAGGGTCCCCCCAGAGGAGCAGGAGGAAATGGCAGGGGAGAGGGAAGTCTGGGTATTTGCTATGATTGTTGCCCCCACGACCTGGTCCTGGATGAGCAGAAGGAGATGGATGGATGGATGAATAAAAAAAACCAATGTCATTTTCTAAGACATAGTTTCTGAAGGGAAGAGGGAGTTCATCAGGAATTCACCTCTGAGTTGTGGGCGGGACAGTTTGCATGGAAGTAAGCCTCTGCTGATATCCCATCCTCCCTTTGTTTCCACTCTTTCCTGCCATCTTATAGCCCCTCACAATCCCAACCTAACATTACTGCTGCAATAAAATTGGTGAGCAAAATCACAACTATTTAGCTGTACAGGGAGTGCAGAATTATTAGGCAAATGAGTATTTTGACCACATCATCTTCTTCATGCATGTTGTCTAACTCCAAGCTGTATAGGCTCCAAAGCCTACTACCAATGAAGCATATTAGGTGACGTGCATCTCAGTAATGAGAAGGGGTGTGGTTTAATGACATCAACACCCTATATCAGGTGTGCATAATTATTAGGCAACTTCTTTTCCTTTGGCAAAATGGGTCAAAAGAAGGACTTGACAGGCTCTGAAAAGTCCAAAATAGTGAGATATCTTGCAGAGGGATGCAGCACTCTTAAAATGGCCAAGCTTCTGAAGCGTGATCATCCAACAATCAAGGGTTTCATTCAAAATAGTCAACAGGGTCGCAAGAAGCGTGTGGAAAAACCAAGGCGCAAAATAACTGAACTGAGAAAAGTCAAGCGTACAGCTGCCAAGATGCCCCTTGCCACCAGTTTTGCCATTTCAGAGCTGCAACATCACTGGAGAGCCCAAAAGCACAAGGTGTGCAACACTCAGAGACATGGCCAAGGTAAGAGAGGCTGAAAAACCACCACCACTGAACAAGACACACAAGCTGAAACGTCAGGACTGGCCACAGAAATATCTCCAGACTGATGTTTCTAAGGTTTTATGGACTGATGAAATGAAGTGAGTCTGGATGGGCCAGATGGGTGGATGGGCCCGTGGCTGGATGGGTAAAGGGCAGACGGATGGGCCCGTGGCTGGGTGGGTAAAGGGCAGATGGTTGGGCCCGTGGCTGGATGGGTAAAGGCCAGATGGATGGGCCCATGGCTGGATGGGTAAAGGCCAGATGGATGCCCGTGGCTGGGTGGGTAAAGGGCAGATGGGCGGGCCCGTGGCTGGATGGGTAAAGGGCAGATGGATGGGCCCGTGGCTGGATGGGTAAAGGCCAGATGGATGGGCCCGTGGCTGGATGGGTAAAGGCCAGATGGATGGGCCCGTGGCTGGATGGGTAACGGCCAGACGGATGGGCCCGTGGCTGGATGGGTAAAGGCCAGACGGATGGGCCCGTGGCTGGATGGGTAAAGGCCAACGGATGGGCTCGTGGCTGGATGGGTAAAGGCCAAACGGATGGGCTCGTGGCTGGATGGGTAAAGGCCAGACGGATGGGCCCGTGGCTGGATGGGTAAAGGCCAAACGGATGGGCTTGTGGCTGGATGGGTAAAGGCCAGACGGATGGGCCCGTGGCTGGATGGGTAAAGGCCAAACGGATGGGCTCGTGGCTGGATGGGTAAAGGCCAGACGGATGGGCCCGTGGCTGGATGGGTAAAGGCCAAACGGATGGGCTTGTGGCTGGATGGGTAAAGGCCAGACGGATGGGCCCGTGGCTGGATGGGTAAAGGCCAGACGGATGGGCCCGTGGCTGGATGGGTAAAGGCCAGACGGATGGGCCCGTGGCTGGATGGGTAAAGGCCAGATGGATGGGCCCGTGGCTGGATGGGTAAAGGCCAGATGGATGGGCCCGTGGCTGGATGGGTAAAGGCCAGACGGATGGGCCCGTGGCTGGATGGGTAAAGGCCAGACGGATGGGCTCGTGGCTGGATGGGTAAAGGCCAAACGGATGGGCTCGTGGCTGGATGGGTAAAGGCCAAACGGATGGGCTCGTGGCTGGATGGGTAAAGGCCAGACGGATGGGCTCGTGGCTGGATGGGTAAAGGCCAGATGGATGGGCCCATGGCTGGATGGGTAAAGGCCAGATGGATGGGCCTGTGGCTGGATGGGTAAAGGCCAAACGGATGGGCTCGTGGCTGGATGGGTAAAGGCCAGATGGATGGGCCCATGGCTGGATGGGTAAAGGCCAGATGGATGGGCCTGTGGCTGGATGGGTAAAGGGCAGAGAGCTCCAGTCCGGCTCAGACGCCAGCAAGGTGGAGGTAGAGTCCTGGTTTGGGCTGGTATCATCAAAGATGAGCTTGTGGGGCCTTTTGGGGTTGAGGATGGAGTCAAGCTCAACTCCCAGTTTCTGGAAGACTCCTTCTTCAAGCAGTGGTACAGGAAGAAGTCTGCATCCTTCAGGAAAAACATGATTGTCATGCAGGACAAAGCTCCATCACACGCGCCCAAGTACTCCACAGCGTGGCTGGCAAGAAAGGGTCTGAAAGAAGAAAAACTAATGACTTGGCCTCCTTGTTCACCTGATCTGAACCCCATAGAGCAGTGGTCCCCAACCTTTTTGTCCCCGTGGACCGGTACAACGTAAGACACGTTTACCGCGGACCAGTCGGGGGGGGGGGGGGGGGGGGGGGGGGGCGCAACGCAAGACACATTTACCGCGAACCGGGGGTGGTATTTTCTCCTTAGTAATAATAATAACAGTAATAATAATAATTTTCCCCTTGTCAAAGCAACTTTCTAAAGAAGTTTGTTTTTTGCTCATTTTGGTTGTTTGGTTTTCATTTTAGTGGGGTTTATCACCTGATGTTTGGTGTCGCGACTTTGACGTGCGTTAAGTGTGGCAGATGTAACAGAGAGAATCCGGTCACTTTTCAAAATAAAACGTTTTTGTCGGGGAAAAAAAACAATAAAATGGAAATTATTTTTTCTTTCTGTGCGTCCCGGTGCCAAAATTTCCCGCGGCTCGGTACCGCTCCGCGGCCCGGTGCCAAGTGTCCCGCGGACCGGTACCGGGCCGCGGCCCGGTGGTTGGGGACCACTGCCATAGAGAACCTGTGGTCCATCATGAAATGTGAGATTTACAAGGAGGGAAACCAGTCCACCTCTCTGAACAGTGTCTGGGAGGCTGTGGTTGCTGCTGCAGCCAATGTTGATGGTGAACAGATCCAAACACTGACAGAATCCATGGATGGCAGGCTTTGGAGTGTCCTTGCATAGAAAGGTGGCTATATTGGTCACTGATTTGTTTTTGTTTGTTTAAATGTCATAAATGTATATTTTAGTGTGAATGTTGAGATGTTATATTGGTTTCACTGGTGAAAATAAATCATTGAAATGGGTATAAATTTGTTTTTTGTTAAGTTGCCTAATATTCTGCACAGTAATAGTCACCTGCACACAGATATCCTGCTAAAATAGCTCAAACTAAAAACAAACTAATAACTACTTCCAACAATATTCAGCTTTGATATGAATGAGTTTTTGGATTCATTGAGAACATTGTTGTTGTTCAATAATCAATTTAATCCTCAAAAATACAACTTGCCTAATAATTCTGTACTCCCTGTACAGTTTAGATCCAGATAGATGAGACAAAAAAGACAATCATGGATCTATTTGGCTGAGTAGCTCGGTTGGTAAGGTGAAAAGCTACCAGGGAAACCAGGGTTCGATTCCCAGAGGGGGATAAGCAATGGAACTGGGGGCAATCACCATATGGTGGCGAGCAATTAACACCACCCAGTGAGGGTTCTTAGGCAGGGCCCACCCAGCGCGGTTCTTGGCGGCAGCCTACTGCCTCTCAAGGGGATGGGTCAAATGCAGAGAAAGAATTTCCCTTCGTGGGATAAATACAGTGTATAAAAAAAACAAAAAAAAAATATTTGTCTGCAAGTGGATGCATCAGAATGGAGCAGAGAGAGTTTTGATTTTCAATTCATATGACTTGAATAAAGAAGAACTCAGAAATAGAGTTTTAAGCTTAAATTCTTTTATACACGTCCTCCATCATGAGGAAAATGCTACTAGAACATGTTAAAACACCCCAAATCACAATTTTCATTGGGGTGGCTCTTTAATGAAGCTCTTTAACTTCTTTGGTGACTTCGGCTTAGGTGATGGACAGCCCCAATCCAAGTTCTCAGCCTTGGCTTCCTAGACGAGGGGTTGTAAGAGGGATTGAGGAGATCCTCAAAGTTTTCCTTCCACTGCTGCCAATGTCCCCTGTTGTAGTCAACAGCTCTCCAGCTGCACTGAGAATGGTGCCTGCAGAAAACCATCCAGTACCTCAGGGGGGGCGCCGGATGGTTTGCTGCATCTCTTTGACCCCAGTGATATCCTCACAGAACTGGTCCCAGGACCCAGTCCCACCAGCCAGGCTCGGTAGGACTTCAGCTTATTTTAAAATCCATGTTCCTTTTATTTACCCAGAGACCCCTGAATGTCTCTGCTGTGCACTTGATTAGTTCAACCAACAAAAACACAACACTGAGCAACACAACATTTGAGCATTCCTGAAATAAGCAATAATTTTCAGCAAACTGACCTCAAATACATTTTGGTTAAGAAATGAAGTTTCATCTGGTCTCCCTTTTTGGTAAATATTATTTTAGATTTGTAAAAAAAAAAAAAAGATTCTCTATTTCGTCACACCTCTCTTTTGAAATGCGAATTTCCAGTATGGATATATGATAGAGAAGATTTTATTGGAGACTGTAATAATCTATGCATATGATGAGAACCCTGAAAATCCCACAGATGGGTGTGTGTCACTCAGATAGAGCAGCTAATTGCCTCAGGACACTGTGGGGGTTTCAGCCTCATCATGGCACACACGGTCTCAACACCATCTTTGTCGCTATGCTAAGTGTTTCTCACTAAAGTTCAGCTGTGAATTATTAAATGCAATTAATCAGTGTGGACTGGAGCTCTGTTTAATTGACACTGACAGCGGATAAGATGGGCAGGTGGATGTGTGTGGGGGGGCTCCTTTGTGTCAAATAAACAATAAAATTCTTCTCTATCCCCTTCTTTTTTCACAACAAAGGTACAATCACATCTTTATTGTCTCTAAGTCTAACCTTAAGGAACCCAAGGCTGAAGGTTTTTTGGTGTCTTTCCTTTTGCAATCTTTCACATCAAGAGTCATCCCCCCTGCCACGGTCACTAGGCCACTTCAAACCCTCACAGAAAGAAAGCACAACTTACATTTGCAGTGAGCTGAATTTTTGGGTACCCGATGGTCTCCTCATATCTGTGGTGCTCTTCTCGTGATGATGTCCGGAAATTGCCTTGTTCCAGTGTCTTGTCTTCTTTTTAAAGCAGCTGTTGGACATATTATACATTAATGCTAATTGAAACCTTCAAGCCAGCACTTAAACCCAATAAAAAACAATTATTTTTTTGCAGAGAAAAAAGCCATAATGGACGCCAGAAAGAGAAAAGAAATATGCCTTTGTTAACAGACAAATCCCAGAGTTGTGTAATCAAAAATATGGATTTATTATGTATATTACTCAACGCATGAAGCCGGCAAGCACCCCTCTTTACTGTTACGAGGACGCTGCTTAATAAACATGCATACACGTTTTTTATGTTATTTGGAAAATACAGTTTTAAGGCAATTTCACCTGATAATTTTGTTATCCTCCACACCTTAAGTCAAACGTGGTGGAAGTTGGCCTATGTATTTAATTTTTATAGCTTGACAGTGAAAATCTATTTTATACTTTTTGATAATAAAAGCCTTCATGAACCGCTGAGACCTGGTTTTCATATGAAAATTTGGATCAAATTACCACATTAGTTCATTCTGCTGAACTGGGGACTTGTGACTTTTCTCTAATCAAAAATGATCTTTTTTTTTGTTTTTTTTTTTTTTAGCTAAAAATGTTTGTTTTCTGTATTCCAGCAAGGAAACTGACAGAGTTTTTAGTGTGTTTAGTTTGGACATTTTAAATAGTTGTTTGTCTTTTTTGTTTTGCAGGCTTTTTTTTTCTTCCTTCTCTGGAACCGGACATTCCCAAACTCCTTGGCGTCAGAGGACATAGCCTACAACCTCCCCCTCACAACCACTTACATGAAGATGAAGGCCGCAGCTGATGTACAACCAACAGGTCTGTTTTTTAAACACTGTCACAGACACAAAGTGAAAGAAACACATGCCTAAAACAAAGAACAGGGTTTGGCCCTCCTTTACAGGAAAGGGTTTCACGTACTGAAGCGAACAAAGA